>OY728143.1:746885114-747205920 GCA_963277665.1 Viscum album
GATAATGATTTTGGGATAAGAAATGATTACTATGGATAAATTAAATAGGATAATACTTTCTACCATGGAACTGATTAATGATTTGTTAAAAAAGTTGTTTATACTATCATTGATAGAGTTTGAAACATTTTTTGTATTTATGTAATATATTCAATAGATTGTGTTTCATATAAGGAATAAAGAATCATGCATGTTTTCAATAATATTTTATTATAATTAAATTTATTACCATGTTTCAATAAAATACATGATGAAGGTATTCACATGTTTAGTATGTGATGATTAATAGATACTTCATGTTGATTGAAGATTAATGACAATTTAATTTTTGAAATTCAATGACCTTATTTCTAAAGTTCTGTATCTTTATATTTTTTAAGGTACCTAATGTTAACAATTTATTAAATAGTTTAAGTTGATCTCTAGACAATGTTTTTTAGATTAATCTATTACATCACCATATGATGCAACTTGTGCTAAGAGATGAAGTGGAAATAGTTCAAGGAATAACCCAAGGATAAGATTGTTTTTATAAAATAAAATAATATAAATTAAGTATATTTCCTTATATTATTATAGAGTTAAATAATTTCTCAACTCTAGGAAAAATGGTCTTGAAACAAAAATGTAGTCCTATTATCATCATTTTTTGATGATATCAATGAACTTTTTCACACCTCTTTTTTATGTATTTATAGTCATTAATTTTATCATGAACATGTTATATATCACTCTCCCTTAATATTTTAGTGTTATTTTTCTCTTATATGCCCATGTTTTCATTTCCCACCCATGTTCTCCTATCTGGAAACCAAGTTGTGTTATTATTCCAGATGAATTATGTTCTTCTTTTCTCTCTTATTAAGGGGTTATTTTATTAACTCTTTTATGATGTGATTTTTTTCAAAAATTTTATTTACAAATTTCAAACCCTTTATTTCCAATATCATGTTTAAATTATGAGGACATAATTTATTTAAGTTTGGGATAATGTAACACTCTGAAATTTTAAAATATGAGCATCATATTTAATAGCATGTATGAAACGAAACACCAAGTGTAGAAATGAATATAACATCCCAGTAATTTATGATATATTAAATATTTTAAATAAATTAAATCTATTCTATATATTTCAATTCACACAATACTGAGATATATTTCATTACATTCAACCGTGAGTTTCTTCGATAGTTTGCATTACACGCAAGAATGTATTTTACTGAAAAACAATATACTATTATTATTATTATTTAAAATGAAAATTAACTCATAGATATTAATTTTAGGTTATGAATATTATTAACTGACTTATGAAAATATATAACTTAATTTATTGGTTACCAATTGATTAGAAATGAAAATAAAAACCAATTGAATATAAAGGAAATGTTTTTATAAAAATATTTTTATGTGCCAAATATGTTTATTTTTAATAAATTAAATTAATTAATATTATTTTATGATCATAATTGAATTTATATATTATATATTCAATCAATTTTTTTACATTCATCCAATATAATTTATAGGAATAATATAAGAACAAATCAAATTTTACGTATAAAAAAGTAGTATTTTTATAAAGGTAGTTTTGCAGCCTTTTAATGGTGTACTTTTTTTAAAACTATATTCTATTTTAAAAAATAAACTTTATATTTTAAATAATAATATCAAAATTATATTAGGGTGATTTTTTGGTATTTTTCTAAGAATTTCTATTTTTTGATAAATAGTGAAAAATACTGAATTTTAATTGAAAACTACCTTTTCATATAAATAAGTTATAATGATAAATTATATTTTTAACAGGTTTTAAAGTCATAATATATCAATTATACATCTATTAAACCAATTTAGGTCATTTTAATCATTTTTATATTGAATTTAGATATAAAATATTAGTGAACTTTTGAACATTTTCACTTTAAAAACTGGTTTTATCATCCCGTCTGTGAGATTAATTTTTAATTAATATTTACCAATTATGTGGTTTGAATTTATAAAAATATATTAAATATTATTAATAAGAAAATTTTATAATTTATAATAATTTCAAAATATTTTTTTACCAAACTGATTAGTGAAAGAAATTAAAATTAATTACTCTGATTAAGAGAAAAAATAAGTTTACCAAGCGACTGAACTTTAACCTTAATTGGAAACATGACCTAGAAACTTTTAAAACACCAATTTTATATAAATATTTATATCTTATACCTTATATTATCTATTTTGGTGCATTATAGGATACAATTTACATGGAAAAAATGTTGGTGGAGTTCCCCTATTCAAAAATTTACAAGTTTTCCACTAACCCCACTCATAAAGGCCTCACCCTATCCCATTTATTCACACCTCTCAATCCACTTTGGTTCATCTAAGACCTTAAAAAATAACTCCTAAAATTCCCTCAACTCATACTATAATCCATATCTTGGTAATAAATCTAACTAAGGAAGGAATTTGTGAAAACTTAAGGAGGATACTCAAAGAAGATGTAATGTTCTTCTAAAATCATTTTTATTTTATTTCTTTATCAACCTCCTTCAATTTCTATTATACCATGATTATATAATAACCTTATTATCATAAATATAATTATTTTTTTATTTTAAGGTTATGACCTACAACTTCACACACTTCTATCAAATGGGTTAAAAAATCATCGTCGTTCATGTGTACGGTAGACTACTGCCTCGTGAACTGATGTCATTCCTTTTTCATTTAACAACTTTAAAAGTTGGTAATAATAATGAAATTATGATTTATATATGATATATATGAAATTTATGATTTATTTATTCTCTAAAAGTTCTTATATAGTACATGCCTTATTGTTTTCCATTTTGTGGGAATATGATAATGTTGTTCGTGTGTACGACAGACTACCACCTTGTGAAGCGATGTGGTTTGTTCATGATTTACGTGGAATGTATTAAGGATGGATTTAATAAAAATATGTGATAAATATGAAAAAAAAATTATAATTTAATGATAATATATATATAATTTATTTTTTTTTCAACATGACAAGGAAATGGAAATAACGCTCATGAATACGTACAGCCTACTGTCTCCATGAATGATGTATTTCATTTCCAATAAATAAATTTAATACATTAATATAAATATATTGGAATATATATGATATATAAATCATTTTTTTACATTATTTATATTATTAAATCAGGATTTGTGTAATAGAAATAAAAAATAACAAGTCAAAACATACTCTAAAAACAAGGCAATTAACACCCGAAATAGTGAAAATAATGAAAAATTATTAACAAATGGGTTATAAGATGTTATAAAAGAATCATATATGATATAATATATATTAATATGGTTTTGTTATAAGTTAATAACTCATTTAAACCACTATAAAGGAGGTTAAATCAAGTAACACCAAAAGAAAAGCACGAGGTAAGGGATTTCATCTCAATTACATTTTGTTGAGGCATATTGTAATGTTATACACCTAATTTATTTTATATGAGGTATATACTATCCATATTACATGTAATATAATGAATACTCCATTCTTCATGGTATTTTAAGTTTCAATTTGGATTATTTCATCTATTGGTATTTTAATTAAAAGTTACCAAGTGGTAAATAATTTCATAACAAACTTTCATTTTGTTTGGTTATATTACTTCCTCGTTGATATTTTATGATTAAGTGTATAATGAATTTTTATGATCCAAAATTTTATTTACACTTATTTTATGTGGATTTATAGTGGACACACAAAATCTATTTATTTATTATTTCTCACTTTGAAGTTATGATCATTTTAAGGTTTTATTTTACAATCTCATTTTAATTGAGATTATTTATTCTTAAATATCCATTAAAGATAAATATTTGATCATTATTTAATAAACCCTTTAATTTTATTATCCTTTAGTTAATTAATATATATCCAAGTAATAGTACTATTTTTTATACTCTTTGGTACTTAAAATGTTTTAGAAAATATTTTTTAGAAAATATGACTTCATTTATCTCTTCAGTCAGAAACATGTTTTCAAAAATGATTTTATCTTTTCGAAATTATTTATAAAATTAATGTTCACCCATTTTATACTCATTATAAAAAAAATTAATCTTTTTTAATTTTTAAAACAATTCTTGTTTGTATTTTATCGAAAATGTGAAAGGAATATTCTTGTCATTTTCTGAACATGGCACTTTCCTAGCCTTTTTATAGTGAAAAATGAATATTATTTATACTTTTATGGAATATATGGAATTACCCAACATCATGAACATAATTTATTTGAAGATTCCTTTGCAATTTTATAAGTATATGTTTGAAGAAAATGTTTTTAAAATTTATTTTCAAAAAAATTATTTTATAAACAATCAAAATGAAAAGAATATTTTTCTCAAGAATTTTTTTAAATATATTTTTATTATATTTATATTAATAAAATAAAACACCCTTTATTCTTAATCCAATGTGTATATGTTATATTGATACCATATTTATTATTTCTCTATATGGTTTATGATAATTTTGACTATGGAAATTATTGACATTCACTTCCTTGATCTATTTTTGTAGTTAATAACATTCCCTTGAAATGTTCAATTTCTCATGATCATTAGACATTAAATTTTTGTAACGGACCCAGTGGGCCTAAATCTACATCAAACTCGTCCACGCATGAGCCCAGCCCTCTGGCAGATTGCAGACCCCCACCCCATGGGCAGATAACAGTCCCCCACCTCAGACTGTCCCAGATAACACATTGCAGGAATTTTCCCCTGCCTGATGAGGGTTTAATTCACCTCCCTCACAACTCAAACCAGATACCATAGGCTTAACATCTAACTGAGAGCATTACAAGTACCAACTAGGTTGTATCTCAATTGGTACTCGTAATTCTTATGGTTGGCTGTTAAGCCTGTGGTATCATGTTCGAGTTGCGGGGAGGTAAATTAAATCCTCGTCAGGCAGGGGATAGTTCATACCACGTGTTATCTGGGACAGTCTGAGGTGGGGGCCTGTTATCTGCCTGTGGGGCGGGGGTCTACTATCTACTAGAGGGCTGGGCTTGGGAATGTCCTAGTTCGATGTGGCTTTAGGCCCACTGGGTTCGTTACAATTTTCCCTAAATATCCATATAATTTATCATGTATATGATTATTTCCTAAATTTTATAAAAAATTTACTTATGGTTCTCACTTTGAAAATTATTTGATTTTCTAGGGAAATAGTGATAAATTTGTATCCTTTAGTGAATATCGATACATTTTGATAAGGAACGTTGTTTAAGAATTAAATAAATTATTCGATATATAAATAATGCTTTAGACTCATACAACACAGTTTGGGTCCATTTAAATTAATCCCCTTGATGCATCTGTAGTCTCATTATATGAAATCAGTTGGGTACAAACTCTTTGAGTTTGTAACCAAACATTCCTTAAACTATCTTGTAAAATTTCTTTAAATTAGTATGCTAAACCCTCTTGTGAAAGGTATTTATGGTAAAGGTACCATGTACCTGGGAAACATAGCATCCAATATTTAAGCATTTCCTACATTAATAATTCAGTTATTATTATCCATGATATTTCACTATGAAAAAATCTATGGATGCATTTTATTCTTTGTTTATTGATCAAATGGAATATTTTTTCATTTATTTACCTTTCCATATTGATTATGAATTATCTTATCATGATAATAATTTCATTTAAATGTAATATGTTTTTAGTTATTTATAATGTCATATTATTTACACACATCCTACTCAGTTTATTGATTACAATGCATATGTGTTTGGTTGGCTTTCCATATCAATTATGATCATTGATTCATTTTTATTTCTATTTTACTTAACCCTAACTAATCATTTGAGGTCACCCTTATTTTTTTTCTTTCCCCAAGATTCCATGAAGTTTACTATGACTTATGTGTAGGGATACACTATATGGAATAAATTTATCTTCTAAAAATGAAATAATGTTGTAATTTGTGTATTATTATGTATTGTAAGACTCATGTATGTATCTAGTTTAACAATAAAAATAAATTAACCAGTCCTTCATGATGTGTTTCCTTATATATTATGATAATTTAATGGTATTAGGCACTGGTTATAGGTTTCTGGGGTCGGATAATTATAGATAACCCATTGGGTTGATATGTGATTTGATATTGAGGTAATAATAGTTAATCGGTTCAATAGGGTTAATTTATTTTTGTGAATATAAATTCAGAAATATAGATAACATTGGGGTATAAAATTTATTTTGTAATAAGAAAATTCTGGTTATTTTGGGAAGTGGTTAATGTATTTTTTGGAATATTTATAATTATGGTTTTATTAATTGATATGTGATTTTATGATGATTAGGGATTAAAGTGTAAGTATGTTTCCATGAATTTTCGGTTTAGAATATAGTAATAAATATATTAGTAAATTAAACTTTAGTAATTTTTTAATGTTAGGTTATTTATGTTAAGAGGAAAAATTAAGGAAATTTAGTTTGAACTAAAAGTGTTATGATTTGAACCAATAGTTAAACTGAATGTATTTTTGGATGAAATAAAGGTGTCAAAGGATAATACACTTATGATTGATTTTTCATATTAATACGTTTATTAGTTATTATCAAAAATATTTTGGTTTTAATACTTTTTTAGTACTAGATCATGAAAAATAATCTATAAAAGTTATGTCATTAGAAACTCCTATATATTATAACCAACTAATGGAGTATATTTGGTACAAATGGTTGTGCTAATTGAAAAAATAAACATATTTCTATTATGAGGGAAAATGAGTTTATTAGTGTTATCAAAGATAGTATGTATATTTATAATTTTATATTAAGTCATAGGTGATGACTATATTACTAACACCCTCATATAATTTTATTAGTGACAAAAATTTAAATTGTGTAGATGTGATTTAATTAAGGGTAATAAAATGTAGAACCTTGAGATTTTAGTACGTATTTTTTCTTTAAATAAATAATATGTGGAGTAGCTTGTATCACATGAAACACCAAACTAAAATGAACCACAATATATTTTATTACCTTGAAAGATAAACATTAATACATTAAGAGAATACAATTATGAAAATTTTAAGAAGATTAAAACCTTGGTTAAATTTAAAATAATAATTAATTAAAATATTTTAGTTCCTTGGATATTATTTTTTTTATGTGTTCCAAAAACAATATATTTATAAATAATAAATTTTAATGGGATTTTATTAAAATAATATTTTTCAAACAATTATTTTTGAAAGTATTATGCATTTTTATCTTAAATTAAATGGGTCATTTTTAAAGTATTTTTATAATAAAATGTTTTAATGTCAAAACAAATAGATTAATACTCATTTAATTTTTAATTGATATGAAATAATTTTTAGAACACTTAAAGTTTAAAAATTCAATTTCCTATAAAATAAATTTTTGATTATATTTTATATTATTGTTTAAAAGTAAAATCTCCAAATTTTAAAATTTAAATTTCAAGAAATTAACTTATTTTTTGGATTCATCGTCTCAAAATTATCTTAGGGTAAACTTTTTGATTTTTCTAAAAAGTTTTATTTTCTTATGAATAATAATAAAAATACATTTTCTTTAAATTTTATAACTTTTATGACATAATCATGATATAAGCGTGACTTAAATTTTTATAAAACCATTTTCATGACCAAATATTTATTTAATGAGTAAAATAATTCATTTAAAAATAATATTTTGACATTTTTCAACCTTTGTTAAACTATATTCTAATATTAAACCTATTTTTTCCTATTTTATTTAAATTAAGTATTCATAAGATACAATTAAATTTTAGATTGATTTTAAATTCAAATAAACCTTCTTTATTTAATCATAAAATAATAAATTTTATATGAATCAATATTACTCATAATATTTTGTCTAAATAAGTATAATTTAATTTTTATATTTGAAGATATAATGTTTCCTTGAAAAAAAATTATTCAATTATGTGTACTTTTGATTTTTATCACTTTTAGAAATTGAATTAAATAAAATGGATTTCATATTTGGAATTAGAAAAATCAAAATTAATTAATAAGTTTAATTTTTTTATTCATCAAAATAAGTTATCAAGGTAAAATTTAGTCACCATAGTAAAGGCTAAAATACAGTAAAATGATTAAATCAAGGGATAATGTCAGAAAATATCATTAAAACTTATCATTAAATGGATTTATGACTGTATTCTCATCCACCAACCATCTTATCTTCCTTAACTATAAATTTTTTATCCACTTTCCTTCAATATAAAATTCTTTTTATAGCTACCCAGGCTTAACATACATGGATATTACATCATTTTAAATGAATATTTAACACATTTCAAAAATACATGTCTGAGGACTGTGACAGTTTTGTGTCTTTGGAAACATGGAAAATACTCTTCTAATTTTGTGAATGATCATAAAACATATCCATAAATATATTCCCCTTTATTACTCATACTTAAAATATTTTCTTCATAACCCTACATATCAAAGAGAATAATCAAGAGTCATGGCTTAAATATTAGAAGTTTATAAGACATGAATGATAACCTAATTGATAGAATAATCCATAAAATCATAAAATAGTAAAAATACATGGAATTGTGGTATAAACATAAGTTTATAACATTGTGAACATGTATAAGTAGAAACAGTTTCACTCATTAAGTTGGAGACATGAAATTAGGCCCTCATGTAAACTTGTGGACATGAAACCAAGTCCTCGCATAACATTGTGAACATGTAATCAGGCTCACACAAATAATTATGGGCATGTAACCAAGTCCACTCATAACATTGTGAACATGTAATAAAGATCACATATAAACATATATACATTCAACAAGCTCCACCAATAACAATGTGAACATGTAATCAGGCTCACACATAAACTTGTAGACATGTAACCAGGTCTGCGCATAACATTGTGAATATGTAATCAGGCTCATGCATAAACTTATAGACATGTAACCAGATCCACGCATAACATTTTTAACATGTAATTAGGATCATGCATAAACTTATGGACATGAAACTAGGTCCATGTATAACATTTTGAACATGTAATCAGGTTCATGCATAACATTGTGAACATGTAATAAGGTTAACTCATAACATTGTGAACATGTAATCAGGTTCATGTATAAACTTATGGACATGAAACCAGGTCTATTCATAACATTGTGAACATTTAATCAGGTTCAAGCATAAAATTTTGAATATGTAATTAGGTTAAAACATAACATATATACTCATGAGTCATCCATTATTACCTAATTCATTTGAGGGAGATATTGGTCCTACCCATCACATAATAAAATCATACATACATGTTCCGCAAGATAATAAAACATGAATCATATTATAACCCATAAAAAGATATGGGTATCATAAACTTAATATCATAACCCATGAAATGAAATGGTTATCATAAACATTTAATTTTAACATTAACTATATAAAATAGATATGTCTCATAATCATTTCATCAAAGCATAACTCGTGAAAAGAAATGGGTTTCAAAAGAATATAACTTGTGGAAGAGAAATAGGTGTCATAAACACAATTCCATCAAAACATAAAACTTTCATAAAAGAATATTAATGGTATTCTTAGTGAAAAAAACTATTTCAAAATATTTTATCTTATATAAAAAATATCTTTTGAAAACATTTCTTGAGTAAAATATCCTTTCTTCTTTGAATAGTACTTTTTAAAACATAAAACAGTTTTTGAAAAAAATTTATTATGAAAATAACTTTAAAAACTAATAATTTAAGCTTTTAAATCCATTAAATATTTTTAAAATCCTTTTCCTTGAAATTTATCTTAAAATATCATTTTAAAAACATTTCTAAAAACATTTTTGAAAACATGGTTTTTGAATAAAATATATTTCTGACCAAAAATAGAATTGAGGTCATATTTTCTTAAAAACATTTTCTTAATTATATTAAGTACAAAAGAGTGGTAAAATATTAATAATGAATGAATTAATCATGAATAAACATAGGATAATTACATTCATGAGTTCTCTTGAGATATTTATCATAATATTTCATCAATGGAAGCATAATCATAAATAATCCTCATAAATAATGATATCATTTCAATAAACTATTACCACTTGGGAACTTTGAATCATACTCCCCAAGTAATAAAATTTAATTAAATAAATCTTAACATATCATTAAAATAAGTATATTCATGATATAAAATTTCAAATATCAATATATACACATTGTAAAAGAATATAGGTGTATACCAAAACATGTGTCTCAAAGATGGTAAATTGAGATAAAACTGCCTTATTGATTTGGTAAATTTTAAACAATAAAACTACATGAAATAAATATCATAAAATGGATATGTAAATAACCATAAATATAATTATAATAATTATATAATACATTCAATGGAAGTATATACACCACACAAAATAAATGAGTGGTGAATAAGGCATATGTCTCATAGAAATGAAAGTGAGACGATAAAACCATTACTACTTGAGTAACATTAGAATCATGATCCCCATGAAATAATAACATAAATTAAAGATGTTAATATCATTAAATAAATTAAATTAATGATATAAAATTTTATATGGTGTTATATTCACTACATAATAGAAGTGAGTGGTGAATATGTCATGTGTATCACAGAAATAAAAAGTGAGATGAAATTCTCTTACCTTAAGTATTGAATTTATTTTTACACATTTAAAAATCCTTTATAATAAATATAAGTTTATTATAAATATAAAAAAGAACCATATTACTATATATCATACCATATATGAATCAATTTTGACTTTATAATACTCATTTATTAACAATTCCATGTTAAAGCAGCGTTTTGGGTAATAACCACTTTGTTTTTTTCATGTGTATTAATTTGTTATATTTTTTGTCCACATACTTATATCATGATTAAAAGAATTTAAACCAAGATATAAATATCATATATATTCATTATATATATATATATATATAATATGAAATATAGAAATAGAAAATGAAATACACTGTTCATGGAGACGGTAGGTCGTACGTACGCATAAACGTTGTTTCTGTTTCCTTATCATATTGAAATAAAAAAAAATATATATATATGTATATATATATAATATATAATTTTATTAGTATTATTATTTCATATATATCATATAAGATTACTAAACCCATCCTTAATACATCCCATGTAAAGTGTGAACGAATCACATCGCTTTGAGGAGGCGGTAGTCCACACGGCCAGAAATGAAGTTATTCTATTTACAAAAAATGTAAAGCATGAATTTATTTTTTATATAATAATTAAATAATAAAAAATTAATAAAAAATATCATATATATCATATAAAAACATGTTTTCTATCATAATTCCAAACTATGAGAGGTGATAAATAAAAAATGAACGACGTCGTTTCACGAGGTGGTAGTTTGCCATACATGAACGATAAGTTTGTTACCTATATGATGGAAGTTTGTGTGAGTATAGGTAAAACCCTTATAATAAAAACATCTCAGTATATTTAGTATAATTAGGATTTTATATAATCATTTAATAGGAATATTTGATGGGGAGGAGAATGAAAATAAAACAAAATATCTTGTGGAAGGATGTTACCTCTTTTTTGGGTAACTCCTTTTGTTTTTCACCAATGAGATTCCATATAAGGCCCCAGCCTTAAACCTTACTTAATCTTGAGTTATTACAAGATTATACATTGAGGATCTTTTCAGGTTTAGAGTTTTAGAGAATTAGATCATAAAACTTGCATTACATTCCACATATAAACAAAGTGGTTACATAAAGATAGTATTCTTCATTCCCATCAATGGAAACATATTTAAAATAAAACATGGATTCATTCTTGACACTTCCTTGACACTATCATCATATCATGTACCTTTCCCTTGACCTGTGAAAAACATTTCAAAAAAACTTGGGATGAGCATAAAAATCTCAGTAAGGGATATAAAAATATGGAAAGGAAACATGGGTACATATATACATAAGGATGAGATCATACTATACCCATAAAACATAAGCACTTTAACATACCTCATCAAATCATGAATAAATCATAGAAATCATAAGACATAAAGGTAACTTGAGGCATTCATAACATTCTTACGTAGGGAGTAACCCTCTTAGTTACGTTTGGAATACCCATCATAGTATATTCCCTAAATCTCTTTAGAGAAACCTTAACGTTTCACTCCTTCGCGTTACCCAATGCATTGGAGAGCTATATCGGGATCACCCGCCCTTAGTTTATCACGGAACCACCCGTCTTCATAATAATTCCCAAGAACCATAACATAATCGTAACACATAAAACATGCATAAAGGAAACATAACATTTTCACATTTCAATCACAAGATTTCAATACAACACAAAAAAACATTGTGAAAACCATTTTCAATACCAAAATAAAAGAAAAGTAAAACATGGTATTTATTTTTATTTTAAAAAGAAGGTAAGGCTTGTAGAGGAAGCCGAAACTCAAATAACGGTCACGACGGAAGAGAAGTCATTGTCGCCGCATACGTACGACAAAAACATTCCCTTTTTTCATTTAGTAAACGCTTCGTATAAAAAAGATTCCTTTTGAATAAACGTAAAAGTAAAAGGGGTTTATACACCGTATAAAAGAAAGTTGTGTATAAAATAAAATATGCCTCAATGAAAGGAGATTGAGACGAAGTCCCATACCTCATATCCGACTTGACCCGACCGTTCTTTAATCTCCTGAATAATAAACTTGAGTTAATCTCTACTTGATTATGAACCTTTTTCAAGTTCATTATTCCTTTTATACCATGTTATGAACATCATGTAATCATTTATGTTAATAATGTTCATTTTGTTGGTATTTGGTTCTTAAGTCAAAAATAGACTTCTTACACTTACATGTTGTTATTTTGGTCAAAGGTTCATTATATACAGAATGGTATTAATGATTTTGATAACATATATATCACATATATTCATCATATACATGTATAAATAATATTACATCACATTCAGAGGTAGGAAATGAAATGCACCATTCATGGAGACGGTAAGCCGTACGTACGCATGAACGCTACTTCCATTTCTATTTCATATTTTCTGGAATGGAATCATAATGATATAAGAGTATATTATAATTCCATTATAATAACATATATAATATCATTAACTTTATCCTTTACACATCCCACATATGGTATTAACAAATCAAATCACTTTCAGGGGGCGGTAGTCCGCACTTCCTAAAATGAAGATATCGTGTTTACCCATAATGGAAACCATAAAGGTATGCCCAAAATGAAAAAAAACAGAAGCTTAAGGAAACCATAAACATATTATATATCATATATAAAAATAGTGACATCATAATGGCCACCTTTGAAGGTGTTAAATGAGTATTGAACAATCATCGTTTCGGGAGGCAGAATTTCGCCATCCACGGAAACCGTATGTTCTTTAACAATTTGATGTAGTTGTGTGAGAGTGTAGCTCAAATAAATCTTATAACAACATCCTAGTATATTGAAGATACTGGTGTTGTTACAAAAGAAGTAAATAAAAAGAGTTTAGGGGGTTGGAGAAGAAAAATAAAACAAATGAACATGAGAGAATGAATTACCATTAAAAGTGTAACCCCTTTTGATTTGAGCCTAAAGGCTTCCTTTGAAAGGATTATGCCCAAAGGGAATCCTATAGGATTAGGAGAGGGATTTGGAGAGAGTAAATGGGCAGGGGTTGGCCGAGCCAAAGGCTTGAGGAGTGTGTGAGATAAGGTAGAGGTGGGGGCCTTTTATAAGAGGAGAGGAGGGGCACTTTTGGAAAGTAAAGATAAGTTACTTTATTTTAAAAAGAGTTTCGGATTCAAAAGGTCCCACATTTCTATAATTCGAGGATAAGGTGATAAGGCTTCCAAATCCACTCATCCAATTTGTTTTGTCCATGTGTAGGTTTTAGATTTTTCATTATCTTTCCATTTTATTTAAATCGTTAAATAATGAGGTCATCGCTGCATCATCATGATGTCATAAATAATTTAATTTATTTAAGTCTACAAATTATAAAAAAAATAATATGATGTAGGAAATCGTTTTATCTTTCCAATGACTATTTATAATCAAAAATCTGGTCTTTATAACCCCATGTAAAAATTGTTTTTGTAAAACATATTATGTTTGTGTCATTTTTACTTTTACATTAAATAAAAAGTTATTTATGTCATTTCCCAACCAAAGTGGCTCCATGGGGTCCCCAAGTTGACCCATGGCTTGTCTTTGTCGGCCATGACACAACCAATGAGGGTAAGACATGTGTCAATCTCATCTCATTTTATTAAAGCATTATTTTAACCTTAAACTACACTAATTACCTCTAATTGCAATTAAAAACTTAATAAGTTACTATTCACAAAAAAATTATTTTAATAACATTGAACCACATTTTACTTATTAATGACAACCATGTATGTCGGATTTTTGAAATTAAAAACAAAAAAGTGGAAAAGATTCATTTAAACAAAAAATCAGTTTCTTTAACTACCACTTAGTGGTTTCACTATTCATCAAAAATTGAAGTTTTTCAGAAAATTACCAAAAATTCATCCTAAGCTATATTTGATATTCCGAATTCAAAAATGAAGTCTATTTTACAAAATTCAAAACATATAAGTCACATTAATTAATTTAATAATTAATTCCCGCTGTCAGAGCAAATAGCGTGTTTTTATAAAACAATAAGTATCAAAAGATTGACAACAGTTTAAGTCCAATTTCAAAGTGAAATTGATTCCAATGACCACTATTGGATTAAATGGTAAAAATATATTCTAATTTCACTTCAAAAACAATTCATAAGATAATCTAATCATATAAATAAATTAGATTAAAAAGCAGTTTTGATGTAAAATGCAGTATTTTTCACTATTCATAAAAAAATGAACTTTGTCAGAAAAATACCAAAAATTCACACAAAGTAAATTTTGATGTCCCAATCATAAAGAATAAGTTTATTTTGAAAAACATAGCTTATAAAATTGTCAAAAGATAGATTTAAAAATGGTTTTCCATCAAAAGGCAGTAAAACAATCTTTTAAAAATATTAGTGTATTCCATGCTTAAGATTGGATTTATTTTCATTTTAAGACTCTAAAACACTATCTTAATCATTAATAGACATAGATAAAAATATCTATTATTCATTACTTACTTGGGATGTTAAATCCTTCCCCCCTTTAGAAAATTGCGTCCCCGCAATTTATTTACTTATCAAATAAATGGGGGTACTTATCCCTCATTGCATTTTCAGATTCCCATGTTGCCTCTTTAATCATGTGGTTTTTCCACAAAACCTTTACCTGGTGAATCACCTTATTCCGTAACACTTGCTCCCTGTGGTCAAGAATCTGGACCGGTTGTTCCTCATAAGATAGGTTCTCTTCCAGCTGTACTACCTCTGGACTCAAAACATGAGATGGATCTGGAATATACTTTCTCAACATCAAAACGTGAAAAACATTGTGTACCTGAGATAAACTCGGAGGTAAAGCCACTCGGTATGCAACTGATCCAACTCTCTCCATAATTTCGTATGGTCCAATGAACCTTGGACTTAGCTTTCCTTTCTTACCAAATCTCATCACACTTTTCCAAGGAGAAACCTTGAGAAAAACATGATCACCTACCTCAAAAGAGATATCCTTCCTCCGGTTATCCGCATAACTCTTCTGCCTGCTCTGAGCTGTTCTCATGTGCTTCTGAATCAGCTGAACTTTTTCTGCCAACTCTTCTACCAATTCTGGTCCCATCAACTTCCTTTCACCCACTTCATCCCAGAAAGCTGGAGTTCGACACCGCTTCCCATATAATGCCTGAAATGGTGCCATCTGTATACTGAAATGAAAACTGTTATTATATGAAAATTCAACCAAAGAAAGATGTTGGTCCCAAATTCCCTGATAATCCATAGAACAAGCTCGTATCATATCCTCCAAGGTCTGAATTGTTCGTTCTGACTGCACATCTGATTGAGGATGAAAAGCTGTACTAAAATTTAATTCAGTACCCAACGACTTCTGAAGGCCTTTCCAAAAGTTAGAAGTAAACCTGGGATCACGATCTGATACAATGGAGAGAGGAACTCCATGTAACCTGACTATCTCTTTAAGATACAAACGGGAAAGTTGATCAAGAGAGAAAGTATCTCGTATAGCAAGGAAATGAGAAGATTTGGTCAAGCGATCAACAATAACCCAGATTTCATTATTACCTCGAGATGTCTTCGGTAATCCCACAACAATGTCCATGGATATATTCTCCCATTTCCACTCTGGAACTGGTAAAGGTTGAAGCATCCCTTTCGGTAACTGCCGCTCTGCTTTAACCTGCTGACAAGTCAAACACTTCACAGTAAAATTAGCAATATCTCTTTTCATTCCATCCCACCAATAATACTCCCGCAGATCTCTGTACATCTTAGTACTGCCAGGATGAACTGAAAACGGGGAACTATGAGCTTCACATAACAACTTTCTCTTCAACTTTGAATCACAAGGCACACACAATCTCTTCCCAAATCTCAAAACACAATCATTATCAATGTTGAATTCAGGCAACTTACCTTTCTGAACCAGATCTACCTTTTTCTGCAACTCACTGTCTTGCTTCTGTGATTGCTTGATTTTATCTGATAGAGAAGATCTCACTGATACCAGAAACCAAACAGAAGGACTTCCTGCACCAAAAACTTCTATGCCAAATTTCATCAAATCCTTAACCAATGGATCACGTTCCAAACGCAACATTGCTAATGAAGCATTACTTTTTTGACTCAAAGCATCAGCCACTTTATTTGCTTTTCCCGGATGGTAATGAATTGTACAATCATAATCCTTGATTAATTGTAGCCATCTCCTCTGTCTCATGTTTAACTCTTTCTGAGTGAATATATACTTTAAACTTTTGTGATCGGTATATATTTCACACTTTACTCCATACAAATGATGCCTCCAAATTTTTAAAGAAAAAACAACAACAGCTAATTACCAATCATGTGTAGGGTAATTTACCTCATGAGTTTTCAACTGTCGTGAAGCATAAGCAATTACCTGATCATTCTTCATTAGGATGCAACCAAGTCCTTTCAATGAAGCATCACTGTATATAACAAACTCACCATTCCTGGAAGGTAGTGCGAAAACTGGAGCATTCACCAATCTTCTTTTCAATTCCTGAAAACAATCATCACATTCTTTTTTCCAGATAAACTTAACACCCTTCCGAGTTAGCTTAGTCATTGGACTAGATAACCGTGAAAAATTTCTAAAAAACCTTCGGTAATAGCCCGCCAAACCAAGGAAGCTACGAATCTCGGTTATATTTGTGGGTCTTGGCCATTCTTCCCCAACTTTTGTTTTTGCAGGATCAACAGTTATTCCATATTTAGAAACAATGTGACCAAGGAAAGAAATTTGTTGCAACCAAAACTCACACTTGCTGAATTTCCCATACAGTTTCTTTTCTTTTAAGGTTTGCAAGATAACCCTTAAATGTCTTTCATGCTCCTGTTTACTTTTAGAAAACACCAAAATATCATCAATTAAAACCACCACAAACTTATCCAAGAACTCATGGAAAATTCTATTCATTAAGTCCATGAATACAGCAGGTGCATTGGTTAGCCCAAAAGGCATTACTACAAATTCATAATGGCCATATCTCGTACGGAACGTGGTCTTCGGAATATCTGCCTCCTTTACCTTCAGCTGATGGTACCCCAATCTCAGGTTAATCTTTGAAAAAAACTGAGCTCCCTAGAGCTGATCAAACAAATCATCGATATGAGGCAAAGGATATTTGTTCTTAACAGTGATGTTATTCAAGGCTCTATAATCAATGAAAAGTTTTATAGAACCATCTTTCTTTTTAACAAATAAAACAGGAGAACCCCATGGTGATGTGCTAGGTCTAATGAAACCTTTTCTCTAATAAATCTTTCAATTTCTCCTTCAACTCTAAAAGTTCAATTTGTGCTATTCGATAAGGGGGTTTTAAAATTGGATTATCATCAGGAACTAAGTCAACAGTAAACACAACTTCCCGATCTGGTATTATTCCAGGCAACTCATCAGGAAAAACATTAGGATACTCATTTACCACTGGCACATCATTAATCTGAACAGTTCCTTTATTTTCAACGACGTGTGCAAGGTAACATTCATTTCCATCTTTTACAAGTTTCTCGGCCTCTTGATATGTTATCAAAATTAAGGGTTCATTCTTTTAAACAAATTGAAAGTCTTTCTGAAAAGAAACTTCTTTAGATCTACATTCAATCTTATCATGGTAAATAGAGAGCCAATCCATACCCAGGATAACATCAAACTCTACTAGAGGTAGAAAAATAAGGTTTGCAAGTAGGTTCTTTCCACAGATAATGATAGGAAGATTCTTATAAATTCTTTTTGCCTCAACATTCCCCCCAGGTGTTTTTACCAAAATTTCAGGAGTCGTTTCTTGAGATGGTATTCCCATTTTACTAGAAAAGGTTTCAGAGATGAAAGAATGTGTAGACCCCGAATCAAACAACACACTGGCATAATCTGAAAAAACAAACAAAGTACCTGATACAACTTCATTTGATGGCCTGACATCTGCTGAAGTAGTTGCAAAGGATTTCACCACCCCTTTCTGCTTGTAGTCTAACTGCTTCCCATCACTCAATCTCTTTGTCGGACACTCGTTTTCATAGTGACCCATCTCATTGCACTTATAACATTTCACTAACTATAAATAAAATTTGTTCTTACCTTCTCCTTGATCCTTTTCAGTGCAATCACGAGCCTTATGTCCCATCTTACCACATCGGTAGCACTTTCCAGAATTCAGAAGACATTCCCCAGCATGCATTTTGCCACATTTATCACAAACTGGAAACTTAGTTCTCTTACCATCAGACTTTTTTGAAGAATTCTTACCTTTCTCCTACCACCTCGGTATCTTCTTCTGCTGGTTGTTATAGAACACTTGGTCATCGGCAAACTCCATTTCCACCTTCTCAGCACATCGAACAAGCTTTTCATAACTTTTAAACTCACGAGAAGCTAATGCTCTTTGATATTTTGGCTTTAATCCTGAGTAAAAATGATTGATTTTACTATCAAGGTCTCGGATAAAATTTGGAGCATACCTTGCCAATAGAGTGAACCTTTCTTCATAGGCAGCCACTGAGTCTTCCTCTTGGCTCAATTCCAAGAATTTTTTTTCCATCCTGAGTCGAACAGCCTTAGGAAAATACTTCTCAAGAAACATACCTTTGAATTCATCCCAGTCAAGAGCATCAATCTCATCGGCGTCCCTGATATTTTTAACCATCGACCACCACTGATCTGCCTCACCCTCCAAACAGTAAATAGCAAGACTAACCTTTCGATTGTCTGAACACCCCATGACATCGAAAATCTTCTCCAGTGCTTTAATCCACCCTTCAGCTATCACATGGTCAGATGATCCTCTAAATGATGGGGGATGTTGCCTCATGAAATGTTCCACCACTGACATGTTCCTCTGCGGTTGATCTGGTTGATCTCGTGCATGGATACCACCGCCATTTATTGCTTGAGTCAACTGCGCCATTACTACAACAAACTGTTCAGTTCCAATTCCGACCATCTCAGGATGTTGATTCGGAAGGTTATTTCCTTCTGTATCCCTTCCTAGCACTGCTTCCTTGTTTCCTCTACGGAAAACCATTCTGAACAAACATGTCTTAGATGAAGCAACATGGTAATCTTCAAATGCTATATCACTTCAATTTGACCATAAAAATATTTTTGGATAATCATTTAATAGAATTCTAACTCCTAAAGTTATCTAAACCGACATTTGATACCAACTATAAGGCCCCAGCCTTAAACCTTACTTAATCTTGAGTTATTACAAGATTACACATTGAGGATCTTTTCAGGTTTAGAGTTTTAGAGAATTAGATCATAAAACTTGCATTACATTCCACATATAAACAAAGTGGTTACATAAAGATAGTATTCTTCATTCCCATCAATGGAAACATATTTAAAATAAAACATGGATTCATTCTTGACACTTCCTTGACACTATCATCATATCATGTACCTTTCCCTTGACCTGTGAAAAACATTTCAAAAAAACTTGGGATGAGCATAAAAAGCTCAGTAAGGGATATAAAAATATGGAAAGGAAACATGGGTACATATATACATAAGGATGAGATCATACTTTACCCATAAAACATAAGCACTTTAACATACCTCATCAAATCATGAATAAATCATAGAAATCATAAGACATAAAGGTAACTTGAGGCATTCATAACATTCTTACGTAGGGAGTAACCCTCTTGGTTACGTTTGGAATACCCATCACAGTATATTCCCTAAATCTCTTCGGAGAAACCTTAACGTTTCACTCCTTCGTGTTACCCAATGCCTTGGAGAGCTATATCGGGCTCACCCGCCCTTAGTTTATCACGGAACCACCCGTCTTTATAATAATGACCAAGAACCATAACATAATCGTAACACATAAAACAAGCATAAAGGAAACATAACATTTCCACATTTCAATCACAAGATATCAATACAACACAAAAAAACATTGTGAAAACCATTTTCAATACCAAAATAAAAGAAAAGTAAAACATGGTATTTATTTTTCTTTTAAAAAGAAGGTATGGCTTGTAGAGGAAGTCGAAACTCAAATAATGGTCACGACGGTGGAGAAGTCATTGTCGCCGCATACGTACAACAAAAACATTCCCTTTTGTCGTTTAGTAAACGCTTCGTATAAAAAATATTCCTTTTGAATAAACGTAAAAGTCAAAGGGGTTTATACACCGTATAAAAGAAATTTGTGTATAAAATAAAATATGCCTCAATGAAATGAGATTGAGACGAAGTCCCATACCTCGTATCCGACTTGACCCGACTGTTCTTTAATCTCTTGAATAATAAACTTGAGTTAATCTCTACTTGATTATGAACATTTTTAAATTTCATTATTCCTTTTATACCATTTTATGAACATCATGTAATCATTTAAGTTAATAATGTTCATTTTGTTGGTATTTGGTTCTTAAGTCAAAAATAGACTTCTTACACTTACATGTTGTTAATTTGGTCAAAGGTTCATTATATCCAGAATGGTATTAATGATTTGGATAACATATATATCATATATATTCATCGTATACATGTATTTATAATATTACATCACATTCAGAGGTAAGAAATGAAATGCACCGTTCATGGAGACGGTAAGCCGTACGTACGCATGAACGCTACTTCCATTTCTATTTCGTATTTTCTGGAATTGTGTCATAATGATATAAGAGTATATTATAATTCCAGTATAATAACATATATAATATCATTAACTTTATCCTTTACACATCGCACATATGGTATTGACGAATCAAATCACTTTTAGGGGGTGGTAGTCCACACATCCTAAAATGAAGATATCGTGTTTACCCATAATGGAAACCATAAAGGTATCCCCAAAATGAAAAAAAAACAGAAGCTTAAGGAAAACATAAACATATTATATATCATATATAAAAATAGTGACATCATAATGGCCACCTTTGAAGGTGTTAAATGAGTATTGAACAATCATCGTTTCGGGAGGCAGAATTTCGCCATCCACGGAAACTGTATGTTCTTTAACCATTTGATGTAGTTGTGTGAGAGTGTAGCTCAAATAAATCTTATAACAAAATCCTAGTATATTGAAGATACTGGTTTTGTTACAAAATAAGTAAATAAAAAGAGTTTAGGGGGTTGGAGAAGCAAAATAAAACAAATGAACATGAGAGAATGAATTACCTTTAAAAGTGTAACCCCTTTTGATTTGAGCCTAATGGCTTCCTTTGAAAGGATTATGCCCAAAGGGAATCCTCTAGGATTATTAGAGGGATTTTGAGAGAGTAAATGGACAGGGGTTGGCCGAGCCAAAGGCTTGAGGAGTGTGTGAAATGAGGTAGAGGTGGGGGCCTTTTATAAGAGGAGAGGAGGGGCACTTTTGGAAAGTAAAGATAAGTTACTTTATTTTAAAAAGAGTTTCGGATTAAAAAGGTCCCACATTGCTATAATTAGAAGATAAGGTGATAAGGCTTCGAAATCCACTCATCTAATTGGTTTTTTCCATGTGTAGGTTTTAGATTTTTCATTATCTTTCCATTTTATTTAAATCGTTAAATAATGAGGTCATCGCTGCATCATATGATGTCATAAATAATTTAATTTATTTAAGTCTAAAAAATATAAAACAAATACTATGATGTAGGAAATCTTTTTATATTTCCAATGACTATTTATAATCAAAAATATGATCTTTATAACCCCATGTAAAAATTGTTTTTGTAAAACATATTATGTTTGTGTCATTTTTACTTTTACATTAAATAAAAAGTTATTTATGTCATTTCCCAACCAAAGTGGCTCCATGGGGTCCCCAAGTTGACCCATGGCTTTTCATGGTCTTCCATGACACAAACTATTAGGGTAGGACATGTGTCAAGCTCATCACATTTTATTAAAGCATTATTTTTACCTTAAACTACACTAATTACCTCTAATCGCGATTAAAAACTTAATAAGTTACTGTTCACCAAAAAAATTATTTTAATCCCATTGAACCACATTTTACTTCTTAATGACAACCATTTATGTAGTATTTTTGAAATTCAAAACACAAAAGTTTCAAAGTTTCATTTAAACGAAAAATCAGTTTCTTTAACTACCACTTAGTGGTTTCACTATTCATCAAAAATTGAAGTTTTTCAGAAAATTACCAAAAATTCATCCTAAGATATATTTGATATTCCAAATTCAAAAATGAAGTCTATTTTACAAAATTAAAAACATATAAGTCACATTAATTAATTTAATAATTAATTCCCGCTGTGAGAGCAAATAGCGTGTTTTTATGAAACAATAAGTATCAAAAGATTGACACCAGTTTAAGTCCAATTTCAAAGTGAAATTGATTCCAATGACCACCATTGGATTAAATGGTAAAAATATATTCTAATTTCACTTCAAAAACAATTCAAAAGATAATCTAATCATATAAATAAATTAGATTAAAAATCAGTTTTGATGTAAAATGCAGTATTTTTCACTATTCATAAAAAAATGAACATTGTCAGAAAAATACAAAAAATTCACACAAAGTAAATTTTGATGTCCCAATCATAAAGAATAAGTTTATTTTGACAAACATAGCTTATAAAATTTTCAAAAGATAGATTTAAAAATGGTTTTCCATCAAAAGGCAGTAAAACAATCTTTTAAAAATATTAGTGTATTCCATGCTTAAGATTGGATTTATTTTCATTTTAAGCCTATAAAACACTATGTTAATCATTAATAGACATAGATAAAAATATCTATTATTCATTACTTACTTGGGATGTTACATTCCATGGTTGGATTTATTCAAAAATTTAGGATTATGGGATGAAGGTGGGGATGTTGGGAGGATATTTTTTAGGGGTTTTATGATCCAAAATTCCCCAATAGGTGTCAAGATAGGGGGATAAGAGAAGGCCTTTTATAAGTGGGGAAAAGGACACAATGTGTATTCTTTAAAAGAATTATGTTATCTCTATGTTTTACTTGTCCCCAAGGGTTAAAAATGGAACATTATAGATATTTATATGTTTAATGGTAAAACTATGGCCATAAAATATTTTTTAGACAAGTGTAGGGTCATTTTTTACACCTTATTTTCTAAGCCTTTCCATTAATTGAACTCATTTTTACCTTAATCACTATAAATAATTTTAATTACCTTCACTAAAATTTTTGGTCAAAATTAATTTGAACTTGTTATACATTATAAATTGTTATAATTACAATTATATAATCTGTTTTTCCAAATTCTAACCATATATTTGGTAGAAATTAAATTAATGTTAACCCCATAGATGGGATGAGACGACTAGTTTTTAAAGTGAAAAATGTGCAAAGTATGAAATGTTTTTTATCCAATTTTATTGTGAAATTAGTTTCAATGAATTGAATTAGATTAATTTATGTATAATTGGCCTAATTATACATTAAAACCAAATTAAAATGTAATTTAATTATATAAATAAATTATACTAAAAATAAATTTTGATTTAAAATTCAGTGTTTTCACTATTCATAAAAAATGAATCTTTTGAGAAAAATACCAAGAATTCAACCAAATTCACTAAAAAAATTGATGGTTAGAGACTTTATTTTTGTTAGTTCTAGTATATGTAATTAAATAAATCTGTTTAAGAATAATAATAATATAGTGGCAGTTTCATAAAACTACTACGCTATTTTTTTATGTTTTCAATTAGAGACAGTTTCAATTGAACCATCGCTAAACATTTTTAAAAACCCATAACCCCTCCCCCTACCTTTATTTATCTATGTGAACTTGACCCCCCCCCCCCAACCTCCCCCGACCACCTCTTCTCCTCTTCCTGGTGGTGACCCTGATCCCACGACCCCCCCTGACCTCCTCTCTGGTCGGCTCACTAGTGACAACCCCCCCTCTTCAACCTCCTTCACCCCGGCTCGGTTCCCATCTTCAGTGATGACGTGACCCCCCCCCCCCCTCTGATATCCCTCTACCTTGCTTGGATCCCCTCCTCGGCAGCAATGTAGACCCCCCTAAAGGTTTCATCATCCTCACCCTAAATTTATTATTGACTAGCATTAGATATAAAATCATGGGTGATAAAAACAATATAGAATTTTTTTTATTCATTGGAGAGTAATTACATATATAGTTTTGGTTTATAATGTGTTATTTGGATTTTTCAATTAGTTGTTTAGAGTTATAATAATCATTAGTTTAGGTTCTTTAATATTAAATTAAAAAAAATCATTTATCATATATATCAGTTCTGGAATCTATATCATTCATAATTTAATGGTTTTTATTTGATATTAATGAATTCCACTTTGTTCTATATATGTCAATGCCTCCAATTTTTGACAGATACATAATTGAGGTTTTTTTCCAACTCATCACCAATTAATGGTTGGGTTTGGGGTCACTCATGGTTTCATCACCAACCCTGTCAAGGTCTCTAAGGATAAAGGACTTGAAAATGAGATATTATACCCTTTTTAAATTTATCATAATGATTCGTGTTTTATACATATGTGAGGAATAATTTAGTTTAATAAAATCTATCAAATAATTATATAGTATTTTGGGTTAAGTTTTACATGCATGATAATAAATTATTTATTATGGTAACTAGAATAGACAACATAGTTTCATTGATTTTATTTTAACTAACATGATTTTTAATAGAGCTAATTAGAGTGTGTAGTTTTTTTTGAGTAAAATTTCTAATTTTTTATCATTTGATTTTAAAATAAAAATATACATTATTCAAATTTATATTAACATCATTTTTTTATGTTTATCTCAAATTTAAGGAACATATAATTTGATGTTATGTTAAAAGAGTTTATTTATATAATTCATGGAACAACATGAAGTCACACTAAACCTGTTCAATAGAATATAGACATATAGAGTTGAATATTTTGAGTATGCATGACATATCATGATATCCAAATAAATTATACTTTTAATTCATATTATTAAATGGGTTCTCTTAGTCTTAGTTAGATCATGGGAAATGGTTTGAACATTGATTAATGTAGATGTTTTTTCAATGGAACGAACCCTCCTTATTTATAACACTAGGGTAGAATACACCATTCTATTTTATTTGATTCATCCCATTTATCTATGTTTTTGAGAAATAATAATTTATCTGATTCATGTTTTTATATTATAAGTTTAGTAAGAAAAATTTCATTATTTTATTCATCCAATTTTCTTTTATAGTTGTTATGAAATAGTTAATGGAAAATGTTGGTGATATTTAATTTTGATTTTACTTATTTTATTAAATATTTATATCTTTATATTTGAATTTATATGGAGAATATAATCTAATACCTATGGATAAAATATGGATTAATTTACCTCAAAATACACCTCGATATTTCATGTGTTTAGAAGAATTTTTAGATTATGAAATTGTAAACCAATCAGTGGGTGGTAGAATAAAATGTTTGTGTCCTGATTGTAAATTCAAGTGATGTTTGAATAGAAATGAAGTATATGAGAATTTGATATTGAAATAGTTTTTTTCTTGATATGTATACTGTATTTTTCATGGTGAATCAAATTTTATGGTAATTCAAAATAATGAAAATATTGTCAATGAAATACAAAGTGAACCAGCATAGGAGAATTCAGTTTCATATTTGTTAAATGATGTATTTGGTTTTACATAATACAATGTCCAAGATTTCAATAGATCAATAGAACCTTAAGTTGATCATGATATGGTTAATATTTCTCATAACTTCATTGACCAAAAAAATGATTTTTATGAATTAGATAAAGAAGGATAGTAATAATTGTGTGAATGGTGTTCCAAGTATTCAAAGATGTATTTTTTACTTAAGTTTTATCATATAAAGTGTCTCTTTAGAATTACTGACAAAGCAACATCCATGATTTTAGAGTTGATTAATGATGAATTTAGTGAAGCTAATATCTCAACATCATTCTATGAGATTAATAAAGTCATTAATAAGCTTGGACATGATTATAAAAATATACATGCATTCCCTAATGATTGCATGCTTTACTAGGGAGAATATTCTAATAAAGCAGAATGTACAATATTTCATACAAGTAGATGGAAGTCAATGACCAACATTGATATTATAAATCAATCTAATCCCAGGAAGAAATAGAAGAAGAAAACTTCTATAAAGGTATTACGTTACTTTCCTCTGAATCTATGCTTGCAAATATTATTCATGTCATCAAAGACTACAGACGACATGAAGCGGCATGCTTAGGATGTTAACAATGTCTTGATGAGACATACAAAAGATTCAACATCATGGAATATGTTTGATTCACTATATTCAAATTTTTATTTCGATCCTAGGAATGTACATTTGGGATTGGATTCTAATGTTTTTGACCCTTTTGTTACTTTAAGTACTAATTATAGAATTTGTACAATTTTTTTGATCCCCTATAATCTACCTCCATGTATGTGTATGAAGGAGAATTCTTTCATTATTTCTATGATTATTCTTAGAAAGAAATTTCTTGGAAATGACATTGATGTATACCTTAAACCTATAATCAAATAATTGAGATAATTATGGGATTATAAAATAGAAAAATATGATTCCTCAATGAGACAACTATTCAAAATGCATGCAACTTTAATATAGAAAATTAGTTAATTTCTTAGACTAGGAAATTTATCTGGTTGGAACACTCATACTAGTTTGTCTTGTCTATTTTTTAATTTTGATTTTGAACCTCAACAATTTCCTCAAATCATAAAATGGTGTTTTATATGTCATAATTTATTTCTTGATGCTTATCCTAAATTTAGGTTTAATAATAAATGATTCAATGAAGATATTGAAATGAGAAAATAATTAATGGTGTTATCTAGTTCAAAAATCTTGGGAAAATTAATGAATTTCACTGAAGAATTTAGAAAATGTCATCAGTTTAAATAAGGGGGGAAAGCGATCGAGGTAAAATTTATGAAGAATATTGAACACGACAATGGAATAAAAAGAGTATATTTTTCAAGACTTCATATAGGGAGTTTAATTTGATACGTTATAATCTTTATGTAATTCATATTGAGAAGAACATGTGTGAAAATGTAATTTTTACATTGTTTAATGAGAAGGGTAAATATAAGGATCACCTTAATGCTCATAAGGATTGGGATTCAATGAATATAAATAATGGTTTTTTGAAAAATGAGAATGTAAAGTATCCTTCATCTATTTTTAAAATGAAAAATCATGAGAAATATATATTCCTCCAAACATTAAAGAATGTAAAAGTTCTAGATGGATATTCAAGTAATGTATCAAGGTTTGTTGACTTAAAACATAAAAAATTACATGGATTGAAAATTCATGACTCACATATTTTAATAGACCAGTTTCTTCCATTGGATTTGTGTAATACTTTACCTAAAAATTAAATTGTGGTCTAGTTGAGTTTTGTACCTTTTTAAGAGAGATTTTTAGAAAAACTCTAAATCTAACTGATATTGATAAACTTCAAAATATAATTATTTTGACACTATGTAATTTGGATATGTTATTTCCCCCTTCATTCTTCACAATCATGATTCATTTGAGTGTTTATTTGGTTGAAGAAGCTAATCTTGGTAGACTAGTTCACTATCAATGGATGTATCCAATTGAGAGGTACGTTGATATTTTTTTTATTTTCATAAGTGAATTAGATTTTATCAAATAATTGTGTAAATTTTTTTAATAGGTTTCTTTTTTTCATCAAGTACTTAGGTCAGTTAAAATCATGTGTGACGAATAAAGCTCAACAAGAAGGCTCAATTGCTGAAGGTTATATAACTAAAGAGTGCTTGAACTTCTTTTCTAGGTATTTGGATGGGATTGAGAATAGATTCAATAATTTTGGATGTGCTGATGACATCTCCACTAATTCTAGTTCTGGAAATCATTCATCAATATTTACAACTATTTGATGTCCAATTAGAAAGGGCTTAAATTTTACACTGATTGAATTAGAGTTGCTACAAGAACATAGATATGTTCCACTCAATAGTGTTATTGTAGATCCATTTTTTGAATAATTGTGACTATAAACAAAGAGGTGACTAAGGGGTTGAGCTTGAAATGTGATAGAATTAACAAAATATGTTAATAAGGAGCTTATTGAATGGTTAGACCATTGTGTAAGTATATACTCAAATTCATATTATTTATGTGTAGTTATTTTGTCTATGTTAAAAGTAACAGTTTATATAATTTTTTCTAGATAATTAATGTTGAAAATCAATCTGAAATATTGAATGATTTGATGTTTTTGTCTCAAGTTCCTCTAAGGCTTGCTAAGATATTTGATGCCTAAAATATTCATGGCTTTAGGTTTCATACAATTTATTGTGAAGAAGACTTGAAAACTCAAAATAGTGGTGTATTTACATTTTTAAAGGTGGGATACTATGGGAAGCCGATTAATATAATTGAATTAAACTATCATGTCCAGTTTTTAGTTATCCTATTCAAATGAAAGTGGGTCAACATTGATAGGGGTGTAATGAAAGATTCATTACATTTTACTTATGTTAACTTATCTCACTTGATGGATATTTTTGAGTATACAAGGAATTATCCATTTCTCTTGGATTCATAAGCTAAGATAGTTTATTATGTGGATGATGAAATACATGAATGTTGGCGTGTTTTGTACACTTAAAGTAGAGGGACTTGTATAATATGGTTGATGAAGATCAATTGGTTCTTTGTGATAGTGAACCTCATCAACCAAAAAATATTGAATAGTTTTTTCCTAACAATATCGAAATGGTAGAACTTGAAAGAGAGGGTGAAAATGAAGGACTCATCATAATGGAGGTTTATCATAATGAAAATAATGAAGATGAAGATAATTGAATTTATAAATTGGTAATGAAATTATATTACAATTTCTTATTGATAGGTGTTCTATACATATATATATTGTTCTAGTTTTTCTTTTTTCTTTTCTTTAAAAATATTTTAGTTTTTCATTTTTTATATATTTAATATACTATAACCATTTTAAATGAATGAATTCCAATAATTAAAAAAATTTAGGTTTCTATCTAATCAGTATCTTAAATCACGCCACAATTACCTTTATCTTCTGTGAAACCTAGTGATTTCTTTGTACTCGAGACTACTAGTGATCCAGTTATTTCCTTAGATGTTGTTGGTATCCAACCACCTAATTCACCTCTAGTGATGGGAAAGTTTTTCACCCCTCAATCTAGGGGATATTGGTGAGTTATCATTACTGGAATGTATGTCATTTTTCAATAAAACTTCATATTTAATAATTTTTTAATTCATTTGTCAAAAAATTAAATACAACCATAGAAGTAATACAATTATGAACATAGAATATGTATAGGACCTAAAGGACTTTAAGATTATCATTCCATTTGATGAGTTCAGGGTACCTACCAATGAATCTATCAGAATATATAGGTAGATTCTTAGGCATCTTGCATGTGATGTAGTGAGATTTCCCATTAATTATAAAGATTGGAGGCATATTCCTACAGCTTGAAAAAATGAGGTCTTTGATACTCAAGTAAAGGTTATATTAAGTTAATATTCCTTGATAACTAATTGAAAATAAATAAGAAAAAAAATTAATATACTTATAAAGTGTTATGTTTTTTACTTCTATATTTTTTTCATTTTGATGTCCCTAACTCCAGTTCGCGCCCATGGACTTTTCAAAGAACAATTACAACATTTATAAAAAAACTAAAATGATGCTTTTATATAGAAAACATAAATTTTGAGTTATATTGACCACATCTTGTGATGTATTGACATGTGGTCGATTCCAACATATCAAAAATAAATTATAGATCATTATCCATAAGTTTGAAAACAAAATGATCTTGTTTTCTCAGTTTTGACTTGGTAAACACTTATGAAAGTTAAAAAATCCTTTAAAAACAAGTATTGGGGGTAAAAACTAGGAAAACAATATCAGATTGCCCTAAAATTAGGGTAAAAAGACTATAAATTTAATAGTGAAATGTAGGAACTAATGACATGTCATTTCGAATTATGGTTTGCCCGTTATGGTTGTAAACATGTTTTTAGTGTTTTAAAACAATAAAATGTGCATAGAACGGTCAAAACTAGGAAAAAGATGTCATATTTTCCTAAAATTAGGGTATAGTGATCATATATTTAATTTTAAAATGTATTAACTAATGTCACGTCATTTCGAATGACGGTTTTACTGTTATAGTAATAAATGCATTTTTAGTGTTTTAAAACACTAAAACATGCATGGAATGGTCAAAACTAGAAAAACAACATCATATTGTCCTAAAATCATGGGAAAACCAATGTAGAATTAATTGTGAAATATAGGAACTTACGAGACATCATTCTAAATGATAGTTTTCCAATTATGGTTGTAAACATGTTTTTAGTGTTTTAAAATACTAAAACGTGTGTGGAATAGTCAAAACTAGAAAAATGATGTTGTATTTTCCTAAAATTAGAGGAAACCCACCACTTAGTTTTTTTTATTTGTATAAATAGACAACACATCAATCTAACATGTGGTGTGTCCGTAATTACTTGGTAAACACTAATGAAAGGTATGACAAACTTTAAAAAAGTGTCGAGGGGTCAAAACTAGGAAAAATATTTCAAATTTCCTAGAAATTAGGGAATAATGGTCATAGATTTAATTGTGAAATGTAGGAACTGACAGAATGTCATCCTGAATGATGGATTTCCCATTATGTTTGTAAACATGTTTTTAGTGTTTTAAAACACTAAAACATGCATGAAATGGTCAAAACCAAAAAAATAATGTGAAATTATACTAAAATCAAGGTAAAACCACTGCTTAGTTTTTTTATGTGTACTCATAGACAACGCATCAATCCAACATGTGGTGTGTTCAAAATTACTTGATAAACACTTATAAAAGGTACAAAAGCTTTTTAAACAAGTGTTAGGGGGTCAAAACCAGGAAAATGACATTTGGTTACCCTAAAATCAACGGACAATGACCATATATTTAATTATAAAAAAATAAGAATTGAAATCAGTCCATTCCTAATGATGTTTTACCCTTTATGGATGTAAACACATTTTTAGTGTTTTAAGACACTAAAACATGTGTGGAAAGGTCAAAACCCGGAAAACAATGTAGGATTTAACTGAAATAATCTAAAAATTACTATATATTTAATCATGAAATTTAGGAACTGATGGAAGATCATTTTGAATGATGATTTTCCCTTTATATTCGTCAATGCATTTTTAGTGTTTTAAAACACTAAAACGTGTGTGGAACGATCAAAACCAGGAAAACAATGTTTTATTGTCCTGAAATCAAGGGCAACAACCATATATTTAATTTTGAAATGTAAGAACCAATGAAACATTATTCCAAATGGCAGTTTTCATGTTATAGTTGTAAAAGTGTTTCTAGTGTTTAAAAGCAGTAAAATGTTTGAGGAATAGTAAAAACAAATAAAACAATGTCAGAGTGTCCTAAAACTAGGAGACAACAACCATATATTTAATTTTGAACTATAGAAACTGATGGAACATCATTCTAAATGATGGTCTTCTTGTTATGACTGTAAAAGCATTTTTAGTGTTTTAAAACACAAAAACATGTATGGAATGGTCAAAACTAAGAAAACAACATCATATTGTCCTGAAATCATAGGAAAATGACTATGGATTTAATTTTGATATGTAGGAACTAATGACACATCATTCCAAATGACAGTTTTCTTGTTATGGATGTAAATATGTTTTATGTGTTTTAAAACACTAAAACGTTCTTGAAATTGTTAAAACTAGGAAAACAATGTCATATTATCTATAAGTCATGAGAAAATGACCATAGATTTAATTTTGAAATGTTGGAACTAATGGCACATCATTCTGAATGAAAAATTTCCCATTATGGTCATAAACACATTTATAGTGTTTTAAAACAATAAAATGTGTGTGTGATGCTCAAAACTAGGAAAACGATGTTAAATTTCCCTAAAATTAAAGGAAAATGACCATAAATTTAATTATTAAATGTAGGAACCAATGGAATCTCATTCCAAAAGATGGTTTTTTATTTATGTCTGTAAAAGTGTTTTTACTGTTTTAAAACACTAAAACTTATATAGAATAGTCAAAACCCAGAAAACAACATCAGATTGTCCTAAAATTAGGGGGAAACGACCATATATTTAATTTTGAAATGTATGAACCAATTCCACATCATTCTGAATGATGGTTTTCCGGTTATGGTTATAAACACATTTTTAGTGTTTTAAAACACTAAAACTTGTGTGGAACTGTCAAAATCATAGAAAACAACCTAATATTAGTGTTAATCATGGGAAAACCACCTATTAGTTGTTTTTTAAATATAGGACATGATATGATATAAAAATATTTAAAAAAATTATTAAATAAATTTTAAGCACATCACACATAAATTTAAAAATAAATTAGAATATTTACTTATCCCTTTTCAGTTTCAAGTGTTGAATCATATCTTAAATAGGTATGTTTATATTTTCAAATTGTATTGCATTATATATTATTTATTTTATGTTAAAATTTCTTCTTTTTATTTACAAAATAACAAATTTTTTGTGCATTATTCTGAATATATTTTGTATCTTCTCCCTTTCTCATTTCTTTTCCTAAATGTTTTAGTTTTCATTATAGGTGGAATATGCCGACAGTAGGTAGGAGGTTGACCATTCTTATCCATGACATTTTTTAGAATTAAATCATGAAGGTTCTTAGTTTCCATGGTATGTTAAAATTTTACAAATTATTTTACAATAATTCTAATTTATTATATTTAATTTTAATTTTTGTTTCATTTTTTGTCACAACTAATTAGATGATATGGTCGGTTTTAATTGATGATATGATTTAGAGGTAGATAGATACAGTGGAGGTTATGACATGGATGTATATTGGGAATGGGTTATTGTTGGACATATTGTATATGTATATATTGATGACTAAAGTATTGGTTGATTTATGGGGTGACTGAGACTTGGGTTATGATGATCATGGTAGTTTGTGTATGATTGTGTATGTGTGATTTATGAATGATGGGTTTATTATATATTTATGTTTTAGTCTACAACATGTCAGTTATTTTATATTTATAGTTTTCTATTAAATATTTTTCTTAAAAATAAAAATAGATTTAGTGGCAGATTGTAGTAATTGCCACTAAACATTTTATATTGAATTTATTTATTGGAGGTTCATATTAACCACATCTAAACATATTATATTGAATGTATTTAGCGGTGTTATATATTAACCGCTGATAATTATTTGTGGCAGCTGATTTTATTTTATTTATATTCCCAATGGATACTTTTTTTATTAAAGAACCACTGCTAATTAAACAAAAAACATCCTCTAAATTCTCCAAGAATGAAACTTAAAAAAACTACAATGAATTAAAATAAACTCCCACTAATTTAATAGTGACCATGAAACACGCTGCGATTTTAGGAACTGCTACTAGACTATTAGGTGGCTATTTAAACCGCCTCTAATGAGACTTTATTTTTTAGTGAGTAAATTTTGATATTCCACTTTCAAAAATGAAGTTTATTTTGTCGAATAAAAATTATAAAAGTGTCAAATTTTATATTTAAAATGGGTTCACTATTAAAAGGTGGTAAAATTACATTTAGAAAAATATATATTTTTATTCATAACATTGTATTTATTCTTATCTTATATCTATCAAATATATTTAATAAGTATCAGAAATATTGATTGAATATATAATATATAAATTTTATTGAGAAAATTCATCAAAAGTGGTTTGTTTAATGGTGTTTGTACATAGAAAACTAGTTTTCTTATAAAAAGTATTTCTTTATTCTCAAATAGTTCTTACTTTATTTTCTAACTAATTTATTACCAAAGGATAAATTTTTTATACATGGGTAAACCATAATTTTATAATTTAGTCAATCTCATTTATATATTCCATTCTAATGTCTAGGTGATAATTATAATAATATTTTAATAATAATATTGATAGTATATTTTATTTTGGTAGAACTTTGCCCTGTGTGTAACAGAAGATATCGAAGGGACTCAATATTGAGTGTAACACATTCCAAACAAAGTGTTTCATGTATTGAAAGTTAATCTATGTGATGCGTGTAGTGTAAGATTAACTTGCTATTTCATATAAAGAAATCCAAACTTGGTGTTTTCATATAACAAAATTTATATTTAGTGTTGAAAAAAATATAAAAAAGATTAATTTAATTAGAAAAAAAAATCACAAAATCTCAAGGTGTTACATTCTACCCCAATTAAAATAAATTTTTTCCTCGAAATTCATTTGGGTTATCAAAGGTTTAGTACATGAAATTTCCATTCATATAAACCCACATTGTAAAAATTAATACTAAAACTTCCTTTAAAAAGGGAATGTTGGAACCATAATAGTTACCTAAAGTAACTCATAACTAGGTTCCCTCATAGGATAACATAGTTGGAAAGTGGAAACATTGACATTGAATAGAAATCTAACCATCAAGTTCAGATGGATAATGATAGAGAATAAGGTCATAATAAAGTTAACCATCACAAATCCATAAATCTATGATAATATATGGGAACATTTGATTTGTTGGAAAATAAGGTATTATGGTAACCATTCGGTTTCAAGATCTTTTCCCTATAGTTGAATAATTTTTATGAGAATATATACATACTTGATATCATGACAACTTTACACTTTGTGGTTCCTTGATCAATTTCTAGTTCATCTCTTATTCCAAGAAATAAAGGTAAATTTTTCATTCCAAAAGTATTAACATATCATGAGATCCATAAATAGAATGATAGGTCATTCTATATGTCTTTATCAAAACAAAAAGGTTAGCACATGTTATCTAATATGCATAAATCCTCATATGGTGAGATAATATCTTAAATCTCTATAACCTCATCTGAATTTTAATATATATAATTCTATAAATGTTTAACCTTATAACCCTTAAAAAATATAATTTACTTATTATTCATTAAATAATGTCTTATCTTATACCAAATATATTTTCATTGGAAACCTAGGTCTATCCTTGTACTGATAGAATATCAAACATGATTTTATTATACTAGAATTCATATAGAGGGAGATAATCACATGAAATTTAAACAAATCATGAATAATAATATTTTCATAGGGATTATTCATACAAAATCAAACATGAAATTCCCAACTAAGGATATTAAGATTAGTGTTCCCTAATTATAATTATTCACTTCATCCATTGTGATTGAAAAATCATTCCCATTTTTATTTTTCCCCAAAGGTTGTTGTGGATTATCATCCACATTCTCCCTTTGATTGGGGAATTGATTCACATGATTCTAAAAATCATTTCACTTGAAACACTGAAGTGTGGGTGCTACATTCTGTTGAGATTTCTCTCAATTCATTTCATTGACCGGCCTCTTCACATAACTTCTACATTCTTTTCCTCAATGGCCAGGATTCCCACACTTGAAACACATTCTTATTCCTTTCAGGAACTCACTTAAGTTCTCTTTTCCATAGTTTTGGAAAGCAGTATTTTGAAAAAATTTCCTCTCTCCATGTAACATATCATTGGATTTTCCATGGAATCCCATTTTTTTTTCTTATCACCAGAACCAAGAGGGTTTTCAGCATCCATTTCAACTTTTAGTGCACATTGAATGATTTATTCATAACATTCAAAGTCCCTTATAGATAATTCCCTTTGGAGGGTTGGTTTCAATCCACTGAAGAATTGGTTAATATTACTTTCATGGTTAATTTTAATACTAGAAGAGTACCTTGTAATTCTTGTAAAATTTTCTTCATAGGAGTCAATATATTCATCATCCCTCTGCTTAAGATCTAGGAATTAATTCTCTATATTCATATGAAGAATATGGGTAAATTTCTTATTGAAAAATATGTTCTTGAACACATCCCAATCCATTGATTCAACTTCATCTTGTTACCTCATATTCTTGATAGACTCCACCATTGATCTACCTCGCCTTCTTGGTGGTAGAAAACCAATGTGACCTTTTCATAAAATAAACACTGTAGAATAAAAAATATATTTACCATGGTACTGATCCATTTTATGAGAAACTAACGGATCAATGGAACCACTAAAATAAGGTATACACCTCCTCATGAAGGACTCAACATAGCGTTGTTCCCTCCTTTTCTCATTTGAATGTTCACCATGATTCATAGCTTGAGAAATCATAGAAATGAGTTTCTCCACTCCATATTCCATAAAATTTGGTTGATTAAAAGGATAATCATTGCATTATCCATTTAATTCCTCATTAACATGGTTCCATCGAGTTCCATCCATTAACTAAAACCAAAAAATATAGGGTAAGAAACAATCATCATAGTGGGGAACCATGTAATCCTGAAAAAACACTTATAGAATGTCTAAATCATGACACCTTAATTTTTAATCTATAAAACCTTAGTTTTATCCTAGTTCATTCATAATTATCATCTTTTTCAATCTGTTATGATGGTTTGTAAATATTTTGTGAATTCCCAAAGCATATCCTCAGGAGTGTCAAACCAGGTGTGTAGCAAGGCCTGTTGTCGTGCACTAATTCCAGATCAATTCTAGCTCAATATAGTGTTTTTAGGGTTGTTACCACTATGTAAATCTATGACAGAGCCATATCCACTTGTAGTATCTATATAGGGATGTATTGATAGGAAACCACTTGCTCTATCCTTTACCAAAATTTTGGGACATTTTTCTGTACTTTAACTCATTCTTAGAAACATCCCTAGACATATATTGTCCCTTGTACCACTAGGCCTACAAGTCATGTAAGGGTTACCTCTCAACCCAGTTAAAAAGGGTATTATCCAAAATGAATACTAAATCAAGGCCTTTGGGGCATTCATGAGGATTATTCATCACATTAAAAAAATACATGCCCAAGGACCATAATAGTTTAGTGTATTTGGAAACCTGGAATGCATTCTTCTAATTTGGGGAAATATCTTAAATATATAGATAAAGATATTTCCATTTATTACTTATACTTAAAATATATTATTCATAACCCTGTATATCAAATACCATAATCAAGAGTCATGGCATAAATATTGGCAGTTCATAAGACATGAATGATAAGGTAATCGAGAGAATAATCCATGAAAGCATAACATAGGAACAAGAGATGGAATTATGTTATAAACATCATCTTATAACATTGTGAACATGTATAAGTAGAAATAAGATCACTCCCTAAATTAAGTACATGAAATCATTCCATTGCATAAACTTATGGACATGCAACCAAGTCTACACATAACTTTGTGAACATGTAATTAGGCCCATGAAAAAACTTATGGACATGTAACCAAGTCCATGTACAAAATTATGAACATGTAATTAGGATCACACATAAACTTATGAACATGAAACCAGGTCCACACATAACATTTTCAAAACGTAATTAAGCTCACATATAAACTTATAGATAGACAACCAGGTCCATGCACAACATTTTAAACATCTAATTTATCTCACGCATAAACTTAAGGTCGTGAAACTTGATCCGTGTATAACATTGTGAACATGTAATTAGGGTCATGAATAAACATATGGACATGAAAATGGGTCCATGAATAACATTTTGAACATGTAACCAGGTTCATGCATAACATTGTGAACACGTAATATGGATCAATCATAGAATTATTAATATATAATTAGGTTCACGCATAAACTTATGGACATGAAACCAGGTTCATGAATAATATTGTGAACATGTAATCTGGTTCACGTATAATACTACGAACATGTAATCAGGTTCATGCATAAAATATATACTTATGATTTATCAATCATTACCAAATACATTAGAGGGAGAATAGGTCCTACCTGTCACATAATAAAATCATACACACATGTTCTATAAGATAATAAAATTTTCATCATAGCATAACCCATAAAAAGACATGGGTTTCATAAACATCATATAATAACCCATGAAATGAAATGGGTATCAAAAACATTTCATCATAACATCACCTACTGAAAAGAGATAATTCTCATAATCATTTCATCAAATCATAACCAATGAAAAGAAGTGGGTTTCAAAATCATGTAACCCAAGGAAGAGAAATGGGTGTCATAAACATCATTACATAAAAACAAAAACCATTTAAGAAATAATATGAATGGTATTATTTGAGAATAAACTATTTCATATCATTTCAACTTAGATATAAAATACCTTTTCAAAACATTTCTTGAGAAAATATCCTTTCTTCTTTAAAAAATATTTTTAAAACATAAAATGTTTTTTTAAAACCATTTCATTTGAAAATAGATTTTAAAACTTATAAAGAAAGATTTAAAAACCATATAACATTTTTAAAATAATTTTCCTTTAAAATTACAATAAAATGTCATTTTAAAAACATTTTTTAATACATTTTTTTGGAATAAACTAGAATTCTGACTGAAAAGAAAATTGAGGTCGTATTTTACTAAAAAAATTCTTAAATGTATTAAGTACAAAATAGTGGTAAAATGGTAGTAATGAATTAATAAATCATGAATAACCATAATAGAAATAAATTCATTATCTTTATTTAGAGATGATTCGTAATATTTAATCAATGTAAGTATAATCGTAAACAATCCCGATAAATGATGAGATTGTTTCAATAAAATCTTACCAATTGGTAACTTTGAATCATACTCCCCACGTAAGAAAATGAAATCAAATTAAGTTTAATATATCATTAAAAGAATTATATTCATGATATAAAATTAAAATGTATGTATATATATCTCATAAAATAAAATAGGTACATAACAAAACATGTTTCTCAAAGAAGGAAAATTGAGACAAAACTGCCTTACTGATTTGGGAACTTTTGAACTGTAAAACCCCATGAAATATAGATCATAAAATGGATAATTAAATACCCATAAATTTAATTATAATTATCATATAATACATTTTTGGATACTATATACACCACACAAAAGAAATAAGTAGTGAATAATGCATAATTCTCATAGAAATAAAAATGATACGAGAAAACCCTTACTACTTGAGTAACTTTAGAATCATGATCCCCATGAAATAATAACATAAATTAAATATTTTAATATCATTATATAAATTAAATTAATTATATAACATGTCTTATGGTAGTATATACACCACATAATAGAAGCGAGTGGTGAATATGGCATGAATCTCACGGAAATAAAAAGTGAGATGAAATTCCCTTACATTAAATCTTGACTTTAATTATACACATTCAAAACTCATGTATAATAAATATATTTTTATTATAAATCTAAAAACCACCCATATTACTATATATAATACAATATATGATTCACTTATGACTTTATTTTACTCATTTATTAACAATTCCACGTTAAAGAAACATTTTGGATAATGGTCGCTTTGTTTTTCATGTATGTCTAAATTTGTTATATTTTTTGTCATCATACTTATATAATGATTAATATAATGTAAACCATGATATAAATATAATATATATTCATTATATATCTATTTATAATAATATATGAAATATATAAATAGAAAATTAATTACACTGTTCATGGAGACGGTAGGTCGTACATACGCATGAACGTTGTTTCTATTTCCATATCATATTAAAAGAAAGAAATTAAAAGAAATATATGTTTATATGTATGTATATATATAATTCTAATATAATTATTATTTCATATATATCATATAATTTTATTAAACCCATCCTTAATACACCCCATGTAAAGTGCGAACAAATCACATCACTTTGAGGATGCGAGAGTCCACACATCCACAAACTAAGTTATCATATTTACAAAAAATGGAAAGCATGAAGTTATGTTTTATATAATAATTATAGAAGAATTAATAAATAAAAAATATAATATATATCATATAAAAATATAGTGTCCATCATAATTCCCAACCATGATAGGTTGTAAAGGAAAAATGAACGACATCATTTCGCGAGGTGGTAATTCGTCGTACATGAACGCTAAGTTAGTTACCCACTTGATGGGAGTGTGTGTGAGTGTAGGTTTAAACATAATAATTACAAAAATATCAGTATATTTAGGATAATTATTTTATTATGTAATCATATAATAAAAATATTTGAGGGGTGGGTGATGAAAATAAAACAAAAGAGCTTGTGGAAGGACGTTACCTCTTTTTCAGGTAACTCTTTTTGGTTTTCAATAAATGGCTTCATTGGTTGGATTTATTAACAAAGGATGTATTCTAGGATTAAGGTAGAGATTTTTGGAGGATATTTGGTTATGTTTTTTTGATACAAAATGGATTGAGAGGTTTCAAGAGAGGGGGAGGATAGAAGTCCTTTTATAAGTGGGGAAAAGGACACGTTGGGTATTCTTGAAAATAATTGTTTTCTCCCTATATTTTAATTATCCCCCATGGGTTAAAATGGACCATTATATATAATTATATGTTTAAAGGCCTAACTATGTCTAAAAAATAATTTTTATTCAAATTTTAGGGTCATTTTTACACTTTATTTTCTAAGTTTAGTAATTAATTAAGCTCATTTTTACCTTAATTACTGTAATTAATTTTAATTACCAACACTAATATTTTTGGTAAAAAAATAAGTTGACCTTATTATAAATTAAAAATTATTATGATTAAAAGTATTTAATCTATTTTTCCAAATTCTAATCACATAAGTGGAAGAAATTAAATTAATGTTAACCTTGTAGACGGGACGAGACGACAGGTTTTTAGCGTGAAAAGTCCAAAAATTTGAAATGTTTTTATATACAATTTCAATGTTAAATTGGTTCCAATGACCTAAATTGTATTAATTAATGTATAATTGTTATAATTATACTTTAAAAAAATTAAAATATAATTTAACTATATAAATAAATTAGATATCAAAGTAGATTTGAATTAAAATTCAATGTTTTCACTATTCATCAAAAAATGAAACTTCTTAGAAAAATACCAAGAATTCACCCCAAGAAAATTTTGATATTTCAATTTTAAAAATTAAATTTATTTTTCCAAATAAAAATTATAAAAGTTTCAAAATTTATATTTAAAATAGGTTAACCATTAAAAGGTGGTAAAATTACCTTTTAGAAAAAAAAATATTTTTATTCATAAAATTGGATCTATTCTTATCCAATACCTATAAAATTTATTGGATGAGTATCAAAAATATTTATTGAATAAATAATATATAAATTTTATTAAAAACATTCATAAAAAGTTGTTTGTTTAATTTTATTAAGATAAAATGGTGTTTGTTCATAAAAAAATATTTTTCTTAGAAAAGGAATATCTTTATTCTCAAATAGTTCTTACTTTCATTTATAACTAATTGATAACAAAGGGATTTATTTTATATACATTTGTAAACCATAGTTTCATAATTTAGTAAACTTCATTCATATCTTTCATTCTAAAAGCTAGGTGATAACTATATTAAAATTTTAATTATAATATTAATTGTATATTGTAGTTTGATAAAACTTTGTCTTGCGTGTAACACAATCTATCAAAGTGAATGTGCATTGTGTGTAACACAATCCAAAAATAGTGTTTCATTTACCAAAAGCTAATATATGTGTTGTGTGTAGTGCTAAATTAACCTAGTGTTTCATATAACGTAAGACAAACATAGTTATTTCAAACAACAAAATCTATATTCAGTGATGAAAAAATATCAAAAAGATTAAATTAATTCGAAAAACATTCACAAAATCATGGGGTGTTACATCTTTTATTTTAATAAATAAGTGTTTACCAAAAATCCACCCCTTCTCCACCCTATCAAAAACACACCTAAAATTCAAAATAATCCCTAATATATATATATTTCCATCCATAATATTCCTTTCATGTGTTTTATAACTTTTGGTCTCAATATAAGTCTCTAATTCCTTCAAAACCAAAAAATATTCCAAGAAAAATATGAATTCTTTGTAAGTAATTAATTCTTATCATTATTTTTCTTTTATCTTCTCCATACACATATTATAAATTCCAATTTATCTATTTAATAACATCTAAATAATATCATTATACTTATTTAATGATGATATTATAACAAAATTACTTCATTATCATAATCATTCATTGATTGTAGTTTTTGATTCGGTGTAACCACCTACATGAATGTTGAAATAAAATATTTTCATGTATGGTTATTAAAAAATAACTGCTGTTATGATATGATATTAATATTTAGATAATGTTTTATTATTAATTTTTGAATGGTGATATTATGATTTAAATTATTATTAATATACAACCTTAAATTCATCCAAAATTATCAAAACAAGCATGTTATAGATTTCATCTTGGTGAACCACTCCCTAAACACCCATGGAATTAACATAGGCATTCATAAATCATTATGAATCTTATATTCAAAAAAATTAATATGATTTATATGATTAACTCGTGAACATGGAATGATTACTAAAACTATAATACTGAAATAGATAAGGAATAGCTGAAACTACTAACACTAATGATCAATATAACTAAAAATAAGTAATAAATATGTAATAAATGAATATAAAAAATTAATATAGATGTTAATACATATGAATATAGTTATTAAATAAATTATTAATGAGTCTTAGTTTATTATACATAAGGATAGAGGTTGTTCGACTAATAAAGAATCCAAGGTAAGGGTTTTTCTTCTCACTTTTCCTTCTTTGTGGTGTGTTTTGTATTATGCACATATTTTCTTTTATATGGTGTATATACCACCTATTTGATATATTATATCATTATTTAATCTTTATTTATGGTATTTAAAGTTATATTTCAAGTTATCTCCTTTAAGTTCATTTAATATAAATGTTATAATCACAAGGGTTCTTTGTTTCAATTTCCGTTCCTTAAGACACATTTCAAATTATGGACATATTCTTCTTTCACATATATACTTTTTGTCCATTGACTTATTTTATCATAAATAAAATTTTATCCATGTTATTTTAAATTATATTTCATGATCTCATTCTATTTTCTTTTGATTTATATACTACTAAAACCATAAGGTGATTCTCAACTCAATTTCATTTTATTGAGTTATATTCATCCTTCATTAATTATGTTACTCTAATATTATTTTAATTATAACCTCTATTTATTTTATATTTCCAATAGTTTTATGTGTATTTACATTTCTTTCACGTAATCTATTTTTTGAAATATTCTTACTTCACAAGTTACTTTCTTGGTAAGTTTTTCTTTCTAAGTCTCTACTCCTTCCAAGAATTATCCTTTAATTCAATATTTTATATTCAATAACTCAAATTAAAGTTATTAAATAATTAAATTACTATTTTAATTTCATTTTTGATGAATTTATAGTGTCCTTTTTTATCTTTTGGATTTATAGTTTAAAGATTATATTTTTCATAAGGGGTTTTTTAATCTCACTTTAGAATCAAGATTGTATATTTTTAAGTTATTATTTGGGAATTCAAATGTTATTTCTCCTTTAAACCTCATATATTTTCAAATTAACTAGTTATTTATAGGTTTTACATTTTTTATTACCATTTCACTTCCCTTGGGTTCAATACTCAGCCAAATGGTTCTTGTAAGTGATACCGACCATTTCTCTCCTTTACGGTCAGGAATCCTTCTCTTCCATGTCTATATTCTTTATATAGTTTTATGAAAGTTTTTATTTATACATTAATAATTTATATTGTTATTTTAAATTTACTCTAAATTCCACTATAAATTTTTAAAATGAATCTTCTTAATGTTTTCCACACGATAGATTTTTTAATTTCTTTACAAAAATGTGAAAAGAATGTCATTTTTAACATTTACCACATGATAGAATTTTCATGGTTTTATAAAAAATTTTATTAATGAATATTTATCTTAGAATTTTCATGGTTTAAAAATTAATTTCTAATCCCATTGTTTTGTGAATTTTTCATTTTAAAAATAAATTTCAATGCTTTAGAGTAGTAAATAAATGGATTTCATTATAATTATTTATATATTTATCTTACACTCTAAATTCAATATATTTAACATCATTTATTTTCCAGGTTTAAATATTTTTAATTATTCTAAATTTAATTTTTTAATTCCTTATTTTTCATCCCCTTTAAATAGATTTTTAAAGTTCCTTTTAATTTTTTTTACAACCATATATTAAAATATTTAATAAAATACTTTCACATATATTTTCCTCTCAAAATCTAAAATATATTTCTTTGTTAGAGTAATGTTTCATGTATTACCCTATCAATTCTCATATGATGTGTTTATTTTGTTAGATTTAACTTTTGGTATCAAACTATCCAATTCTTTATCACTTCTTACGTGATACCATTCAAATGTGTTAAGTGAAACATCTTCTTATAAAAGTGTTTTTCATCTATGTCAATATCATTTAATGTTTTTAATGCTTCACTAGGGATATACTCTACTAATACCATCAATCTTCTTTATTTAGGTGTATTAGGGTCCTTTTTTTTGAAATCTTCGTGAAACCCATTTATTACCCATGGGTTAGTTTAGTTATGATAGAATTGTGAGATATTTAAAGTTCATGGGTGTTTACCAAGTAAGTGACTCCATTAATTGACAAGGGAAATATTGGCATTATTTATACTTATTACTTCAATATGGATAATTATTTATTACTAAGTCATGTTGATTATGTATTTTATTTATTACTTATTCCCTTCATATGATGAATGTATCCGACTCATTTAGTGACAAGTAGGTCTTAGAATTATATATCCCTCTTGATTAATTAGTAGGCCTCATGAGATAAAATAGTTTGGGTATTTGGTGTATTCCTTCCCATTTATTTATAATGTATTTACATGAGGCCTTAAAGATTTCAATTATTTATTATGTCTTAGAATGAGGCCTTGGGAATTTGAATTATACATACTTCATTATGCATATCATCACTATGAATTCAGTTATTATTTTCCATGTTATTATTTATATTGTTATGTTATGCATGGATATATTTCATACTCATGATATTAGTGATATGGAATTATTTTTTATTGTTTATCCATACCATATTATTCATGCCTTGTTTATTTTTGATAGATTCTATTGATAAAAAATTCCTTGGATTGGTTTTTGGATTGTGTTTATTAAAAATTAAATGGAATAAATCTTCAATGAAGTCTCATTTGATTGTGCGAATTTCATATTTTGAAATTTGGAAGAGGTTTCAATAAATATGTAAAATGATATAAGAAGTATTGATATGTGCATGGTTGTGAAAACCACACATAGGGTTGAGACATACCATGGGATCATCCTCATAATGTTGGTATGAGTACCTCATAAGGTTAGTGTACAACCTCATAAGATTTGGGTTCTACCTTGTATGGTTGGGATGAAACTTTATAAGGTTAATGTAGGCCTTTTTAAGGCTTGTGTAGGATTCCCATGATCCTGGAAAAATATTCATAATGTTAACTAATAGATCACATGGATTTTTGTGGTTTTCCAGTATCTATTGAGGGTAAATTTTATCTATCATAAAATATGATTAATCTTTTGGATAACCAATGATGAAAATAATCAAACCAAATTTGAAGGTAAAATAAAGAAATGTTATTTTGATTATTTTTTGGGATATTGAGTCTCATTTTTTAAAATAATAAATGACCACATTGTACATCATGGAAAAATAAATAGGTGTCATGGAGAGTGTTACAATGGAAAGTTGAGTGTATTTTTAATATAAATTGGTTTTAAGAGGATTTAGGATCCATTTTTTGTATGAAAATTACAACATGAAATAATTATTTTCCTTAATATGGAAGTTTTATTTGGATGGTGTGAAAAAATGGATCTGACCTCCCTTTTTGAAAATAAATTTTCATTAAAAAAAGCCGGCACTGTTTTTGGATAAAAATATAGTGAAAACTATATCTAATTACAAGGATGAAATATCTTTAGTAAATGTGTATAGATTACATCAAAATGAGAGGAGATAAGTGATGATAAATATAAAATTATGAGGATTTTTAGAATTCTAGTTTTTAAAACTAGAAAGGACATAAAAAACAAGGTTATATATTCAGTTACAATGAACTAAAGAATCAAAATTTTAAACACACACCAGAAAGAAGAATAATAATAAGAGTAAGTTGATCTAATATACATGTAGATACCATTTTATTCCTTGTAAGACTTTAAAATATATTAATGAATATTTTCAAATTCCTAAACTGAGACAGTGCGATATTCTGAGGCGTGATGAGCCCAGAATTAATTTTATAAAAAAAATATTAAATATATTTATATCATGCATGTATAGTTTTCCAAAAGTAATGGAATATCTCCTAAAAAAAATTCAAATCGAGAATCTAAGACCAAATTTGAATCTAGATTGTGGGGTTTACCCTAGGCATGACCTAAGGTTGTCGGTGTCGATTGTTCGGTTGAGGCCATCGTTGGTGGGTACATCAAATTAAAATAAATAAATGAATTATTTATTTGTTTTATTAAAAGTTTTAATTTAAATCCTCACTAAATAATCCATTATAACAATTCTTTAAGGTTAGTTTCTTAAACCATGGGAGAATTGAGAAGAAAGCATACGACCTTCATTAGAGAATCAACATCGAATAATGATTACTGATTAGATCAAGGTGGATCAATAGACAGTAAACATAGCATATCATCCTCAACATTGAAAAATTCAATATTCACCAATGATCTATCTATATTCGAGGTAGGTATCATCAATTGAGGTTTCCATCCTTGATTAAATGTTTGATCTTAGATATTTTACTATTTTTATTTCATCTTTGTATTCTCAACCTTCTCATGAGACCATCATTGAATTAAATTGTTTTATTCAATTAATTATTTTATTCCATGATCTAAATCTGGATTTCAATATTTAAAATCATTGGATAAGAATTCTTGGCCAATTATTTGTATCGCTTTATTATTTTTCTTTTCCCCTGTTGTTCTTCACACTCTTCATTATTGTCCTATGGGGTCATGGTTTAACTTTATCAGGGAAGTTTCGAGTGTAATTGTACCCCCTGATTCATGGTGGTTGTGCAAACGGTGATGGGGATGGTGATTTATGGATGGATCGAGATTTTTTGTGGGATGTGGGTGATGATTTTTATATATATGGGACCTAGGATGATCGATGGGTGATGGGAGGCATATGTGACGTGCGACGAACAACTAGAGTGATCGGGATCTAGTTTTTAGCCAATAGAGGGATGAATTCAATGGATATAGGAAAGTCTCATTGGTTTTAGGTGGTCAAATGGTAGGAATCACAACAACATCTGCAGATTTGGAATCTGCATGAAGAACTTGACTTTCTATGGAAAACCCAACTGCACGGCATGTCATCTGATCAATAAATTTCATCTAATACCCCATAGATATGACACTATATTTTGGGGAAGATAAGGATTACACACAGTGTGGTTGGTCCCACATGCCATGTGACCCAACCCAAGTGGTTGAGTCATGTTCGAGCTATGTTGTAATAGTAGGTGCCCTAGACCTAACTTGTATAGTACTTTTGATTACCATATCATGGATATAGTGAGTTATGTGTGATGTAGCCTTACCATTATAGCGTAGATATTTCTATATCTACTATGTAATGGTTATTTCTATATATTAATTTTCATATCAAAAGTTTATAGCACATCCCAAACAATAATGAGAACCTTGAGATACAATGACATTAATCTTAAATATATTTCCTATGGTTTAGATACATCATACTGACTGGAAATTATAGATGTATGTATATCAGGTGTTGGGGGCTCAAAATCATTGAGTCTTCTTCTCATGAAGTTCACACTTGGTGATCTCTAGTAGTTCAGATGATGAGGGTAGACCCACCAATGGGAACATCACATGTTTTTGGTGTCATTGGATGTTCCTATCTATGGACATGTGTATTAGTCTCTTGAATTGAGATCATTACCAATGTGTTCCATTTGATCATGTACTTTGATACAAGGTAAAAACCATGATAATTAAATCATCAAAAGGTAACTTACGTTGGATGCACCATTGGTGGTATGGAAATGGTTGAATGGTCAAGATATGATTTGTCACTTATGAGTTGAGTAAGTCATATCTCAAGCCAGGTTGATTAAGATGGTAGTAACTTCATAAATCCATGTCCATGGTAGTTAAAGGTAAATCCATCAACATAGATCAAAAAATAATAAAGCAAGAAAGGGAGATGACACAAGTGTGCATCCTGCTTTATGAGATATCAAATGACAAAGATATTATATTACACAGTGTGTGTTCGTAGGTTGGTTGTCATTGATATGACTATTACATATCTTTTTAGGGGCCTTGATGGGTTTCTAGACTCTACTATTGGTCTATGAATAATATTTTCTACTATCAAGATAAGGGCATAGAGAGTCACACACAATAGTTCATTTGAAAATTTTCCATATTATGATGAATATGTATAATGAACATAGTGGGGGCCACCAAGGGGTCCTAGTGTTGTCCAATTTTATCGACCATTGATAAATGAATAAATTCATTATTATTCTATTAAATAATAATTGGCTTGAATTTATTTATTACAACTATTTACAAGTATTTAAGTAAATACAAGGATTAATATTATATGAACATATATTATTTTAATACTCCAGGTTTATCTAATATTATCATGAGATAATGTATATTTAATGATTTGGGTTTATCACATAATATATTTAATATATATTATATGTATTTAATAAAATATAAATAATATTTATGGCCTAGTTATTTTTGTCATAATTAATTATTTATATTACTTATTTAGTGTATATTTAATAAACGGGGGTCAGCAAACCCTAACTAGGTATTTGAACTTCCACTGTATAAGTGGAGAGAAGATCATTCTAATTTAATATTCATGAATTCAAAATTGAGATCTTCTCTCTTCTCATGGTTTCTAGAGAGAGAAATTCTCCAATCGAGCATATGATTCAAGACCTCTTTGCGGATAGAAGGCAGTAGATTGTGGGGATCATCACAGTGTTGAAGAGATTGTTGTATCACCATGCTAGTACCTACAATTCAATAAACGGTGTACACGTAGATTTGATAAGCATATGTGGGTGATCTAGAGGGTTTCAGTGTTGGATCCTTCAAGCAATGGTCACTGGTGACTTGTATCAGATTTATGCACTTCAAATCAAAACCATGTACTTGTTCCTTTTTAATTTTTTTATCTGTTTAATTCATGTGAGATCCTCATACTGTATCAAGGCTCAGATCACTGAAAATAAAAAGTTTCATTTCTATCTCATCTGGGTTTCTTATATGATCAAGTTTGTGTGTGTGTTTGGGTTTTATTTCTCTATTACCTTGTGTTGAGATGACTACTTCTAACATGTCTTATATTGGTCCCTCTCTAGTTTTTGATGCATCCTACTAGGTATGTATATAATCACCCTTTCATGGTATTTTCCCACACGTGTCATATCTTATGTAGAATATGGAAATATTGATGGTGATTTCAAAGGATCATAGGTATACTTAGTTATATTGATCTTGTGTGGTGGTCGGGGCTTGGAAATCTGGAGTTGGGATCTCTCATCTAGTTTATATTTCAGTTATTGTAAAGTGAGGAAATATTTTTTGGGTGGGTGTGTATTTTTTCCTTTAAATTTTGGATTACATTGTATCACACTTTTTTATTTCCTATAGTTTATTACATACATGGTTTTTACTCTAGATGTTACTATCATTTTTTTATTCCTCTTCACTTCTACATGGAGATGGTTGAGTGTGTGTGTACAGGTAATTTAGGAAAAGGAATCCCATTTTGGTTATGCCTTCTCGGTGCTTGTTTCCAGACCCTTTCCTATAGAGGTGGTATTGAGTTATGGAATCCTAGTCTTCTGCTGGCCAGGTAGTCCCTAGTGGTTTTGGTTATTATAGAGTGGTATCGGAGGTGGTTCAACCTTATGATGGTGTTTGAATTTGTCTCCCCTTATGAGTTTTGGTTGGGAATTTAGGGTAATAGTATCAAGGTGTCTTGAGTGTGGATTTTAGTCCAGGGATCCTAGTGTTGGTGCAACAGCTGATGTATCCATACACCATTACTTTAACTACCTACTTTTTGACTGGGAATACTGAGACATTGGTTATAGGGAACATTAGTACATGCATCATATAGGATTTAATACTTTTATTTTTCTTCTTGAGTCAGCTCCCCATATATATGTGTGTGTTTGTGTGTGTGTGTGATCATTTTAAAGTGGTATGTATTGATCAATTTAAAGATTCCTTCATGAATATATTCATCTAGGTCACCGATTTAGGATCATGACGGAGAGTTTATGAGCAATGAGGCCTCATTTCAGGGGCCATCTCATGAGGCCTTTCTCTATAAAGGTGGGTAGAAAAAAAATACCTATAAAGTAGCAGATTGTACTAAGATAGCATGATTATGGTGCATACAGTCTTATCATACTCTACAAGTTCTAGCACTAAAGGCCGCTAAGGTTCCATGGTGAGATAAATCTCTAGGCAGCAGAGGATTGTCTTGAGTTGGTTATCTAAATTTTCAGACCTGTTCCAACCTCGACTGATCAGATGGTTATGCTAGCATCTAGTATTTTCCATGGAGATGTTGGGATATGGTAGAGTCTACTCATGTTTATGCATGATGAGTTTTCACTCTCATGGTCTGACTTACAGTAGCCATTTTTCAAGGATTATTACCCCTCATGTTTTCACTCGGTTTAGATTTAGGAGATTTTAAAGTTGAAATAAGGAGATATGACTATTTTTGAGTATTTCGCAAGGTTCAATGACCATACATGGTACTCCCTCAATATGTTTCTTGGTGGTTACTTCCAGATCCGGAAGTTCAAGATGGGTATCCATAGAGACATTTGTGCTATTGTGGTACCCCTATGCATTCCCACATATTCCAGTATGCTTGATTGGGCATTGGTGATGGATAACTTCTTATCTAAGGGAAACCATGCATTTGGAGATAACATTGGGTTTCATGGGAATGATTCATATTCATTAGCTGGAAGGCACCAGTCGATAGGGTCTTGGCATAGGAGACCTTCTCATGTATGGAATTAGAAAAATGGTCATGTGGCTCAGGGACCATGCAGAGGAATAGGTCATCCCATAGAGGGAATATACAATGAATATGATGTGAGAGGTCACATGGAACATGATTTATTGAGGTAATTTACTGAGGAAGACATGCATATGGTGGATAGACCATCATGGTAGATGTTGCGCTGTGATAATGGATCTCCTGAGGGAGTCCATGGTAGCCCCAGGGAAATGGTGGTAGCATAGGAGTAGGTATAGCTCCAGATATAGGAACTTCTAGTGGTGGACAATATTGTGAGCTACTTAAATCACCACCACTAGGATTTACACACTAGGTTTAGGGAGCTGGCGGTCAAGGTTGCGAGCAACTATAGGCTATAGAGACTTATGAATCAAAATATCATGAGATGATAAGAGGTAGGATCTATTTTTATTCTACTCTTTATTCAGTACTAGTAAACACAAGTTTGAGTCATTACTTTATCTCCTTACTTCTTGTGTGAGATATGGAGATCCCAGTTGAGACTTTAGGCTATCAACTTTGGCTTGAGGTTCCTAAAGGGAACGATTATTCGAAATCACTTTTCTGCTGAGAGTTTGAGCTATCACTTAGTGGAGAGAGTTTCTTATGGGACCTCTTAATCATCACAATGAGAACTTATGACATCATATTGGGTATGAAGTATTTTTCCATGGCCTAAGCCAATATTTAATTTCACCATAGACAATTTAGATTCCTTCATATATATGGGACCAAATTCTCCTTTGTGGGAGAGAGTGATCTCATGGAAAAGAAAGTGGGTCTTGAGAGTAGGAAGATGAAACCCATCATCCATAATTTAGCTAGTTTAGTCCTTGGATAAACGAGATATTTAGGCATATTTTCTCCTTCACACATGGAGGATCGCATGGAAATCTTCCTTGAGGACATTCTAGGACTACCTATGAGGTGGGAGATATATTTTTACGTCAACTTTCACCTCAGGACCACTTTGATATTTTTGTGACATATCATATGGCCCCTACCAAGATCCGAGAGTTAAGGGTATAGTTGTAGGACCTTTGAGAGAAGGGTTTTTAGACCCGGTGTGTCCCCCTAGACCACTCCAGTTTTTTGTGAAAAACGTATATGGGAGCTTATGGATTTGTGTTAATTATCATCATATAAACCAAGCCATGATAAAGAATAAGTATCCATTACTGAGTATTGAAGACCTCTTTGATCGGTTATAAGGAATGAGATGGTTCTCAAAAATAAATATCATTTTTAGATAGCACCAGTTAAGGGTTCACAAGGATGATATTCCAAAGCTATCATTCTAATGCGTTATGAACACTATGAGTTCCAGGTAATTCATTTCGATGTGATGAATTCCCCTGCTGTGTTTATGGATTTGATGAACCAAATCTTCTAGCCATACTTGAACTGATTTTTGGTTGTCTCCATTGATGTCACAGTCATCTACTCTAAATCGTAGGAAGAGCATGAAGAGTACTTGAGGATGTTTCTAGACTTACTCTGAGAGCACCAGATTTATGGTAATCTCTCAAATTTATATTTATGGATCTACATGGTTCGATTTCTATGGAATGTGATTTATAAGCATGGATTATTTTTTCACCAAAATAATATTGATGTAGTGATTTTTTGGGATCCACCCAAGAGTGTTCCAAAGGTGTAAAGTTTTCTTATATTAGCAGGGTACTACATAAGGTTTATAACATAATTATATATGGTTGTAACCCCTTTGACATCCATTACATGGAAAGGTTTTCTATTTTCCTAGACTGAGTGGTGTTAAAGAGCCTTTGAAAAACTAAAACTGATGCTAACTAATGCTCCTATTTTGATACTAACAGAGGAGGGAATGGAGTACATAGTGCATTGTGATGACTCTAGTGTTGGGATCGAATGTGTGTTGATGAAATGGTAGGTAGTGTCCACATATGGGTTGAGTCATTTGAAACCCAACAAGAAAAAATAAGTGACTCGTGACCTAGAGTTAGTAATGGTAGTCTTCACTCTAAGGATGTGGAGACACTATCTTCGAGGATAACACTTTGTTGTTTACTTGGTCCATCAGAGTCTCAAGTATGTATTTATGTAAAGAGATATGAACCTGAGACTGAGGCACTATTTGGAGTTCCTATAGGACTATGAATTTGAGATAGTCTATACTCCTAGGAAGGGAAATGTGGTAGAGGATGCCCTTACCAGAAAGTCATGCTCTTTTCTGGTGGAGGATGCATATGAGTAGTTGGCATCTTTACAACTGAACCTAGTATAGGAGAGGAGTGAATCTTATATTCATTCAATGGTGTTGACTCCTCTTATCTTGAATTTAACAGAGGCTCATTTAAGAGACATTGATTGTGAGGTCCTATGTGACTAGATATCTTAAGAAGATTCACCATATGGATTATATGAAAGATGAAATCATGTCATCCTTTTAAAGGGATAGATGGTGGTTCTAATCATGTTGTGAGTGGAGGTGATGAGGTAGTTTTATACTTCTAACTGGGTTTTACATACTATTTTTGGGAATATGTACATAGACCTTCAGTTGTAGTTTTTGTGTTCTTTCATAAGGTAGATCATGGCTGAGTTCATATCTCGTTGTCTCAGATGTTAGTAGGTGAAGGCTAAGCACTAGGTTCTGGTAGGTTTTTTCAACCTCTTGAGATCCCAGAGTGGAAATGGGATGGAATATCCATGGAATTTTTTATATAGATTCCATTGATAGTGAGATTCCATGGTTATATATAGGAGATAGTTGACTGCATTACCAAGTTTGTGCACTTACATGCTATTAGGGATCATAGTTTAGTGGAGAGTTTGGGGAAGTTATACATGAATGATATAATCCACCTTCCTGGGGTGACCTCAATGATTCCCTTCGACTATTATGTGATGTACAAATCATGGTTGTGAAGAGTTCTACAAGAGTAATTTGGGACCCAATTTAGGATGAGTATAGTTCTTCACCCCCAGATGGATGGGTAGACCAGGCGCACTATCTGCGTGTTGGGGTATATGTTGAGAGATTCTGTGTTAGTATTTTTTTCAGAGGTGGGAGGATCACTTAACTTTGGTATATTTTTTTTATAATAATTTTCATCACTCTACTATTAGCATGGAACCTTTTCAGCACCTATATGGGAGACCCTACAGGTCACCCATATGTTAGACTGAGATTAGTGATGCATCTCTTGTTAGGACACAGATGGAGCGGTAAATGATGGATAAGGTCCAAGTGATCCATGAGATGATGAGGATAGCCCATAGCAGGCATAAATATTTTCAGACCGCTGTCATAGACCTTTGGAGTTTGATTAGGGAGACCACATTTTCCTGAGAGTCTCCCCACGATGAGAATTTTGGAGATTCATCCAAGGAGGCAAGTTATCCCTAAGGTTTTTCGGGATATTCAAGATCCTGTAGAGGGTTGTCAAGGTTTCTTACTATCTAGTATTACACCCATAGTTTTGAGAATTTGTATGACATATTCCATGTTTCATATTTGAGGAGATATGTGCATGATCTCATGTGGGTTATTGATTGGGGTGATCTATACATTGAGGATGGATGCACCTTTTCGAAGTACCCAATGGAAATCAAGGGTCGATGGGAGAGGATCTTGTATGGACATATCATTCCCTTGGTTCATGTTTATATCATCATGGGAGCATGAAAGAGACCTCCTGAGAGTGGAGAGCCAGATGCGGGCTCAATATCCCCACATTTTTGTTTAGTTTTTTCTTTTCAGGGATGAAAATATTTGAAGGAGGGAATAATATAGAGACTATATTTTTTCCTAGTAATAATTTTAAATATATTAAGGAATTTTTTTTGGATCATGTCGTTGAGACGGCATAAGATTCAGAGGACTGGTGAGTTCGGAATTAATTTTATAAAAAATATTAAATATATTTATATCACACACATGAATTTTTTTAGAAATAATATAATATCTCTTGAAAAGATTCTCAAATTTAGAATCTGAGATCATGGTTGAATCTGAATCATGGGTTTTACCATAGACACTACCTAAGTTTGGTCGATGTCAAATGTCCCATTGAGGTATCTGTTTGTGAGTGTGTTTAATTAAAATAAATAAATTGTTTGTTTGTTTGTTTTATTAAAATACCTAATTTAAATCCTCAATAAATACTCTATTATATCAATTCTATAGGGTTAGTCATATAAATTCTGGTTGAATTGAGAGGATATATAAAGGCCTTCTGTGGCGAATTGACATAGAACAATAATCGGTGATTGAATCAAGGTGGATCAATAGACAATGAACACATCGGATCATCCTCATCACTCGAAAATGTTTTTCCACCAATTATTGATCCATAATAGAGGTAGGGATTATTAGATTTGGTTTTAATCCTTGAATAAACTTTTGATATTAGATATTTGATTATATTATTTTGATCTGAGTATTCTCACCCCTCACATGAGCCCATCATTGAATTAAATTGTTTTATTCAATTAATTTTTTATGAAATGATCTATCCTTAAATTCCCCACTTTTTAATCATTGGATGATAATTATTGGACAATTATGTTTATTACCCATGTTATTATAATATTACCTCATCATTGTTCATGTTTTTCATCGTTGGCCTATGGGGTCATGGTTTGACTTTGTCAGGGTGGGTTTGAGAGTGATAAAACCCCCAGATTCATGGAATTTGTTTGAATAGTGATGGGGATGGACATTTTTGGATGGATTGAGATTCATTATAGGATACGGGTGATGATTTTTTTAGATATGGGATCTAGGATGACTGAAGGGTGATGGGAGGTTTATGGGATACACGACGAACCACCACGGGTGATTGGGATCTTATTTCTAACTATGATAGGTTTGGAATTGGTGGATGGAGGAAAACCTCACTGGTTTTAGGTGTTTAAATGGTTGGAATCACCAAGGTGGCTGTGATTCTAGAATCTTTCTTAAGAACTATACTTTTTGGGAAAAACTCAACTACATGGTGTGTAGTTTGATAAACACATGTCGTGCAGTACCCTCTAGATGCACTCTAGGGTTTCAGGGAAGATAAGGATCACACACCCTATGGATGGGACCATACATCATATGACCCTCCTTGGGTGGATGATCTATGTACCAGCTGCCCACAGCCATGGCCCCATGCTGGAGGATATGTCGTTCACTCTGGGAGTACATGGGCATGTGTAGGTATGGTTAGGTACACGGCCACGTATGTATCCTGATAGACCTGAGCATAGCTAGGAACACATGGGCAGGCCTTAGGTGGCCAAGAGATACTATGTGGGTCCTATACATGTAATGTATGGTTACATGGACATTGAGTCAAATCTAAAGGATAACACGGCCAGGCAGTGGAGCAGGACCACACATCGTGTAGACATTATACAATTTATGTACCCCCTTTTTGAGAAACTTCCACCTTTCATATCCCCTTCATATGGAGTCATATTTTTACCTATGAATATCATATTCTAGGTAGTTTTTCTCATAAAGCACAATGGTATCCGACATAGTGTCTTTTGAGATATGACATGGAATGTTCCAAGAATGATGATTCTTTAGGTAATGCTTGATGATGGTAGTGATTGGGAAGGATCATCAGAGAGAGGTTGGGGTTGGTAACCCCTATTGTATTAGGGCGTGGGTCCTCTATATTTCTTGTACTTCTTTGAGTTTCACCCCCTAATAGACTAGGTTGTGGTTCCTCTACCTATTTAGTGACACCCCCTGATGGACGAGGGTGTGGGTCCTATACCTACTGAGTGTTTCCTCTATAATGAACTAGGGCATGAGTCCTCTAATTACTAAGTGTCATGCTCAAACATACTAGGGTGTGGGTCCTTTGTATTCTATGTGGCACCCCCATAATGTACTAGGTTTTGGTTCCTCTATCTATCAATTGAGTGTAACCCCCTTATCTTACAAAGGCATGGTTCCTCTACTTGGAGATTGTTACCCCTAGACAATGCATCACAATGGAAAGTTGTGGGTCCTTTACGTGGTTAATTATTCTAAAACACAATATGATTGGCATTGGAGATGGACTTCATGGAGTTGTTGGTAGACTCATAAACTTGGTATATATTGTGATATACATATCTCCTTTCTCTCTCATCTAAGTTTATTATATGAGAATATATAAATATCTTTTTTTTGTTTCATTTCCCTCTTACCTTAGTTGAGATGACTACTTATATCATGTATTCTATTTCTCCCTCTGTAGTTTTTGGGGCATCCTACTGGGTATATTTATACTCAACCTTGCATGGGATTTTCCCACACATGTCATGTCTTATATAGATGAAGGATAGATAGGCAGTGATTTCATAGGATAATAGGGATACTCGGGTGCATTGAATATGTGTGATGGTATAGGCTTGGAGATCAGGGGTTGAGCTCTCTCATCTATTTTCTATTCTATTTTTTGTTAGGTTGGGAAATATTTTTTGGGTGGGAGTTTATTTTTCCCTTTACATTTTGGATTACACTATCTCACTCTTTTATATTCCCTAGAGGTTATTACATGCATGGTTTTTACTCTAGATGTTATTGTCCTTTATTTTTTTTACTCCTTTGCACTTCTAAATAAATATGGTTGAGTGCAAGCATGCAGTTTCTTTATGAAAATACTTCTCATTATGGTTATGCCTTATCAGCACTTATCTCCACCCCCTTGCCTATGGAGGCGGGCTTGGGGTTGTGGTGGCCCGGTCTTCCACCGGCCAGGTGGTCCATGGAGGGTCATTTAATTACAAGACACTCTTGTTGGAAGTTCTTATAGGTTTCCTCAAAATAAAAAAAATGTATCATATCGATACACCATATTTGGTGTAACAATGGTCTCTGTTATTGGATGAGAATACAGTTATAGGATGAGTAGTGAATTCCATTATATAAGGAGAGTATTTAGACTTTATTTTTTCATGGTTGTAAAATAGGAGGGTCGATATGGATTCTCCAAACATTATAATAGAAAATTATTATGCTTTAGTATTTCAGGTTCATTAGCACATTATCATGCATGCTCCTTAGATTATCTTGTTTCGGTGAACCAATTAAACTCACATGTGACTCTATTTATTGATTTCATTATTTCATATTGACCATGAGAAAGATTGAGGTGTTTCTAATAATTATAAAATGGGATCATATGTTAGGAGAAAATTAAAATTCCACACCCTGATTACACCCCCCCCCCCTGCCATGTTTTAAGCCTTATTTAGGAGAAAAAAATGGTATCATATCTAAGGTTCCTAGATAATTTTTTATTTATATATATAAATGTTATGGTAGTAGTTGTCAATCATAAAGGAATACCTATTTTTTAAAATGAATTAAATTTTAATTATAAAAAAATCAACATTACTTTTAGTAATTGGGGATATATGTGTACATGGAACCTATTTATCAAATCATGGTCATCATAGAGAGTAGAGTTATATTAGACTGATATTATAAGTTGTTAGATGGATATTCCAAGGTTATCAATTCATTATGAGGATATTTTGAAAACCATATATTCATAATGGTTATGTCATGAAAATCCTCCCATTATATGTGGAAGAAGCATATTAATACTTATAAAGGTGATTCAAAATTTATAGAAGTAAAGATATAGGTTTTATGAAATAAGTATGATGGTTTGGGGATGATCCCAAATAAATTAGTTGATCAATTTTTTTATTGGTTGAATATTATTAATGAAGATATGTGTGGAAAATTTAAGGTCCATAGTGATATTAAAACTTTCAAAATAATTTTGGTAAGGTTAACTCTTTGTTTCAACTAAAAAGTATTAGTTATTGAATAGAAATACCTAAATGAGGTGATATTGGAAATCCTCTATAACACTCTTGTGGTATATGAAATGGGTAACAATGATAAGTAGTCTCTACCAAAAGAAAACTCTCAAGAGATATAATTCTAGGTTATAAAGAAACTATCGTTGATTGATTATCCATATAATGAATAATTTGAGGAGATTATTCCCTTTATTTCCTCTGATCTTAAAATTGTAAAAAGAAAATTTAAGCAAAAACTTCCAATTTCTTATTTTTGATGTGTAAAAGTGGGGAATCTTGCTACCAGGTGTCCTAATATATTTCAATATAATGATGAGAAAGAATAATTAGTGAATAATACATTAAAATAAATGAATAGAAAAATGAAATTATAATAGAAATTATTTTTAAGAAGATGAACCTAATATCTTAAGAAGATAATAGATTAGAAGAAATGAAAGTGGTGGATGTTGAGGAATATAAAGATCTTGATGAATAAGTTTTGGTGGTTTTTGTAGATAATAAATAAGTAAAGGATAAAGATGATTAAGGTGCTCTAATTTTTGGCATAATTGGCCTCAAAGATGAACTTGAGGCTAATCTAGAAGAAATTGACATTTGGAGAGCTAAAATAAATAAAGATAATGGTGTGGTACATGACTCTATACTTTTCATCTAGAAACAATAAAATGAGAAGTTATAATTAAATGAGAATATTAAAAAACTCAAATCTAGAAATTTTATAAATTAAGTGAAATAGGTTTATTTGAGGCATAAAAATGAAGAACAAGCATGAGTTATTGATGGAATTACTAAATCTGTAAAATATATAGTCAAAAATAATTGATGAAATCAGATAGGAAATCATGATATGGAAATAGAAATGTGATAACCAAGAAAAAGTTCTCAATCCCAGTGTGACATCATAAAGTTCAAGTGTACATGTTTTAAAATAAATAAATGAGGTTCCTGGGGAATCTATAGACAAGGAGGATACTAATCCACAAGTAAAATAGTTTAAAAAAATAGAATACCATTTGTAGGGATTAATCATAAGAAGAAATAAATAATGGTTGAAAAAAAATGATAAGCACCAACTCCCTAAAAAATGTTGTTTTTAGAAACTCATGTCATACTTAAAAACTAAAATTAAGAGCAATTAAGACACAAAAACAATAAACCAAATTTTAAATGTTATTGTTGTGGAAAGATAGGAACTACATGATATATGTGTTCCATAATAAAGAGTCAATTTAAGTCTCATGAGAAAAAAAATATGATAGGAATTTCTTATTCATGATATGTTTTCAGTGGATATTTCTTTTATTGTAATGTTTTTAGACACAAAGTAATGATTTTTATATCAAGAGTATAAAGATGTGTGCCAAATGAGACTTAATGAAGAAGTAAATTGTAGTATGAAACATCATTAAGAAGGATTAAAACCCAAAATAAATTTACAACATTTCAAGATAATAAATAAGGTGAGAATCTTCTTGTGTTGAAAGCTTGATCAACATTAAATAAAATCAATCCATGGTTTTGGGTTAAGAAAGGTGAAGTGGAAGAGGAAAATATTTATGAAATTTATTTGAGATAAATGGATATATATATAACATGGATTCTATATAGTTGTTGTACTTCCCAAATGATGATAAATAATGAACCTATTAGAGAAAGAAAATAAAAGGTTGGAGTTGTGGTATTTTGAAATGAAGAAAGAATAAACATAATTGGATTTGGGAAGGTAAATATTGGTTCAAAATACTTGAGATGAAAGTATATATTATTTATGGAAGTCCTTAGTCATAATATACTCAGAGTGTGTTGATTATGTGACTTGGGATATGCGGTTAAGTTCAAAAAAATTCTTACATTATAAAAGGAAAATATGGTACTATAGTTTTGTAATAAATGTTCACAAAGGAAATCTCTATCCCATCAATGGAGAAGAGGTACATGATTGATTTACAAGGAAGAATAAAATAAAGTATGGAATAATATTCTTAACTAATGATCCAAAGTTCCTTGGAAGACTTGAGGAAAAAGTAACAGATCTTGAGACCTTCCTACACTTTCATGATATCACACCCACATGTGTCATACTTTTTAGAAAGGGAATATTGTTCGAATTACATACAATCTAAAAGAGAAAAAGTCAACAAGATTGCTTGAGCTAGTGAATGTGGATGTGTGTGGGATTATGACACCCAAATTCATATATGGGAAAAGGTATTATGTATTAATCATTGATGATTACATTAGGATAGAATTATTGATGGTCATTTCTCACAAATATGGTGTATTTAGATGCGTCTCTCATTACTAGAGATTAGAAAAGAAAATTCTTGGGATAAATATTCAAAACTTTTTTATTGATAATGGTATTGAGTTTATCAATAATAAATTTGAAGAGTACCTTTAAAATCATGGAATATGGAATAAAGTGTCAGTGGTAAGGACTCCTCAATAAAATGGATCATTGAGAGGAGGAATCAAATTATCAATAGTATTTCTCAAAAAATTATCCTTGAAAATAATATACTAGAGACATATTGGAAAGAGGATTTTTTCACATTAGTCTGCATCTCTAATATAACTTTATTATTTTTTTATGAATAAAACACCACATATGAGATGTGGTGTGGTGAAAATCTAATACTCAATTACTTTTTATTCTTCAAAAGTAAAAGTTTTATTATCATAAAAGTGAAGCATTGGAAGGTTAAAGCTCATGTAGATAAAGGTATATTCCTTGGATAATCATCCAAAATAAATTAATGTAAATTCTACAGTAAAGGTATTGGGAAAATTTTGGAAATCTAGGATTTAATGGTCATTGAAAAGAAGAATAATTTTCAAAAGAGTGAGCATATTTTTCAACAATACAATGAATAAACTTAGGAAGATATAGATGTTGAAGAGATGGATCAGGGGGGTCATGGGGATATATATAATTTGTAATAAGACTCTAAAAATTATGAAAATATAGTGGAAAAATATTTTCTAACAGGAAATAGAGTATAGTATAAATCAGTGACAATAATAGTGTTGGAGACCGAATAACCCCAGTTCAGACTAGAAGAATGAAAATTCAGTAGAAATACATATATTTATCTTTGGTAAAACTTAAAACCTTTGAAGAGGTTGCTAAGGATGATCATTAGTTCAAGGATATTCATTTGGAACTTGAACAAATTAAAAAGAATGAGACTTGTGAAGTTGTTCCAAGGAAAAGAAACAAAAATATTATTGTAACCTAATGGGTTTTTTAAAATAAACATAATAAAGATAAAAAAGGTGAAAATGAACAAGGAACAACTGGTTGGTAAATTCTATTCCCAAATTTATGGCATATATTGTATAAGGAATTGGATCCTATGGTGTGACTTGAAATAATTAGATTATTTCTCCGTAGGGATTTGAAAATAGCATTTAAATTCTATCAAATGGGTGTTAAATCTGTATTCTTAAATTGAGTCCCTAAAGAGGGTGATTATATAGAGAAACCAAATGGTTTTCTAGTGTATAGATAAAATACTTTATGGACTAAAATAGGCACCAAAGTCCTAGAAATAAGGGTTTTATCAATACTTAAAGAGGTTTGGATTTCGAAGAGGAGGGTTTAATAATAACCTCTACATCAAGAAGATAAAAGAGTGGTGGATGGTGGTTTTTATTTTTGGGGATGACATCATTTTTGGAGGCTCAAATGTTTCACAATGAAAGAAGTTTTTGGAATACATGAAGTGGAATTTTAAAATGTCTTTCATTAGTGAACTATCATTTTTCCTTCTTCTGAAGGCAATTCAAAGGAAGGATAATAATTTTATTTCTCAAACAATACAAGCCAATGAGGTGTTAAAAAGTTTTAAAATGGACGATTCAAGTACAATGAAAACTCTAGTAGTGATCTAGATGAAATTTTAAAAAGATGAGGATATAAATAAGTTTGATATGACACTTAAAAGGTATATCATTGGTATTTTACTATTCTTGATGACCATATAACCATTTTTCACACATCTCATTTCCCACTATCAAAGTTATCCAAAAGAAAATCATATTCAATATAAGAGATGAATACTTCATTATATTAACCAAACATTGGATTTTGGGTTATTTTAATAAAAAAGTTCATAGATAAAACTCTTGGGATATATGGATATGAATTGGGCTAGTTCAGTAGATGACTAAAATTAAACTTCTAGAGGTTTATTCTATCTTGAAATTTATTGTATCTCTTGGATAATAAAGTAGAAAGATTCAATCTCTTTAAGCATGGTGGAATATGATTATATAGAAACCACTCAAGCTTGTACCCAATTAATATGGATAAGATGACAACTTTAAGGAATTGGATTAGAAGCTTAATCTCCTGGTATTATAAAGGGTGATAACTCATGTGCTATAAATCTTATAAAAATATTATTCTTTATTTGATAACCAAGTACATAAAGATTAAGTATAATTTTATAAAGAAGAAAGTGGAGAATAAATTTGTACAATTGGACTATCTAACAACACAGGCTCAGGTGGATGATATTACAACCAAGGCACTACCCAAAGTAGATTTTGAAAGATGTCAGTTGGAACTTATAGTCCAACTAAATAAATCTAACTAGATGAGTTGGAGAATTTACCCAAACAACCCCATGAAATTTTATTTCAATATAAAGATATGATATTTCTGTTGTATTAAATTTTTGGATTTCTAGCCCTTGGCTATGAACTTTCAGAGAAGTTCTCTTTGGGTCCATTCAAAATTGGGGAGAATGTGTTTATGTGTAGGGAAAATGTTTTTTTAGAAAGGGTGGGAGTTCTTGAATGATTAGTTAGGGGGAGTGGTATCTTGGAAAAGTGGTGAAGATTATAAAATATTAATGAGATTATTTCATGAATCTCTTTTAATTTAACTCTTATTCCTTACACCGATATTGATCACATGGGATTAGAGTTGATTCTAAGTGAATTATTGATACACTCTATAAAGGTAAGAGGATTAGGATATATTTGTTATCATAACTGGTTGTTTCTAAATTTTCTTAAATAAAAAGGTTCTAAATATTTCATGAGGTTTTCAATAAATCAAAATGGGGAGAATATTGAAAACAAATCCCTTGGTGTATTTTTTGGATTGTGTTCTTTGAAAATTAAGTAGAATGAATCTATAATGAAGTATAATTTGAGTGTGTGGAGTTCATATTCTGAAATCTGGAAAAGGTTTGGATAAATATGTTAAATTCTTGACAAAGTCTATATATGTGTAAGGTTGAGATAACCATGTATACGTTCGAGAAATACCATGGGATAACCCCCATAAGGTTTGTATGAGTACCTTATCAGGTTGGTGTGCATCGTCATAAGGTTGGATTACTACCTCATAAGGCTGGGAAGTGACTTTATAAGGTCGATGTAGACTATCTTGAGGATTGTGAAAGCTACCTTTAAGGTTGATACAATATTCTTAAGGTTAATAAAAATTTCACTTACCTTTTTACAATTTTCCAGTTGTAGTTGTATGTATATTTTATTTATCATAAAACATGATTAATATTATGTATATCTAAGGATGGAGATAATAAATCCAAGTTTAATAGGATAATAAATATATATTATTTTTATTATTTTAATGTATATTGAGGATGATTTTGTGTAATAAAAAATAACCATATTTCACCTCAGGAAAAAAAAGGAGGCACTGTGGAGAGTGTTGCGGAGACAAGTTAAGTGTATTTTAAAATACACCAATTGGAAGTTGTTTTTAAATCTGGTTTTTTGATAAATATTTCATCATGGAAGGATTATTTTTTTATGTGTAAGGTTTATTTAGATAGAATGAAAAAAATGGAGATGACCTACCTCTTTTTTAAAATGAATTCTCGTTTAAAAAACATAAGCAATGTTTTTAGATAAAAATATATAAAAATATTTATAAAAATATGGAGAAAATGTCTTGATAAAATGTGTTTAGATTGAATCAAAAAATATGGGTGATAAGTTCTAAAAAATATAGATTAGTAAGGATATATAGAATTCAAGTTTTCATGACTAGAAAGGAGAGAAAAAAGGGGATTCATATTCAGTTATAGTGAACTAAAGAAGAGGCATTCCAAAAACATGTTAGAATGAAGAAAAAGAAGAGTAAGGTGATCAAGGAGAATCTCTCACTATAATTTATTATATATTTCTTAAAATTAATGAATTTGAAAATATCAATACATAGTTTTTTTGTAAGAGTAGTATTATTTCATGGAGGATAAGATAGTTAAAATAGGATTTGTTTTGTTCTATTCTATAAAGATATCAATGATATTTCCTTTTTTTCATTATTGTAAACTAGGAGGATCATCATATCTAATCAAAATATTCTAATTAAAAATAAATTATATTGTGCATAGGCACACTATCATTCATGCTTCTTGAATTATCCCATTTGGGTAAACCAAGTAAAATCACTTGTGTTGATCTTTTATTTCTTTCATTGTTTCATAATGACCACGATAAAGAGATAGGTTTTCCTAATAACTAGGGAACCAGATATTCAACAAAGGGAAAATTAAAATTCTGCATACCTTGATTCACCCACCACCCACCCCCTAGGTCTAATCCTTTTTTGGGACCAGCATCTTATGATGTATGTTACCCCTTACTGAGCATTTGAGCACACCCTATCCTATGTTTTCATTCCCCATGTAAAGTAACAAGAGTATTATATATTATGTGTCTATAAATATATAATTTATGGATAATTTTGTGGGATATGTTGAATAATTACTATAAAATAGGGGATACTTGGTTTAATGGGGGAAAATGTCAGTTTTTCTAGTTAATGATTTTTCTTAATTATCCAAAACTATAAACCTAAAATTTCTTGGGTAAATAAATGAATCAGTATTATTTATTAATATTGTAATTATAGATATTTAAGTTTGGTTTTCTTCATTTAATATAAAATTTAGTTTTTAAAAAATATATTTTAGTACTGGATCCAGGAGTGTAGGTCTAGGGAATCTCATTTTAGGTTAATCACTTGAGGGTGACAAGAATGCATATCACAGGATACAGGAAAGAATGCATAAACCTTAAGGAATGGTTGGGTACCACCTACCCTAATCTAATGGAATCCCTACCATCAAATAAATATGGATGAATCTTCTATAAAATAATTATATCATCAAATATAGAAAAAAACCCTAAATTATGTAATAAATGATGGAACACACTAAAATCGCAAAAATGAAATAGAAAATAGGTTAAATATAAATAATATCCTTACTATTGGTGATTCATTAGGATCAAAAACACTTAAAAATGACAAGAAAAAATATAGATCTATCCTTGGAAGCAAAGAGGGGAGATAGAGAGGATGGAACTCATAAGAATGATTGAGAACCCAAATGAGGTAGACTCATTTTTAAGTAAATAGCTAAAATAATTTATTTATTTATTTTTAAATCAAAAAAAAGTGGTCACCGAGTACCCGATCACCCATCACTAGGAAATTGGTACCCCACTGGGTACTCTCTCTAAGGTCACTAGGTGGCTAGTGACCCACCTAGAGTAATAGGATCACTACCTTCCCCATTGGGAACCTAGTATTAAAACACTATGTATGAGGTAGCATCTTTCAAAAGACATATATCATAGTCTTGGACCCATTTTCCTAAACTAATCCCGCAAAAACACCTCAATCACTCACTATCATCCAAAAACATGAGTTTTAGGAAAACAAATTAAAGGATCCATACATCATACAGATTTTGGGTGATATATTTTAAATCTCATTAAAGATTATGACTTACTCAATATAAAATAGACATAAGTAATATAGGTAAAATCATCAAAAAAGTTCATGAAATTCCTTCCTTCATAAGTTAACTTCTAGATCATTGGACCATACACGTATAAGCGTATAAACCCAAAAGATTTATTTGACTTAATCTTTACTATTTTTTGGCTCTTTTTCACCATTTTTACTTTTTGATATTTGTCACAAGTGTTGATCCTTTTACTCTTTAACTTCATTATATTTATCAAATCATTATGTTTTATAAACTTATCCATATTCTTTTATCCCAAATTCCTAATTAATCTATTCCATAGTTGATTTTACTATTTTATAATCATGAAATAATTGTTTGGTTCATTGGAAATATGAAACTGATTTCCAATTATTCATTTACCCTAAAAAAATCTATACTTTAATCATCTTGTCACACATCCATCATTTTCAAATAACACCTCATTTTCATTGTAACAATGCTAAGATACACTCAAAATATTGTGATTCAACCCATAAACAAAGATAACGTCATTAGATTCAAGTTTCATTTAACCAATTTTTGTTCATCCAACTCCTTTAACATCAAGTGATACATCATTGATCAATATAAAATATCTTCCGTCATACCATTTTATATTTTTAAATATATTCTTATTGTTCCTCATATAGGATTACAAACCATAATAGAGTATCTAGATATTCTCTTATTTTACATATTTTTATATAACCTTAACCACCGTTTTTCTCTCTCTTTATTTTTCATTATATTGATGGATTTTGAACTATCCTTTTATTTCAACTACTTTTATAGAATTATGAGGCACTTATTAATGGTTTTTCTAGGTTTATCGCACATCCCAAAATATTCCTTGATATAATTAAAATAAATTTTTAATTTTTCCTTCTCTTTTTAATGTTTCCATGACTAACCTATAGTAATTTTAGGTTTACTCCACCTTAATATATATCTTCCCTTTAATTTAGATAATTAAAAATCATGTTATATCATGTATTCTTTGTGTCCATTGACTCTACAACACCAAAATATTCCTTCAAATATGAATCTCCTTAAATGGTAAATGCATTCTTTAAATCTTACTCATTGATTTTTTCTATAATTTTAAACTCATTTATTATTTTCAAAATTCTCATGCTTTGTAGATTTATCCAATACATTGACCTATCCCTTAAATTTATCCTTGATATTATTCTTCTCCCACACCTAATTGCTTTTGAAATTTTCATAATCTCCATTTTATTTAGAAATGGTTTCTTTCTACTTCTCAAATGATGTGAAAAAAAATTATTCCCTTTTCCATTGTTTCCACCATTTGAATTGAAATACCAAGTGTCTAAGAAAATGGTTCATGGTATCATAGAGAAATCTCCAAATTTCTTAGTAGCATTGGAAACTTTTTCCACTACCTTCAGGATTTTACAAACTTCATTGAAATAATTTTTATATAAAATATGAGTTCCCCTTAATGAATTTTAAACATAAACCAAATTTGACTTAATATATTTTACTTATTCATTCTTATCAATGATTTTTTAGTGGTAATCGCAATAATATTATCCCTAGATTAAAAGATTTCATTGATACAATCCATATTTTATGTGAAATCCACTTAAAACTCATTAATGACTATATCTTTTTATTCATTAAGATATCTTCTCAATGAATCATTCTCAAATTTAAATTATTTTTTTCTTTCTCAATATTATTATTCTCCTTGGAGCGTACTAAAATTTTAATTTTTAATTAGAACTCCTTTAATGTTTCCTCATCCCTACATTATTCTCCTCTACTACTATTTTTTCTTCTTCACTCAAGGGATATTTGGGTAGGATATATTTTTTCAAGATTTTTTTCCATTAATCCTTTGAGCCCTCTTTTTATATTTAACTTTCCTCATCATAATATTTGACATTATGTTTTGAGTTATGGTTATTTTTCATCATTTTATTAGTCTTTCTTTTCCCTTTTAAGGACTTTCTTCCATTACAACCACTTTCCATCTTGTTTCTCCTTGACCTTTTAGATTGGTAATCTTATAAATTATCCTATTACTTATCATGTAAATAAGATGAAAAGTTTCCAATAATATAATAATTGAAACACTTGACTGGAATTTTATCTTTAAATTTACCGTTTCCTTATTGCATTCCTTTCGAAAAGAATGATATGAACTCATAAAAAACCATGGCATTAATTTTTCCATTGGTTTCCTCCTCATGAGACTTATTTTGTTAAAATTGTTTTAAACCTTTTAAAAATTTAAAATTATTCACATTATTTTCACTTTAAGATAGGCCATCTCATCAAATTATAAGAAATGAAAACATTATTGAGTTTATTGATGGTATACTCATCCAGGTATTGAACCTCAAGGGTTGAAATATTTTCATTAAATTAATTTGGTGTGATTTTCATCAAATTCCTTAACATGGTATACTATTCAAAAATTTCTCCATATATTCAAATTGAGCTCATAATTTTGTTCACTCAAACAAATAATCTATCCATCATTTTTTCTTCTCCTATCTGGGTATCCTTAAATTATGCATGGAATGTTTGTAATTTTGAAACATTTACTTTCTTGTCTCCTTCATGGTTGTCATAGAGTTTCTTTTATATTATAGTGGTCTTCTTTATTCCCATAACTTATGTAAACTTCTTCTCTAAGAGGGATAAAAGTAATTATTTGTGTGCTCTAAAATCATATTTGATATTATTCTTATAAATAAATGTGTGGGATATCCTAAATATGGGAATATGTACACCATTCTCAATGATTTCAAGAATTTATTGGCCAAGCGATAGAGAATATAGAGATAACCTCTCCTTTTATAGATGAAATCTCTTTTTATAGAATATAAAAACTAATGTGTTGCAGACGGCATTCAAAGACTCCATAGATCTCATTGTTTAAGGTTATAATTAATTAAAAATAGACTCAAATCTATGGGAATAGGTTCCTGTAACCATGTCAATAATTCTTTGAAACCATGTGAATGGCCTAATAGAGAATATCCCACCACTAAAATAGGTGTGAATCAATGGTTACCAAAAACCCTAAATATAACCATGTGTTATTTCTATCACTATTTGGTATAATTGCATATCAATAGAGATAATGTGATGAAAATATATTGATTGATAAATAATAAACATGGCACAAGGTTGAATACAAGGTTCACTATCTCTTATTATCAAGTGGCTAATCTTGGGTGAATAATGGTTGTGATCTACTACATATGTTCCTATTTTATTATCAATTAGAATTAGTAAAGGAACAGAGAGAAGGCCATGAACTCCCAAGTAAAATGGACAATTATGATACCTAAAAATTCAATCAATATATGCTTTTCATTACAACAAGTGCTTCCTAAATTTAAATTGAATCTGCACCCTCTCTCTTCTCCTAAATTTCCATCCAAATCCTCCTTGAAAATATCCTTATAATGGGTGTAAAATATTTATGATTCATTGAATCTCATTACACATACATGATTCAAAGTAAGACTCATCAAATATTTATAAAAAGGTAATCCCTCTAGTGTGGTTTCCCTTAAAACATCTTTTTTATCCATTGACCAAATCTTATATATAATGTTATATCTCCTATAGTAATTACCTAAAGCTATTTCATATCTCTATATATAACTTTAACTCAAAAAAACATCAAATACACATTATATACTCTCATTAATCCACTATTAGTCAATTATACCATAGTCAGGATTGATCTTCAGCATGGTCATACCGACTTCCTATAAAAATGGCTAAACACTCTGACCATTTTTCTTCAAATCATTTTATAAATGAATTTATTTCTTCTAAAATGGGATCCATAAATCCTTTTATAAGAATTTATTCACATGGTGACTTCTCATATCTCCCTTTAAGTCTCTTAGGTGAAACCCAAGTTCCATGTTATGCTAACTTTAGTTGTTTCACCCTATGGACAAGGCATAGTTGGGCTCATGTAATGTCCATTTTGGGATATATGTTTCCTACAACCAAATTTTCATGTGAAAATTTATTTTTCTATGGAAATTTATCCTTTTCCTATTAATGGTATAAATAACATTTTAACTAAAACATCCACTAAAACATTCATTACCACTTGAATCCTTTACAAGTTGTTTTGGATCATTAAAACAACTTGTTTCTAAGGAATAAATAAGGTTATTTTTTCACTTTATTAATATTTATTCATTAATTTAAATTTTTATTAGCTTTGAACAACCTCTCAATCATCCATGATCATGTTTTCAAGAAATACAACAAAAAAACACTCCCACAAACCATGAATAAATTGTCTTAAGAAACAAATTTTAACATTTCTTTAATGTAAAGGTGACTCAAACACCACACCATAGGATATAATGATGTTTGTGAGAGTAAACCAACTCTTGGTGTAAGATCAATGTAATAATATACATTTCTAAATTGTTTAAATCAATTCATATCTTCCCTTTGTCAACTCACTTCATTTGGATCTTCTTTAATCTCATAAATTACCCCTAATCACTAATGAGTCTTCTAGATCCCCTATAACTTAAATGTCTCTTCAAAACCCTCATGAAATTTAAATATATGAATTACTCGTAACAATTTGATATTATAATAAATATGCATGTAAATAACTAGAAAATAATAATTACAAAATAAAATGGAAAGATTAATATAAATTACACACAAATCATTGAAAATAAGATATAGAAAAAATGAGTATTAAGGAGAGGAAGATATAAGTTTTTATATAATGTTATAGTCAATATAAAGGGGATATTAAAAATAAAAAATTTCTCAAAAGGATAGGATAAATAAATAAATAGACATACATAGGTCATAAAATAATAAATAATGGAATAAATAGTATGAAAATATAAACAAAACCAGAAATTGTTATAATTAGTAGAGAAACCCCTTACCTTATACCATGTGTTACTTTGACATACTTAAACCTCCAGTATAACCAAATTATATTTATTAAAACATTACAACATAACTATTTTACATTCATTCAACTTGTTTTTAATCATTATTTATTATTTATTATTTATTATTTATTAACCTTTTTTCTATATAAAATTCATTCGAATAAGTTTTTCAAATCATTTTTTTATGGACCCAATATTGTGATGTTGATAATATTTATTGGGTATGTGAGTTACATCATCTCTAATATTGTGTGTGTGTGTTATATTATACTAGCCATCAATAAAGGTAGTGAAAAATAAAAAAACATCATCCTTGTAAGTGGCATAACTAATCGAGCGTAAATGTTTCATATTTTTCATTAAAATTAATAGTTTATTAACCCAAAATTTAATTAATTAAATGGGAATTAATCATATTTTGAATATTGTAAAATAAATTTGATTTAGTTTTTAAAAGGATATATTTATTTTTTTATCTATTTTATTCATTTTGAGATTCATTTAAACAAATTCTATATCTAAATCATGTTTTAAAATAAAATATAGGTGTTTTAGATGAATTGAAGGAACATTAGGTGCTTCTATAAAATTAAAATGAATTTTTAAGTATCTATTTAATATTAAACTCCATCTACCATGGTACGTGTAAGATTAAAATAAAAAACTAAGTAGTTATATATGAGTACACTAGCCAAATTTTAGTTTTGGAAGATTAAATCACCATCCATGTAAAAATAAATCTCAAATTTCATAGGATTAGATAATGGTAAATGGGAAATTATCCTTTGTGTATAAACAAATGGAGAGTTTTTTGGGATAATGTAATATCTTGTCCCAGCTCACTCTGAATAGTAGTCAGACCGATGGTGCTACATGACCTCAGACATGCATCCTTATATGCCAAATATTGTCGATAAGAATTGGGGGACTAGAGTGGTACTCTGAGAAGACTATACCCCCCTATATTAAAGTGTGTAACGACATATAAAGTAACTGAAAATCATTCAAACACATCAATTAGTGTATAGGGAAGTAATAAATAAGAATCATAACTAATAAATTAAATACTACATATAGAATTGAATGGTCTGTCCAACATATAAGATGGATAACCTACTAGGCCAATCTCATATATAAATAAATAATAAAGAAATAATAAAGACTGAAATAAAAAATATAGGAGCCTCTACCACAATCCCCAAGCCTCACCTCACCCCTACCCAACATGTACCTTCAACTAAGTGAGAGTATTCTTGGGTATCAAAGTGAAATAGTCACATGAGCAGGGTGTGAGTATATAACTCATTTGGGCACCACCAACACGGTCCTGTAAATAACTATAAATTTAGTGATATTTTCATGTGAAATTATTTTAATAAAAAAAATAAATAGATATAAAAAAATAAATGAAATAATAATAAACCACCATTGATCCTCAAACTCATGATCTTGTTTGACCATACTTGCTCCAAATAGTGTCGGGGTGTCTCTAAGCATGTCATGATGACCATTCCAAGAATACAACAACCTCTGGGTATTTCACCCCATTATATAGATAATGAATTAGGGGAATTATCCACTCTGCTATATAGTTATAACAACCTAGGAAATACTCCATCCCAGTATCACAACCTAGGGAATTCTACATCCCAGTATACACTAGTTCTTAGAAGCTGATCCCTAGTAGTTTGGAAGGCTCAAACACACCCACCAAAGACCCCCACAATCCCCTAACATCTATCATGTGATAGGAATGTATTCATCTTCTTGGAACCAATATTATCTCATCTCCAAATCAATAGAAACCCCGCCAGTAGTTCCAATTTACACCATGTATAGAGTTTTCACGACCTCCCCATAGGGATTTTTCATGAACTCCCTATAGGGAGTATTTATAAAATCCCCTTAGAGAGTATTCAATAACTCCCCAAAGGGATTATTCACAACCTCCCCATAAAGAGTATTCATAACAACCCATAATAGTGTTTTCCATTACAATAAAGTAAACACCACCCCTTGGGTGTTTTGTATTTCACTAACACAAGAATGATAAAATAAATAATATAAGCTAAAGAAACTAGGGTAAACCCTATCTAGAGTCTACCAAAATAATAATGAACACCTAGGTAATACAAGATCCCTGGGCCTCCTATATCATTTATATTTACCATACCAATTATAATTCATTAGGTTACAATTATATTTTTTCCTCATAGGCCCTACAAGTTTAGTTCGAGTTATAAAGTGAAAAATGATAAGATCTCTACCCATCCCATGTCCACCACTCAGGTCCAAATAAAACTTGGGTCACACACTTGGGTCCCCAAGGTCATTACACAGGCAGAGGTACCCCCCACAGGGTACTCAGTCACAACCTCCTCAAACATGGACACCCCATGTGGGATCCACTCCATATCTCATTGTTTTATAAAAAATCAATCTTCTTAGGGTCCTTATATATAGCCCCAAGTCTCAAGATTACAGTTATATCCTTGTTCATCGATGACCAAGGAAAACCAGCCGATGTCCAAAGTCTATAGTGTCCTTTGAAACCTTGTACAATTCCTTTTTAGGAAATAAATAAAATATTTCATTAATTTATTAACATTTCATTTATTTTATAAAAACCATTTCATTTAAACGAAATAGACTAATTCCTTCATTGGTGAGAACACATTCCCCATGCACCATAACAAATGCATAAATACTGAAGGGAAAGTAAATGGGCCACCTACCTCATTCAAGAAGCTTTCCAATTTAATTTCCTAACCAACAAATTTTCCTAGGCTCACCAATACTTATATTGACACTACCGATCATCACCTGAATACACAAGTCCCTAAATCACACCAATAATCCCCAAAAAATCCAATTAAATTAATTAAAACCTTTATAATTAATTAAACTAATTAATTTAAAAAAAACATAACCATCATTCAGTGCACCAAGCCACCTTGTCATGCTGAAACCACATTCAACCACTCATGAGAGATCCCCAATGAACTCCTGGCATAAAATTAAACCAAATCCCTAACAAATAGATCCATTAAAAATTAATTAAATTAAAAACCAATGAAAACCCTATAAAAATTAACTATGCAATATACCTTCCTCTAATCATCATGAAATGGAATATAGATGGTTTCATAGGATAACCTTGTCATGAGTAGAAAAAAGGACCCTTGATGCTCAGCCAATTCCATCATGAAATGGTCGAATCAATATCAATTCCCTATCCAGATAAGAATAAAATTAGGGATAATCGATAGGAAGGGTAATGGGATTCGACAGAGTCAAAGACATACCACGAATTAACCAAAACTCTAAGAAAAACACCCCAAAATGGAGGGGATCCAAGAGAGGAAAGGAGGGGGGTCATCCCTTTTCTCATGACTAAGAAAGAGGAGAGGGGGTCTTCCCCCTTCTTGAAACCCAAGGAGAAAAATTATAATTATTCCTTCTAAAAACTCCCCTGGATCATTGGTGGACCCAGTATAGGCCTAGCCAAGACTATCTAGTGGCTCTAGTATGCATCCCCAACCACCCAACCCTCCTTTGATACACTCTTTCCACTCTCTATCACCCTCAAAACCCTATTCCAGGTTCAAAATGACTATTTTCATAGGTTTTAACCTTCATAATTATATTACAAATGCCAATTTAAAATTTTACTTGCCCACTAAATCAAAATTAAAAAATCCACTTGAATTTAAAACACTCATATGAACAAGGAGTATTACAACCTCCCCGCCATAACACTTATTGTCCTTGAGAAGCCTCGGTGGGTATCCAAATAAATCACCTAACATACATTGGTCATCAATTCTTTTTCAAACAACATTTTTTCATCCCTGAATGTTCAATTCAATTCTAGAGTGAAACTTTAAAGGCAAGGAACTTAAACCAATAAAATACAAGCCATCACTCAAAAATCATCAAACCACTAAGATGATTCTTTCACATTCACATCTTCCCTGAGATACCTGAGCTGTATTTATTCAAAAGGTCACCCATCCCATGAAGCTTCCCACCATAGGTCCTAGCTTACAATATTAATTCCAAACCACAGTGCCTCTCTAATATCAAAATTTTCTATTGTTTAATTTTCTCAATGGTCCACTAACTCATTCGATTCAATTTATAACTCCCATAACTTGAGATAACATAATAACACTGGTCAGAATCCAACACCAAACCTCATTATTGATTTCCAATTGAAATAAACCATCCTCCATTATTAATGAACTGATCCCAATAATCTATCTTTTCCTTAAAAAACTCATTTGATTCTTGAACACACCTATTGTTTCTATTATGATGTATATATTGTGGTTTCTAGTATAACATATCAAATTACACATGATAAATGTAGTCAATACTCCTTTGGCTGAACCATACCAAAAATGATTGTGTGCACCCACTGATGCATCTCCAAAACATATAATCACAATTCCTTAAATCATGAAGGAATTCTATGACCAACTAAATATGATCATCAAAGTGAATACATGAATTCTAGTGAAATTACCATGGATGAATTCTCAATTGGTCATATTCACCATCATTCCCTGTCATACCATGAGCACTAACATGCCACCAAATATGATCACACTTAGGTCACCTCAATTCACCTTGAGATGGAAACCAACACTCGTTTTCGATCCAACATGAAATCCAAACTAATACTTGGAATTAATCAAGAAATCCAACTAAATTTAGAATCATTTACTCACTGGCACTCAAAATTACCTAATGAACAACTAATAGTTAGTTTCACTCATCCACAATCCCTATCACGTGAGGGTCATATCACTACAACTGATATCATGATCCCTACAATATGAGAGTACTTTTTATCAAATTATTGGATCAAAATACTAATTTCCACATCCCACAAACCATACATTTCCAAACATGATATACAAACATGGAAAAAAAATCACTCATAATTGAGTGCCAAAGAGGAACTTTACTGGATGCTCATTCCCTACTCAAGATTATTCCATGATTAGTACTTGTTGAAATTCATATAAAGCAAGGGTTATGCACTCCAACATCCTATGGTGGACTCCCCCACCATATTTATTTCCTTATACCTCTCCTTGAGTGACTACCCATATGGGTCCCAATATCATACACATGTCACTCCTCCCGATCCATGCTCATTTACACCACCAACCACTTACACTACACCTCCCTAACAATGTGTGCAAAAGCCCTTACTTGGGTAGATTATCCCATGGTATATGATCTATTCTGATGTATCCTCTACTATGGAGGGAAATTTATCACCATCATAAAATCATGGACACCCAATCCCTCCATCGTCACATCCAACTTCATCATTCCTTGGCTCACATGTGGCCTCTCACTAATTTCAATTTCAACCAGTATCACACATAAAGGGTGTGTGTTACCTAGATCTCTTCCAAAAAAATAGTGGGTGTAAGCTTCCATACCACCCAATCATATAACCCGACTTGTGATCCCATGAGTCATATCACATCAACATCGGGCTTATATACCTAAAAAATTAGCTAACCATGCTTATTGTATATTAGTTTTGGCATGTCAAGAGAACCCTCATTGCTTCTCTTCAAAACAGGTCACTTTACTCATGAAAATGTCTAACCACACTTATCCATCACCAAAGTAACATTTCAAACTCGAGTGTTTACCCACATTTTAACTACACTTAGAAAAAAATCTCAAAACCATATTCAAATCATCCAAATGATCATTCCCTTCAAGATCAACCTCGATACTAAAATAGCTCAAGGCACCCATATGCTTTATCTCAAACTCTTATAAGGTAATTATCATCCTTAGGGAATCTTGTGCTAGATCCAAACACATATCTCATGTATACCCCACCTATACCAACATTCCCAAGGCACCCCCAAGCCTCAACCACATATCCAGCAACACCCCATGTGCATCGGTCTCAAACACGAGCATTTACCCATGCTCCCTACCTCTAAGGCACTCAAAAATTTCAGGTTGACCCCTAACTCAGGTTACCCTAAGGTATCACATTCCACTGACTCACCAAAATCTTGAGTCATTCTATAAAGTTCACTAGGGTGTATCACCTATCCCATAACCAAAACTCACAAGGGTGCATACAGGGGAAAATAACATGCTAAACACCAACTCTAAGGTATCACATAAAAACCAAAATCACATGAAAAAATATCAACCCAATAGGAATAGATCCTCAATAAGAATCCATATATGGAAAAAAACCTAATGAATCACAATCTCATATAGGTGTACTTATACAACCAGTATCACACTATGGCGGCCTGTATCCAACAAATAAAAAACACCTAGTTCGGTTAAGTAGATTACCATTCCAAGCTATATGGTAAAATACCATATAGTTTGTTACTTGAATATTAAAAAATATAATCTATAGAATAACAACTCACTTGGGGTTTAATTTTAATCCATCATATGCTTGGTTCATCCTGTTATGGTCACCATCCATCCCCTGCACTGAGAGATTTTACCATTGTTTCCCTCATAAATGAGAATTTCACCATAGACTCGCATAACCTACCATAAAAGAAGATAAATATATAAACAAGGCAGTCCAACCATGTAGAATTACACCAAGAAATTATACAGGAAAACACTGTATGAGTTGTTATTGAAACTTTAAATAGTTTAACTCTCATCGTCGATAAAATCGCACATAGGTAGGCATTTGTCATGTGAATACCTATATGATGATAACGATGCATGTATAAACACATCTTAAAAAGATAATACAAGATCTAATATTCAATAACTCATAAATCATAAATCACAAACCTCATGCATGTCACACTAAGTAAAAATTAAAAATAACCATAACAGCACAAGGAAAGAATAGAAATCTCATAACCCTGGTAACCTAAAATTCCATTAAAAAATGTGTTCACAATGTAGTAGTTTGGTTTCCGTCATAGTAACCATATCGGTGGCGTTACATGACCTCAAGCGCACCTCCTCGTACATCAGAGGATGTTGACTTATAGTGGAGATCTAGGGTGGTACTTTGAGAAGACTATACCCCCTATATCATATTGTGTAATAATATATAAAATAATTAAACATTGTCTATACACATCCATCAGAGTACAGGGAATTTCTAAACAAGAATCATCAATAAAAAATGAAATGCTATATATAGACTCAAAAGTTAAAGACAGGATAAAACATAGATAACCCACCAGGCTAATCGAGTATATAAATAAAAAATAAAAAATAAAAAAATATATTATGCCATACTGCAATCCTTGAACCTCACTTCATCCTGATCTATAAAACCCATATAATATACTCTATCTTGATCAATAAAAAGCTCATGCCCCTACCCAACCTATTCCTACAACTAATTAATAGTACACTCGGGTACCAAAGTTCAATGGCCACCCAAGCAGGATGTGAGTACATAACTTAGTAGGGCACCACCAATGTAGTTACATATATAACCGGAAATTCCATGATTGTGCATGTGACATGATCAAAATATAAAATAAATTACTATATTAAAAATAAATAAAATAATAATAAATCATTGTCAGTCCTTAGGCCCATGACACTGATCAACCATACCTTATTCAGACAGTGTTAAGGTGTCTCTGAGCATGTCATGAAGATTATGCCAACCATATAAATACCCAGTGGGTCTTTCACCATGATATAAATATAAAAACTCATGGGGGGATTATCCAACCTATTATATAGTGATAAAAACCTAGTGAATGATCTATCCTAGTATCACAACCTAGGAAATTATCCATCCTAGTATACTCTAGTTCCTGGAAATTGATCCCAGCCTTCTAAAAGGCTCAACCATGCCCACCAAAGACCCTATAAGCCATCAAAATCTAGCTGGTTGAAATAAAATTTTCCTATTCTTAGAGCCAATATCATCTCTTCTCCAAATCCATGGAATCCCCACTAGTAGTGCCAATGACCTCCCCATAGTAAGTTTTCATGAATCCCCATTGGGAGTTTTCATGAACTCCATGTAGGAAGTAATCACAACCTCCCTATAGGGATCATTCACAATCTCCCCTTAGGGAGTATTCACAACCTCCTCATAGGGAGTATTCACAACCACCAATAATGGTGTTTACATTCCAACAATATAAACATTGCCCTTAATAATTTTCCATTTCATCAATACAAGAAGGATCAAATAAATAATATGATCTCAAACACCTAGGTAAATCCCATCCTCGGTCTACTAAAATAATAATGAATAACCAAGACATCAACCCACCATGGGCCTCCTATCTCATTCACATTTACCAAACCATTTATAATTTTTTAGTTTATAATTTTATATTGAATTAAAGTTCCCTACAAGTTCTACATAGGTTTTATAGTGATGCTTGATATGATCTCCACCTATCTCATATTCACCGTTCAAGGTCAAATAAAATTTGGGGCAGACACTCAGGTCCCTGAGGTCATCACATAGGTGGAGGCACCCCATGTGGGGTCCTCAATCACAACCTACTCAGATGTTGATTCCCCATATGGGATACACTCCATATATCACCAAATCACAATACATTAGGCATCCTAACATCCTTAGATCAGTCCCTAATGATCAAGATTAAAGTCATATCATTAGCTATCGATATCCAAAGTGAACCAGATGGTTTAAAAGGTCCACAGCGGCCCTGAACACCTTGTGGAATTCCTTTTAGAAAAAAAATAAATTATTCTATTAAATTATTAACATTTCATTTATTTTATAAAAAACATTTCATTTATTTTATAAAGAACATTTAATTTAAATGAAATAGTCTAATTCCCTGGGTGGTAAGACCGACTTCCACATGCACCATAAAAAATTATAAATACAAGAGGTAAATTATTTGGACCACCTACCTCATTCAAGAATATTTCTCATTTAATTATCCAAACTACCAAATTTTCCTAGGATCCCAACCCTCATATCAACTCAAAAATCCATCACTCGGCCACCTGAGGCACTAAATTACATCAATAATTTACAAAAAATTCAATTAAATTAATTATGAGCTTTTTGATTAATTAAACCACTTAATTAAAAAAGTAATAATCACAATTTGAATCATTGATCCACTATTTATTATTGAAATCGTGACCAAACGCTCATGGGAGGTCCCCAACAGACTCCCAGCATTAAATTGAGCTAAATCATTAACAATAAGAAACATTCAAAAATTAATTCAATTAAAAAACAAGGAAACCCTATGACAATTTATTGTGCAAAGTACCTTCCTTGAATCATCATAAAACAACATGCAGATTGAGCCATGAGAGGCCCTCATCACAAGAAGAACAAAATCCCCTTGATACTTGGTTGTTATACTCTAGTGTAATCAGCATCAAATACCTAACCAAAGAAGAATAAAATTAAGGAGAATTAATAGGAAGTAAAATGGTAGTTAATGGAGGAAAATATATACCTTGAATTGGTCAAAAAAACTAAGAAAAACCACCCCAATATGGAGGGGAACCTGAAGAGGAAAGGAGGGGGTTAGCCCTGCTCGCATGACTAAGAAATATGATAAGTGGGGATTTCCACTTATAAAAAAACGAAGGGTTAAAATAGTAATACCACCACCTAAAACTCCCATCGACTAGATAGTGGACCAAGAAGGCCTAGGAGGGCCACTAGTCTAGCCACCGGTGAGTCTATGGCTTGCCAACGACTGGTTGATGGCCGCATGCTACAGCCCGGGCCACTTAGCCCTCCTCTAATATAATATTATCATTCCCAGGCACCTTATGAACCTCATTCCATGTCCAAAATTCCTCTTTTGATAGGTTCATTTTTCATAATTCTATTTTGAGCACCAATTTAAAATTTTACCCACTTTCTAATTCAAAATTAAAAAATCTTCCTGGATTTCAAACTCACATACAGACATTGGGTCTTACAAATAAACAACTATAAAATGAAGCTATGGAAGAGTGACCTAGGATAATGAAGAATCTATCTTATGTAAGATTAAAGCATCATTTTTGTATGAGTAATTTCAAAGGGGATCCATGTGTTGCACATTTACAACTATGATTCTATAGAAATACTAGCCCCTACTTATGATAGGAGATGTCATCATCCATGATCAAGTTTTTAACAATTAAATCATGAATCCATTTCATTTGATCCTAACATAGGTCGTGATACCTTCATAACTCATATCAAGAACCATAGTTTCAATAACAACCCAGATTCATGAATATCTTGTGAACATATCAAAATACTTATTGAAAACACGCTAAAACATGCAAAGAACCTTCAAGAATAAAAATGAAGGTCATGGGATTGATCCATGATACATATGGACAAAAAGCATAGAACTCGTGACCAATTGAATATCATCATAAATACAATTTATAAAAATCAACAAACACTCACAAATTACATATCACATTCCATCCATCCATGTAAAAGAGAAAATAGTGATTGTGGGATGATTCGAGAATTTGGAAGAATAAAAGGGAAGATTCATGAAGGTATCCTTGTGGAAGAATCACCAAACTCACATCATAGAAATATAAACATAAAATCCATGAAGAACCATCATGAGGGGGAAATAAAACCTTATCCATTTGTGTATAAATATGGAAGTTAGCAACTACTTTAGTGGTTCCCATCTATAGGGTTTACCTAGGTTTATATTTTTTTAGTTCTTTAATTTTATTTATATAAAATTTGTAGCTATTTATATTCTCTATGTTCTCCCACCATGCATCTTCATGTCCATGTTCATGGGAAACTAACTCTAGGGTTGATCCTTAGGGGAGGTAGTGGTGATCCCAAGTCCATGCTCTATATTTCTTATGTGTCCCTTCTATTCATGTGATATACTAAGGGTGTAGAGGAAGGGGTTTGGTAGTTTTTAGATTCTCCTCTCACTCTCAGCCTAATTTCACCATCTAAAAAACATCTTCTACCTCACTTCATTTTGATTATCCAATATATAGTGGAATGGGGTGAGTTTAATGATGAATGAAATATGGTGGATCTAAGTGTTGCGAAATTGAATACCTAGGTTGAGTACTATTTAAGAGGTGGATCGAGGTGATAAGGATTTCTCTAAGACACTTTGAGTTCAAAAATATAAGTATAAGTAGGTATCCTATGAATAGTATTTAATGGGTTATTTAATAGAGTGGAATAAATAAATAAACACAATGAAGGACCCACTAGCTGAACCTAAGGGATTGACACCTTCCACATTGATCCTTGTGTCATTTTTTTCTTTCTTATTCTATTTTAAATTTAAAATAATTTTTAATGATTCCCCATTTTTATTTATTAAAATAGAAATAACAATAATAAGTGGTTAAGGAGAAAAGTGAGTGATTATCAAGGTTTATTAGAGAAAAACCTATGGTATTATCCCTGGTTTCATTCATGGGGAATATATATATTTATATTTGATGATTAGAACCCTTCAAAAAAGTTTTTATCTTATCAAATATAGCTTCATTACTAGAGATCCATATAGTTCAATTCATTGTAATGTTCCAAAGGATCTAATAACAACTAAGAAGGGGGGTTAAATCATATGTTCAATTTTTATAAGTTTCAAGAATTTTATAAACTTAACCCCTTCAACCTATCAAAGTTCATTAGCAGATCATATTTTATTAAATACTCATGTATGAAAAATTAGGAAAGAAAGTAAAACACACAAGATTTACAAGGTTAGTCATCAATGTAAGAACCTACATCCTTTACATAGATACTCCTATGGGTTTATAGAAATTAACTATTATGAATAAGTCTATAAAACTTATGTCAAATCCCATTAGACACCGTCTATCTCCTGACATGAATGATTATACTAACTCCTATCAGTTTACAAAGTTTTCTTATAAATGATTGAGCCAAAACAAAATAATAAATATTTTTTCAAACTGCTCCACAAAAGATTAGTATGGAATCCTCAATCTGATGTGACTGGTTCCAATTCTCTCGATTCAATAGAGTTGGGTCTGATGGACTTAGTCTGATGGACTCAATATGATGAACCCATTCTCAATACACATTATACAAAATATTCTCAAATGCTCAGTCTAATCTTCCCTAGTACGGTCGACTTAATCCGATATTGGTCAGGCCGGTAAAAAAAACAACAGATTTTTGACCTTCTAATGTGATCTTTGTATATAAAGAACTCTATCTCAAATTCTTTTGTTCTCCGTATTTTCCTCTCACATAAAAAGTTTCAAAGTTTCAATGTATTGTGCTTCTATTTATAGGCATATCAAAATGGAAAAGGTGGGAAACTAAAAATCATTTCCCGCTTACTCGAATTCAAAAACTCCAAGATCTACACATATTTTAATTTCGAGTTTGACCACTTCAACTCTTCACAAATATTTTTGGATCTTCTTGAGTCTTCATTGCTATCAACCTTCTTGGACTTCCTAACCTTTCTTCAGTCTGATGGAGCATCCTCATCTAATTATGAAGGAACTATCTCAGCTCATTATGAAGGAACTTCCGCATCTAATTATGATGGAATCCTTCAAAAAATTTCTTAGACTAATCATATTTCTTTAACCACTACATCAAAATATTTATCATTTTGAAACATTCATTCAATGGATCAGTGTCAGTTCTTGGTCCAGTGGATCGGTGTCAAAATTGAACTAACTCTTTTGACTTTATCAAGTAACCATAAATCATTTAGAATCTTAATACTTTTCATAACTCATCTCTATCCAATGGATCTGTGTCAAAAACTCTAATTACTCTGATGTTCTACATATGATGGTGACTTTACTCATATGCTCTTCAAACTTTATCAGCTCTACTCAGAGAGACTTCAGAAAAAAAATTTGGTACTTCTCAATCCAATCTTATATATTTGGGATTCTTGAACTGATATGATCTATTCATAGATCTTCAACATCCTCCATTATTTAAAAATTTTATCATGAGAATGTTTCATGATTTATGAGAACTTAAAGATCAAAAAATCATTGTATGACTTGATAAAGGAATTTATTATGACTTCCCTTACTTTCAGCACTTGGTTTCTTTCCAACCAAAACTCAATATGATTGACTACACTTATTATCTCCCCTTTCTTCATAAGGCTTTCATTGTAAGTATTATATACAACTTATGATATTTGATAATTAAAAACTAATAAAGTATCATATAGATCGATTAGAAAGTTTAAGAACTTTCTAACTCATGATATCAAAGTCTTTTTTTACTCTCTTCGGCACCATTCTGACTTCCTCAATCCACAAATTCTGAAATTCTAACAAACATTGATTCCAATGAATCTTGAAATTTATGTTGATGTATCTTAGTTTGATGGTTTTTTCGATCAACAAATTCTTATTTATAACTACTTCAATGTTTGGTGATGCTCAGTTTAAAAACCTATTCCTAGAAACCTATGTCTAGAAACAAATTTCTCAAAGACAAAAACTTTTCTCCCCATTTTTTTTGGATTAGAACATTTATCAACTTGTAGCTTTCTTACAAAAACTCATTCTGATGGACTGGTTCTGATCTTGAAGAACAAAAACATTCTTTTACAGAAAGGTTAGTTGTCAAAAAATACAAAACTTTATTAAATAAAATCATCACAAAGGTTCTTAAATATCCCCCTTTATATTTGTTTACAACAATTTTTAACAACTTTTTTAACTCTCGTAGATTTTTCACAACTCAAGGTTTTTAACTTTTATCAAAACATAGCCTTTCTCAAAGGCAAGTGTCCTGACACCACACTACTGGATAAAGTAATGTTTTTGAATGAATTATATCCCTTAGTGATAGGAAAATTTTGAATCCATATAAAGATAAACACTCCCTTACTTTTATCTTTTCACATTTTTCTTTTTCTCTCCCCCTTGATTATTATCTCCCCCAATATCTGATAATCATGGCTTCAGATTCATAAAATAAAGATAAGTAAAAGCTTCGTACAATGTATAAAGTTGTTACTTTCTCTCCCCCTTGGTCAATGTATTCTAAAGAATGGTGGGGGACTTCCTTATGAGATTTAGGAAGTCATTGGAGGAGGCTAAACATGAAGTTACATCATCAACTCAACAAGCCTTTCTTTTGGTATTACCTTTGTGATGATATCATCAATTTGATACTTTATTGAGGTATATTCCAGAAAAACATCTCCATCAAAAACTTTCTATTTTATAAATTGAAACTTTATATCAATGTGTTTTGATCTTGAATGTTGGAAAATATTTTTATAAAGATAAATCTCACTCTGATTATCAAAAAGTATCTTTAATGGTTTAAAAACCTTTATTTTCAAATATTCTAGCTGAACTTTCATCCACAACATTTGAGTTCAAGCCTGAGTAACCACAACATATTCTGATTTCATTGTTCTCAAAGTTACTGAAATTTGTTTCTTACTATGCCAACTTAGACAACATTCACAAAGGAAAAATGCTCCTCTTGAGGTTTATTTTCTATCATTACAATCTTCATCCCAATCAATATCAGTATAGCCATTAAAATTTATTTCATAATTTCTTTTGTATAACAATCCATGTGAATCTATTCCTTTAAAATATCAAATAATCCTCTTTAATGAAAAAAATGTGATTCTTTAAGATTACTTTGATACCTATCACACAAAGTCACAACATAAACAATATCAGGCCTTGGTCTTTAAGGTAAATTAGACTTCCTATCATCTTCTGAAAGTCTTTCTGATTCAAACTTTTACTAGAATCATATTTACTCAACTTTATCCCTACTGAGATAAGAGTAGAAACTTATTTGGATTCTTCCATGCCAAACTTTTGTAACAATTCCTTAGCATACTTTTCTTGAGATAGGAAAATGTATTTTTCTTTTTGTTAAACTTGTAAAACAAGGAAGAATTTTAATTTTACAAACATTGACATCTCAAATTTTCTTTTCATTTCTTAAAAAAATTACAAACATCTTCTATATGCCCAAAAAAAAATATCATCCACATAAACAATTAAAATTAGGGGTTTGGAGTCAACATATTTCACATATAAGTTACTATCAACTATTCCTTTAGAAAAAATCATCATTCTTAAACAATTTTCAAGCTTGGAATACCATGAATGTGGAACTTTTTCATCCCATACAAATCATTATTCAATCTATAGACATTTTTTCATCCTAATTAAGAATAAACCCACATGGTTTTCCATTGTAAACTTCTTCTTAAATTTATCTATTGAGAAATATTGACTTTATATCCATATGATATACTTTGTAATTTTGATGAGCAGCCACTGCTAGAAACATTCTGATAGTTTCTAACCTTGCAATGGGGGAATGGTTTCATCAAAATCTACACCTTCCACCTATGCATAGTCTTTACAAACAAGCATGGATTTGTTTCTTGAAACTTATTCATGTCCATTCAACTTACTTCTATAAACCTAATTTGTTCTGATAACATTTTTACCTTTTGAAAATGGAAAAGGTTACCATGTTTCATTTTTCTTAATTTGATCCAACTTTTCATTCCTAGAATTCACCGATTGTTTATGTAGAATATCTTTTAAAACTGATTTCAATTAAACTTTTGAAATGATTGAAGTTTGATTTTCTAATCTCAAATTCCACCTAATATAAACTAGATCCTTTTGATTCCCAATAATATTTTCAGTCTTAACATGTTTTTGTAAAGTATGAAATTTTAGAGTTCATATTCCTGCTTCACTTTCCTCATCACATGATTTATCTAAGTCATCATGTAAATTACTTTTATCACTTTCATTTTCATTGAAACTTTCAGTTTTTCTTCCTCAAAATTATCAGTAACTTTTTTAAGGAAGTTAGATTTTTAATAACTTTCACATAATATGATTCAACAAAATTTTGAAAAATTTTGTTCCAATATTTTTAACTTCCTCAATTGGATGATTAACCCATAAAAGATCCTTCCTCATCTTGCTCATAAAAACTTTCCCATATTCAGATTTTTTATTTTAAGTAAACATGGACTTCCAAAAACTTTGAAGTACATAAATGAAGGTTTTTTATACAACATTTCATAAGAAGTTATATTGGACTTTAGCCTTAACAAACATCTGTTTTGAACATGTACAGTAGTAATAACAGCTTCTCTCCAATAGAACTTTAAAAGTTTATATTTTTCTAACATACTTCTTCCCATTTACACCAAAAATATATTATTTATTTTTGATACTCTATTTTATTGTGGGGTGTAGTGAGAACTATACCGATGTTTGATACCATGCTTTCTCAGATAAGTTTCAAGAGTATTTCTTGTGAATTTCGTACCATTATCTTTTCTCAACTTCTTTATATAAACCCCCATTTCTTTCTCAACTTACTTTTAGAAAAACCTGAACATTTCCATAGCCTCTGACTTGTACTTAATAAACATGATGTTTTTCATTAGAGTGTAATAAAAAATAAAATTGGTAAAGTATAAATATATTTTTATTTATTTATGTCTCTTTGGAACACATAAATTGGAATGAATAAGTTCAAGAGTTCTGATAGACTGAATATAAACTTTCTTATGACTTTTATTAGTCGTCCTCCCTTTATAACAAGTAACATAGACATCTACCTCTATTATTTTCAATTCTATAAAATTTCATACAACATCAATATTAGAAAAAAATTCATGTATTTCTGACTAAGGTGGCCAAGTCTTTGGTGCCATAATTTATTCTCATCTGTGGCACTTATATAACATGAGTTGTTAAGTTCTCCTATTCGAAAGAGATTCCCACTAGTTCTTTATCCTTTTGTAATAACTTTGTCATATTTCACACTTTTGATAACACAAGAATCTTTTCTAAAGATAATTTCTTTTCCATCATCACAAAGTTGGATTATACTAAGTAATTTAAGTTTTATCACATCAACAAATAAAACTTCCTTATATTTCAACTTTTTTGCTTCAATCTCAGCCATTCTGATTCCTCTGATTTTTAAGTAACTATAATTCCCAAAGGTAACAGCACCTCCATCATGATTTTCAGCATGTTTTATGATTTCTAAATTACCCATCATGTGTTAAGAACAACCACTATCAATTAACTGTGGTTTTTCTTTTTTACTTACTTTTAAGGAAGTCTCAACAACAAAACCTATTTCCTCAACTTTCTTCTTTCCGACTTCTTTTTCTTTTCTCCCATAAGAAACTTGTTCTGGAATGAGTGTCATACATCTATCAGTGTGATGAAAAAAGTGATCAAATCTTACAAAAACTTATTCCAGACATTCAATTTTATTTTTTGATGGAAAGTTTCTAACATCTTGATATTTTTCTTTTCTAAATTCTTATGTGTCAGGAAAGTTACTCATTATTCTTTCACTATTTCTTTCGCCCTATTCAAAACTTATTTTGGGAAGTGGTATATCATGAAAATAATTATAAACCCTATTCCCATAGATTCTACATCACCAATAGAAACCATCAAATTTTTATCTTCTATTGAAGTGTGATCTTTCTATGTAGAAACTTTGTTGAGGTTAATAACTTCTTCCTGCTATATCATACTATGGACATAGACCATCTTTCCTTATGAGTGATTTTTCATATTTTTTAGATGAGATAGGTTTTTCACATCCCTTTTCCAACAAATATTTCCCAAAAAAAAATTTCAGAACCTGAAATGTTATAAAAATTTGATGAAACATTATTTTTGGTGGGTGAGGATTTCACCTGATTCTTGATTTGAGCTCTCTCAAAAACTTTAGAATTATCACATTTTACTTATGAATATTTTTTGATGTTTTCATTCATATTTATTAAGGTATTTTTGGACTCAAGAAGTTTATATTAAAACTTATTGAATTATTCTTCCTTAGATTCTAATTTCTTACTGATATCTTCAACCATATTTCCCTATTCAACAACTCTTAATTTGTAACTTAAGATATCCTGAATGTATTTTTCCTCCTAATTGATGACATCTTTTCTTCCTTTATAAACTTCTTCACAATATTTATTCATTACCCTGATTTCTTTCTTGAGAGTTATTTTTTGTTCAATACATGCCAAAATTTTTGTTTTGAGTTGATACTCTCTTATGATTATTCACCACCTTCTTCACTATCTGAGGAATCTTTTGTTTTTTCAACTTTTTCAATAAAGGTTTTTAATTTTTATGAGCATTCATCTTCTGAAGAATTGTTTTTAGTTGAGTCTGATTCAACTTTCTTACTCAACATGATTCTTTTCTTTCCAGTAAACTTCTTCTCATGTTTTTTAAATTAATTTTCTTCTCCAGAACTTTTTTCCACTAATTACATTAATTTTTTCATCAGAATAATCTCGATATTCTCCATCATTATTCTTGGTACAATTCATAGAAAAATGTCCAATTCCACCACACTCAAAACATTTGAGAGTAATTTTATCTACATACTTTCCTCTTCCTCTTTGATAGTTCATAGATATAAGATCCATGATTTTTTCATTCAAATCATCATCCTCTTTATATTTTGAGTCACAAGGATTAAAATCTTCAATATTTTGTATTTTTATTTTTCTTATGGATTCAAAATACATTTCATCTTTCATATTATTTTTTAACAATGGTTCTCTCCCCATTTCATAATCAACAAGAAAGTTATGCAATTCATTAAGAGATAAATCATCTTTGTCTTCTAAATAGGATATTTTAGAATCAAACCTATTTAGAAAGTTTATCATATGTTTTTTAACTATTGTATAATCTCATATAAATTCTCTAAATCCTATAATGTTGTAAATAATTTCATTTACCCTAGTGAATTATTTATCAATAGTTTCTTCATCTCTCATTCTTATGTTTTCAAACTTATTATGAAATACTTATAGCTTTTCTTCCTTTACTTTATTATTCCCTTCAAAAATACTTTCTAGCTTGTCCCACATACTCTTTGGAATTTTGAGACCCATCATCTTGATATAAAAATTTTTAGATAAGGATATAAGGATGTAATTTATACCCTTTCCATAAACTTCTATATTTATCTTATCAGTAAACTCCATAGGTGAATCTTTCTAAATAGGTGGAAAAAAATGTAGCAACATCAACAAATTCCAGGATAAGAGATGGGAGATAAGGAATCATCATATTTTTATATCCATAATAATTTTTTCCATAAAATATATGAATTTATCTACTATTTATAGAATTGATATTATCCATGATAAGGATTCAATAAGGGAACCTTCCCTCTTATACAAATTAAAGTTCCATATGATCGAATAAAAACTGAGAAGGGGGGTTGAATCAGTTGTTCACTTTTTATAAGTTTCAATACATTTAAAAACTTAACCCCTACAACCTGTTAAAGTTCATTACCTTATCATATTTTAGTAAATATTCATGCATGAAAAATTAGTAAAGAAATTAAAGAAAACAAGATTTAAAAGGCTTGGCCTTAGTTTGAGAACCTATATCCTTGTCATAGCCACTCTCGTGAGTTTATAGAAATTCTCTATTATGAATAAGTGAATAAAACTTGTTCCAACTCCTATTAGACTCCTTCTATCTCATGATAGGAATGATTATACTGACTCCCATCAGTTTACAAAGTCTAATTACAAACAACTGATACAAAAATAAAAGAATAAATAATTTGTTCAAAATTATACACAAAATCTCTATCTAAAATCCATAGTCAGATGTGGTTGGGTCCGATTATCTTATTCTAATGGAGCTAGGTCAGATGGAATTAGTTCGATGAATTCAGTTTACTGAAATCAATATGATGAACCCATTCTCAATCCACATTACTCAAACTCTACTCAAATTCTCATTCTGATCTTCCTTAGTCCAATCAACTTAATCTGATCTTTCTCAGTAACCTTGTAATGAGATCTCTATATATAAAGAACTCTATCTCAAATTTTTAAGTGCTCCTCCTTTTCTTCTCACATAAAAATTTTCAAAGTATGAATGTACTATGATTCTATTTATAGAAATCTCGTGATGGAAAAGGTGGGAAACTAAAAAAAATCCCTCTTAATAAAATTCAAAAACTTTGAGATCTATGCATATTTTAATTGCATGTTTGACAACTTAAAATCTTCACAAATTTTCTAGGATCTTATTTATATTCTTCTCCATAATCAGCCTTCTCAGAATTCCTAGCCTTTATTCAGTCTGATGGAACCACCTCAACTCATTAAGAAGAAACTTCCTCAACTCATTAAGAAGGAACTTACTTATCTCGTTACAATGACATCCTTTGTAAAATTTCTTATACCAATCAAATTTCTTAAACCACAACATAAAAAGATTTATTGGTGTGAAACATTCATCCAATGGATAGGTGTACGTTACTAGTCCATTAGATTGGTATCAAATTTTAAATCACTATTTTACCTTTTCTCAAGTAAGAATAAGTAATTTAGAATCTTCATAATTTTAATAACTCATATTTATCTAATGGATTAGTGTCAATAACTCTGGTTACAATTATGTTATACTTATGATGGTGACTTCACTTAGAAACTCTTCAAACTTTATCTACTTTACTTAGACATACTTATGAAAAAAAATTCTGGTACTTCTCAATCTGATCTTCTGTGTTTGGGTTTCTAGAACCAATAAAATCTATTAAAAGATCATAAATGGTATTCATTCTTCAAAAAAAATTATCATGATAATGTTTCTGATTTATGATAACATCAGGATTGGTAAAGATTCATTTTACTTGAAAGAGGAAAGTATTATGACTACCCTTACATTCAGCACTTGGTTTCTTTCCATCCAAAACTAAATACGATTGGCTGTACCTATTCTCCCCATTTTCTTTATAAGGCTTGAATCACAAGTGTTACAAAAAAAATTATGATATTTTATAATTACAAACCAGAAAAGCATCGTCTGGCTCAGTTAGAAAATTTGAGAACTTTTAACTCCTGATATCAAAGTCTTCATTTACTCTCTTCAGCATCATTCTGACTTCCTCACTCTGCAACTTTTGAAATTAAACCAACACCGATTCTATTGAATCTTGAACTTCGTTTTGATGGATCTGATTCTAATGGTGAATCTGATCAAAAACCTTATCTTTTCAACTACTTTTACATCCAGTGTGACTCATTCCAATAATTTATGTCCAGAAACATGTGTCCAAATTTTTTTTCTCAAAGACAAAAATGTTTCTCCAACTTTGTGTTTGGATTAAAACATTCAAAAACTTTCAACTTTCTTACAAAAACTCATTTTTATGGACTGGATCTCATCCTAAAGAATAAAAATATTCTTTTACAAAATTTTAGTTGTCAACAAATACAAAACTTTGTTAAAAAAATCATCACAAAGGTTATTCACGTTGTTTCTTCATCACTTTATCAATATTATATTTTAATGTTCTTTATTTTATTTCATTCTTTGATTATTTGAGTAAATATCACATATACCAACATAGATTTTGAGTCCCTGACTACAGGAAAAAAATACATGGGATAAGCTAAAATTTTTAGTTGATCAACTCACATAATTTTACTGTAACAACAACATATTCTCACAATTACTAGAAAAAGAGAGCCAATAATAGAATTTCTATGCCAAAAAATGAAGGATATGTGGTCACAAGTTGATGAAGTCACCTCCAGGATTCAAGAGGTGATTAGATAACATGAATAGTATATGCAATACCCAATTGAGGAAGATTCTAAAATAGAACCTCTTATCTTCTCTGTTATAGAGGTATAAGAAGAGATAAAAATATATAAAACACTACATGTATTATTCCTTCAAGAATCACTCATAATGGAGGAAAAACAACATATTTAACTAATTGATGGGGATACATATATTTTGAATTTAGTCTATTCTAATTTTACTAGTACTCAACTATACATTAATCTATCATGAACTATTATTACATAACCAACACTAATATTACATGCCTTAGTGGATTCTAAATGATTCCATAGTAGATGAGGTGGATAAAGTTGAAGAATGGATAGAGGATCCTTGGGAAATATCCACTAGTTCATATGTGGAGATTGGAAAATAATGTAAAATCCTTGAAGAAGAATCAAATCAAACTGAACCAAGAGAAGATACACCTTCTAAAACAAATAATCTAGACTTGATGAAAAGTATATCTCCTAAAAATTAAAGATAATACCCATTATGTCATCTTACTACCCTCATATTTATACATGTTCCTCTATAAATATAGGGTGAACAAGAAACATAAATCACAAAGGGATTAAAAAAATAAGGCTTTGATGAGGAGCTATAGGAAAACAAGGATGTGGTGGTTTAAGTCACACAAACCACATCCTCCATCTGAAGAAGGATGACACACAAACTACATATATGTAAGTAGAAAAAACACTAAACCACTTGGGGGTTGAACTAAGATTTTATTTCCTTTCCTTTAATTTTTTATTTTCTTTTTAAAAATTTATTACTTTAGTTTATTCTATTTATAGGTTTTTCGATTAAAATGGTGGCTTGGGTTTCACTAAATTTTAACTGAAATTATCCATCCTAATAATCTAGGTTGAATATCTTCATGTTTTTCATTATTTATTATCTATCATAATCTATTTGGAATTTACCAAATCATGATTGTACTAAAATGAAGACAATTCTTAAGAAAATTGTGGGGGAAAATTATATCCTACTTATAGATTATATTTTCTTTTTATCCATTGGTTTGTTTTTCTTGAGATGAAAATAATATCTAAAACATTTTTTATTTCTTGGTCTTTAGTGAGAGATTTAATAACTTTTTAAATCAGTTTGTAAAAGATTATTGATATGATTTTATTTACTTTGATTTTTATTTTCGACTATTTTCATGATTTTTTACCAATTGTGGAAGTTATGCCCATTTAGTGATAGTAAAATACCAAATCACTATCTCAAGAGGTACTCTAAACTATTTATTTATCTTATTATTAGTGAATTTCTTTACTTGAGAGACTCTTAGGATGTGTGATGTGATCTATAAATTGATTTAATTGTTTTTTAAACTCTTTTTTTATTACGATATGTGTTAATATAATTGATTCATTCTTTTGGATAATCCAGCAATTTTCTTGAGACCTAACTTGTGCACAAACCCTTGTTTATCTGTTATAATCTATCAATCTCCTTATAGGTTTAAGCCATATTTTCCCTTTATAACCCTATGTCTTAATATTTTTCTTTGTGTATTTTAAGGTAATTATGGGAGAAAATGTTCTTTTATTGGTTTCCATTGGGATTTATCAACATTTTTCATAGTAAAAGTGTGAAGATGGTCATTTTTTGTTGGGTATGAAAAGGGTTAAAATTCATAATTATTTGTATTTCATATTATTCAAAAAAACAAAACAATGTTAAAAAATGAGTAAAAATGTGCATATTAAAAAATATCAAAATTATGAAAAAGGAGATAAGAGGTGGAATTACTTCATTGATATTATTGTATTGGCTATTAAACCATGTAACGAGGTATTTTTTGGATTTTTTCCTCATAAGTAATTTTAGTGAGGTTTCCTTCATTGAGAATGAAATTCTATCATGAATTTCACTTTAAATATTTTTAACCACTCATTGAGCCTTTGTTTCTAAATATTTACCCCCCAACACCTAAGCCTCAGAATGGCCCTTGTGAATCCCTCATGATTAGCACATACACTTATCCCTTTTGAGTGGAGAATGTATAATTTTTTCATGCATATGGAAACCACACATGTCATAATATTGAGCATAACTTTGAAAAAAAAAATCATTTCTTTTAGAGAAGAGTGACAATTTTTTTCCATGTGATGTAGGTTACAATATAAGGCATGGATGGAAATAAAAGGTTTTAAATATTGTGAATATGAGAAGATTGAATTGAATGAAATGAATTTCATATTTAAAATATGATAAAATCATTCCTTGAAATAATTGAAATTTTTATCACCTTAGGCTATAGTTTATTTTTGTTGAGATATATATTTTTTCCTGGAATACAAAAAAGATAAGTACAGGGAAGTGATCAAGTGGAATTTTTCCATATTTTCATTTTAATTAATAGTTTATTATCCCAATATTTAATTAATTAAATAAAAATTTATCATATTTATAATATTTTTGGAATAATTTTGATTTAATTATTAAAAGGATAAATTTATTATTTTTAGTCATTTTATTCATTTTGAGATTAATTTAAATAAAGCCCGCATCTAAATGATGTTTTCGAATGAAATATAGGTGTTATGGATAAATTTAAGGAGATTTGGTCATGTGCATAAGATTAAAATGGATTTTTGGGGAGCTATATAAGATTTAACTCTATCTCCCATGGGTTACATAAGATTAAAATAGAAGATGAATTAGGTGACGCAACCATTTAATACATACATATTACATCATTTCATACAAATTTTACTTACTTATCATAATAGATAATACACCATAACCTATAGGTTTAGTTTATTTAGAGATTAGATACATAAAAACTTATTTTACAACATTTTAAACATGTCCCATAAATAGTCTTCTCACACGATACCCTTTTACAGACATCATACATAATACTCCTCTCCATAACCTGAGAAATGGAAACATATGAAAGGGTGATCTTGGAATCTCAATAAGGTTAAATATTCGAGGTGTCAATTGAAGATCATAAGTGATCATAAGATAATCATGTGGGTATAATTACATAATCAATGTGCACAATCATAACATAAGAGAACCATTCCCAATAAAACATAGATCTTAAATTATGAACCATGGAATAAGGCTTTGGAATAATATAATACATGATAATTGAGAGTGTGAAACATGAGTCGATAGTCATGAGGTATGAAAACATAACATATGAATAATAATGTGACATAAGAATAAGCAAATAAACCGTAACATATATAAAAGATAACCACCAAGACATAAAAATCATAATGGAATAACCTAACCTACCCATAATATAGTATACTTTGGCTAACCACCTGTATCCCATAACCTTTTGAACTTAGGCTAACGACCCATGTCTTATCCTGATCTTTTGAGATATAAGACTTCACTTAAAGCATTGGAGGGATATATCAGACCCACCCATCATATAATGAATAATCATACATATGTGTTCCATAAGAACGTGAAAACATTCATGATTCCATTATGGTTTAATTAACTCATAAGAAAGAAAAAGGTTACATAATTATTTCCAAAAATCCTGATCATAATCCATCTATAGGAAAAATTTGGATGGTTTCATTAAGGAATATTCAAAATTGTGTATAATAAGAATTAAGTATATTAATATAGATGAAAATCATTATGAAATTTCTTTGAAAATAAGAAGAAATATCCTTTACTTTTTTATAATGTTTATTTAAAAATAAATATCTTATAGAATAATGAGAATAATATTAATTTGGGAAAACCAGGAAATCTTAGAAAAAATATTCCTTAAGAAAAAAAATTAAGAAAATGGGAAAAATTAGTTAATACAGAAATCATTAAAAAGGAACATTATTTTCAAACTTTTTAAAAGAAAGTCAAGTCAATAGAAAATGACTCGTGAAGAAAATATTAAAAGATAATCCTTTAATTATTTTGTAAGAAGTTCAAATATTATAGAAAATTACCTTAATAAGTCATTGAATTATACACAAGTACTTCTATAAAATAATGTAAATAATGTGTACATGGATGAGAAATAGTCCTATCCAAAAATAAGAGTTAAGGTCGACCCTCACTTATGAGCATTATTTCTATTGAATTGTGAATCAAAGGGAAAAAATGGTAACAATACATGTAAATCTCAGGAATAAGCAGATTAGGAGAAAATATATGGGTTTTTAGATATAAATTTCATATGATTTCTTTAAATATAAATTTAAACATAGAAAAACTTGATTTCAAGGTGAGATTAAAAAGAAACTCTTGCCTTTTACTCTCAGCTTCCAAGAAATCACTTTAACCTTCTATATAATAAAAATTATATTCTTAATCAATTATTTAAGAAACCTATTCATATCTATTACCTATTATATTCATCAAATATAATCATTCATTCCACATATATTAGTTAGTTATTGTTTATTTTCATCATCATATGTTATTAATTCTGATTGTTGCGTATAAGTTTCATAATGGTGATGTCAATACTCATTCTTTGATTCCAATTTCATCATTAATATAATATTAAAGGTATTTTAGTCATTGTGTTTCAAGGATTTATGCAGTCCCATGTTCATTTTAAGGAATGTTTGAGTATAGTTCTCAAGAATGGAATCCATGACGAACATGTTTTGGGTAATTTATTGATAACCATGAGTTAATTTATAATATATATTTTTTTCACCATTCCAGAACCATATTCATAATCATAAATTAATATTTAATATCATATATTTATAATATGAATGTATTGATACTTATTCATGTTGGAAACAGTGATGATAGTATAACATCATTCATGTAGGTGGTTGAATCGACACATACAAGAATATATTATTCTAATGAATGAGTGAGAGTATAGAATTGTATAATAGTGGTATAATTTTTACAAAAATAATAATGATGATAATATAACATCATTAAATTTTAGAATTATATTTAGGAGTAGATATGAAAAGGTAATTGAAAAAAAGTGAATAATTGTGTACTTTGATGAATTCTCTCCTTCTCGATACTTTTTCCTTCAGAATGAAGGATTTAGGCTTCATTCATGAAACCAAAATCCAACAAATATATATAATAAATATTTGGGATAGTGAAAATGGATATAGATTCAAGAGAAAACTAAAGGCAAAGAGCATTTTGGGAAATGTAGGGAAGGGTTCCTTTTATAGGTGAGTTTTGTGTGGTATTTTCACAAATATTCATTCCTTGATGTATAATTTTGTTGTAACATCTTGACTTTTTAGATAAGTATGGATCCTTTACTTTTTTTGAAACCTCTTTCATTAATCTAATAAATATTTCTAAGATTTTAAGGAAGGGTTTGGGAGCATCCAGGTTTGTTCAGAGCCCATAGCTTCAGTTTTTGTAGAAACGGGCAGAGGTGCACGGTTAGTAGTAATTGTGTGGCTCAACCATGCGGCCTAATAAGAGGAGATTCACGGTTATTCAAACCATTAATGGGAGGCTTCATGGTTATTCCAATTGGTGCAGGTGGGTTGTATAGTTGGTCTGCATGGTTTGGGAAACCATGCACAAACCTTTCACGATTAGTGCCACTTATTCAGTGAGTCGCATGGTTAGGAGAATAGTTTGGAAAACCATGCGGCCAAACCATGCACCCATAAAAAATGGGAGAAAATTCTATTTTACCCTATCTTTTTATGTTTCCTCCTTTTTATTCTCCCTAGCATGCATAGAACCTCCCTCAATCACTCGAGCTCCTCTTCCTCCTCTAAGGTAGGATTTGAGCTACCTCTTCTATCTGACATTTGTTTCTCTCATCGTTTCTCACATTAGATATCTAATAGTGAGATATTCAATCCTATTCCTTCCTTTCCTCATTTATCTCACCCTCATGAATTTTATTTCTAGGTGTGATAATATTCCCTATTTTCAGGTAATTAGTCTATTTCTTTGATTTCTTTCGTTATGGATTGAATACGAAGTTGATACTATATGACGAGTCATCTACCACCATAATGTAGGTGGTCTGGTATTTATCCTTAAAGTATCATTGCTATATACCATGTGTCATGATGCAGTAATGTCGTACCTTTTGTGTGTTTTCTGAAAACTATAAATATCCTTAATTTAAATTGTTAGTCGGGCTAGAAATTCCCCTTAAACTCTTGTTGTTGTCGGAGGGTGTTCCTTTCGACTAGTGCCACCCCTAGAGGTGTGCTTATGAAATGCATTTGACCTTGGAATTGCTTATGTGACCAACCCACCCTCTGAGTGGGGTTATCTTGATAATTAAATTGAATTTACTTAATTTAATTAAATATAAGTGAATGGTATAACCACATCATGTGCCTTTATAGAAATTATGGATTACACCCTTGGCTAATTAAATGTTAAATATTTGGAAACCATATCTTATCTTATGTCAAAGAATTACATACCTGATGGATTATTATTATTATTTCATGCCCATTTATAATGGATGTTGAGACATAGTTAAGGCTAGCGTTGGACATGACACTTCACGCTCCCTTAACGTGTGATGTTGGGTATGACGTCTCACATCATTTATTGAATGTTGGAAATGATGTTTCACATTCCCATAGAGTTTTTTAGATATGAAGTTTCACTTCACTGATTATGTTGATGGATATGATGAAAACCATATCCCTAGTCAAATGCTTGGTTTTGTGCCCTTATCTATAGTATGAGACTTTTATGATTATGCATGGATATCTTGAGTATACCCTAGTTCCTGGATAGTACTATGTGTGTGTGTGTGTGTGTGTGTGTGTGTGTGTGTATATATATATATGGTGACATGTGTTCAAAGGTATCCTGGATGAGGCCGAAGTAGGTACATTCAAGAAGGTGTCCTCAAATAACCCAGGTTGACCTGGTTGCAGTTTTCATTTCTACTTTATATTTTTATATATGCACACTACTATTTTATATGCACTGGTTGGATCATACTATACATCATTGGTGGTGGCCTACTGGGTATATCTCACACCCTGTTTGGGTCGTCGATTGGTACCCGAAGATACTTCTTGGTTGCAGGAAGGGACAAAGGAAAGGGTATGGATATTGATACATGATTGTCAGTGCTAAGATGTTGTAAAAGTGAGAAGAACTGATGTTATGCTTGTGATGCTACCAGAGATAGCTTGGGCCTTTTTGTTATATTTTTTTGTATATCATGTTGTATATGCATGTTTCTTTTCTACCCATGTATTTTCCCTTTTTATATTATCATGACATGATCATCATTTTGTATATGATGTTAGTGATCTTTAATAGGATGATTTACTTTTACTTCCATTGATTTATATTATTGCACTGCTTTCACTGATATTATCTATTATTTATCATTGTGCTCCACTCTATCCAAAGGGCATAGTCTCCCCACAAAAACACCCTAGGCCCTCGCTGCTAGTCGGTAGCCTCTAGCTTACGGGAAGGTGTGCTTGAGACCATGTTCCCAACTGGGTTTGGTTACTTAAGAGTGAATCGGGTACGGGATGCTACAAATTGGTATTAGAGTTTCTTTTCCTTTTTTATTACTATTTTGGAATGGTTTAATAGGAGATTAGGAAGTGTTGGAATTTGGTAATGAGCATGTTCATGGGATTAGTTAATCATTGTACATAAAAAAGCCAAATTTCCTAGTATGAGACTTATTGTTTTGTATTTTTGTTTTTACAGTTATATTGATTTCACCATTGGGTGATGCACTTGTCTTATAATGTGATGTTTATTGATTCTCATTTACCCATGGCCTAGTAAGGCAAGGAAGAACTATACATGCATCATCATAGGCATGTAGAGATTCACATATCATGCATTGTACCATGCTATATAGGTGTATCTAATTGCTTGCATTGCATATATTTCCTATGGTTGTTGTAAGTGGCTTGAATGTTATATTCAAGTTGCACTAACATTTCTTATGGGAGATAAATAATAGGTTATTTAAAAGTGTATGGATCAACCTAAATAGTGGTTTCCCATATAGTTTAAGGGTGGCACTCTAACTAACCAATTATGGCATGTTTGAGCCATGGACCATTGGTCACATGGGTTGTAACGTTAGTTGTTTAAATTAAATGGATTCCAATTCCAATTTATAAAGTGTATGGGCCTTTATAAATTGGGAATAGTGATTCAGATAATTAAACCATTATAAATGATGGTATAAGTTGCATGAATTACCAAATTGTAACTTATAAAGCATATGAATTTATAAAACTTGGGAATGGCTGACGCATATAACTGCACCAGGATATATATATGCAAATGAACAAGTTGGATTTTAAGCTCTTAAATAATAGTTGTTATTAAATAGGGATGCTAATTGCAACATAAACGATGTTTTCCTCTATACCTTGAAATCGACGCTCTACATATCGAGACCTTTGTATATGATAGGGACCTTGACCCTAACCTAATCTTAGTAGTGGTCAGTAGGGAGTGTCTCTTATGACTCTAATGATCTTCTAAAATTTCCTAGACCTCACTTTAGGAGCGTGTAAATGGGTGTTGAGTCTTGTGTAGGAAGGAATTGTACCTATACTATTCTTTTATCTGTGGTCTATTCTATTAACAAAGTCTATTATGAGGTGTGCATTTGGAAATTATAGAAATATACCACCATGATGAACTTGGTTTAAATGCCAGGAAAGCGACAGTGACCATGCTCCAAAGGTGGTGGGCCCTAAGTAGGACTGTAAACAAGCTCGAGTACTCATGAGCTACTTAGGCTCATCCCAACAAATACTCAAACTCAGATCGGTTATTTTCGAGTCGAGTACGAGCTCGAGCTACTCGAGTACTACCTCAGGTCAAATTTGAGTATTATAACAACATAATCAAGTAACTTGTGAGCCAAATCAAGAATCAAATTTCTCAATATATTATATTTATTCAATATATATGTATTTAATTTTGAACTCAAGCTTTCTATCTCAGGTACAAATTCAATTTTGAGCTCACATTTGAGCTATATTTTTTAATTAAAATTCTAAAAAATCATCATAATTGAGCAAAGTTGAGCCTAATCGAGTGCTCGATTGAGCCCGAACCAAGATCAAGCTTGAGCTCAAGCCAAGAAATCAATACTAGGTTGAGAACCTAGCCGAGCTTGAGCACCGAGTTCAAGTACCAATCTTGAGCTCGATTACTGAGATACTCAGCTAGAATCGACTCGATTACACCCTAATCCCTAAGCCACCAGTATTACCTCCTATAGTGCCATTTTTGGAACCACCTACAATACCCAAGTTGGGAACTGATGTTCAGTTCAGAGAAATTTTCCTATGGTTTATGCAGTCTGTATAGGGAGCTCTGTGAGCTGCCACTTCTATAGAAAAAATGAAATGAGTGTTCCAGCGATAACATCCACCTATATTCTCAAGGGATGGTGGTCCCCATGCTGTTGATTCATGGATGGAGGTTATGCTATCTATATTCAATCACTTGTAGATACCTTTGTAAAGGAGGTTCAAGCTCACAACCTACATGCTGCGTGAATCCACCAAGCGATGGTGGGACATTGTCACCCAAGTTGGTCAGCATCAGGATATGGTATGGAAGGATTTCCATATAGCCTTCTACGATAAATTTTTCCTATAGACACTTCTAGTTAAGTGCCCTAGTGAATTTATGAACCTTCACTAGGGTACTATGTCCATGTTGGAGAATTTTTCTCATTTCACAGAGATCCATCATTTCATGCTGACTCTCACTAATGATGAGTTGATGACACCAAGACGATTTGAAGATGGGCTTGTATATACCATCCGATATCAGGTTAATATCTTTCGTTTGACTACCATTTCATAGATGGTGAACCAAGCCCTCATCACTGAGTGAAACTTGAGGGAATTTGGTGGTGTAGGCTAGGGCGGTTCAACACCAAGACAGGGAAGCAACTCATCTAGTAGTCGAAATTGGCGCCTTGAGTCTTCTCTTGGGGGCAGTGCCAATTAGACGACATGCACCAAAATTTATATGATATGCCACCAATGTGGGAAACCCGGTCACATGAAGTCCTAATGCAATAGAGGCCTAGTTGAATTTCATGCCTATGAAAAAATGCTCCATCTATAGAATTTTTATAGAACCTTTCCCCCAATGCTTAGTGAGAATGAGTCTGCACCAGCTCCGTGTTCAGGAGCGGGATTAGCATCTTTGCATAAAGAAGATTGTTGGACTACTTCTAGACGATTAGGTCGAGAAGGTGGACATGGACGAGGGAGCCAGTTTTATGAGATGCAACGCCAGTAGAGTGATCCTGCTCAGGATATCCGGGTTGTTGTTCATGGTAGCTAGCTTCGTACAATATAGCCTATACCAGAGGAGCAGAGCACTGGGCCTTCTACAGTATGATGTAAGATTTTAGTAGCCTCTACATTAGTGTCTACACTATTTTATAGAGGCGCTTTTCATTCATTTATCTATGTGGTTATTATGGAAAGTATGGGCCTTGAAATTGAGTAATTTTGTGGGGTAATGACTCTATATAATTCTTTGGGAACATGGTTGATGGTATACGTCGATGCAAGGATTTTCCCCACAAGGTTGGTGGTTTTTGTTTCTTTTGGAACCTCTTCATCCTAAAGATGATTAGTTTTTTACTTCATTCTCAAAATATATTGGCTAGACCTTTATTGAGCTCATGTTGATTGTTATCAATGGTGGGTGACTTTCTCATCACCTGAGGGTGATAACTACGTGCATAAGAGATAATGGGATGTCTAGAGAACATAAGATGGACCCGAACATCATGAGTTGGTGGAGTGATGGACCAGGTATATATCCAATATTTTTATGAGTAGTCAGGGAGTGAGATAAACTAATTTCTCTCAAATAGTGGATTATTTCAAGGATGTATTCCCTGATGAATTTCCAGGACTACCTTCTGAGAGAGAGGTAGAGTTCACTATTGAGCTAGTTCTAGCAGCATCACTAGTATTCCATCCTCTTTACAGGATAGATCCTATAAATCTTTATAAGCTCAAGAGATGGTTAGAGGACTTGGAAGCTAAGGGTTTTATACAACCCAGTACTTCTCCTTGGGGTTCACCTGTTCTATTCACCCAAAAGGCAGACAGGAACCTTAGGATCTGTGTGAACTAACAGTGTATGAATTAGGTTAAAGTCAATAACTGGTATCCTCTACCCCATAGGGATGACCTTTTCGACCAGTTTAAATGAGCAAGGGTCTTCTCGAAGATCGATCTAAATTTGGACTACCGTCATGTGTGAGTCAGGACTTTGAATGTTATTGTGTACGGTTTTACATAACAGATATGGCCTTTAAGGGTATTTGGTGATGTTTTTTGGTCTTATGAACACGCCTATAGTTTTCATGGACTTGATAAATTAGGTCTTCCAACCATATTTGGATTCATTTTTTGTGGTCTTCATGGAAGACATCTTATTGTATTCTCACTCTCAATATAAACATTCCAAACATCTTTAGATCATAATAAATACACTAATAGAGCACCAGATATATGATAGGCTCACAAAATGCCACTTTTGGATCAATAAATTTCACTTCTTGGGTCATATTATCTCATAGATGGGAGTATATGTTGAGCCGGAGAAGGTGAGAGTTGCGGTATCATGGGAGAGAAAATATTTTCAATTATTTTATTCTGAATTTTAGTGTTTTTAATCTCACAAATGTGTTATTTTAAGGTCAATTGTCAGATTTTATGTTTTAGGAGCATTTTTTAGCTTAATTGGAAAAATGGCTTATTTTGGATTTGAACTGTTTTAAATTATTTTAATATTTCGGACATAACATTATCTTCATTTATCCAAATTGAAAATTTATTCTTTTACAGGTTCCTATGTTCGATGGGATTCATTTTATCCTTCTAGACCCAAAGCTCAATCCATCATTTTGAAGCTAAAATCTAGCTCATAAGTCAGGCCTTGAAATCTGTGCATAGATCTGGAGAATTTTATTTATGGACCCATATATCATAACTAAACGAACCATTAGTGCTGAAATTTTACACGGAGAAAGAAGGCATCAGTTGAAACAAGTTTCATTAAGGTTTTCAAGCCTTATTCCTTCATTATCAAGGCCATAAATGCATTGGAACTCTGTGCATTGGAATACGAAGAGTATGCCTAGCAGAAATAAATATCTAGAGTAATTTGGCTATATCTCTCTCCCCACATGTCCAATGATGCTCAAAATTTGTGGGTCAACAGAGGAGAGATATTGGAACAACTTTAAAGAAGTAAAAATGTCCAAATTTGTCATTAAGGAGTCCATACACGCACATATATTCGGTAGAAATATTTTGGAGCCAAATATTTCATCCCCTTGCCTATAAAAATGCACTCCCTCTTCATTTCAAGGGGATGGAAAAGTAGTTGCCATTTTGTGTAGGTTTATATTTTCTTTGCTACTGTATTATATTTTTAAACTTTTAATTTCTATTAGTATTCTTCTTCATACTTCATTCTTCCATTTTGACTTTTATGTGTTTCTCCCACCGTATTCTCTTCTAACTCCATGAGAGTGGGGAAATAGCCTCGATGTTTGTTCAAGGGGGAGAATGGTGGTTGATTGAGTTTCATTATGCTTCAATTTAAATATCTTTATTTAATTATAAGAATTTTGGTGGTGGTTAAATTGATTATGGTGTGTGATTTCCCCATTTTCTCTATCACTGAGTTCTTCTTCTCATTCAACATCCATCCTTCCCTTCACTATTAAGTCATGCATACGATGGAGTGTGGCTTGGGTAGAGATGGTCGGCAAAGAGATCTCCTAGCCGGATTTAGGAAGAGTATTTCCCCACATGCAGAGATCTCAGTGTTGGGAAAATAACATTTCGAATGAGAGGGTGTAGTGTGACAAATTGTGATCACTACATTGAATTGATATTGAGAATATTTTAATAAACAATGATATCAACCATTATGATCCCCCAAGAACGAATGTATTCTTTCTTTCTTTTTAACATCATTTTGTTCACATTGCATATATATATGTATCTTTCAAACTCATCTGTATATTATATATTAGTTAGAAAATAAATAGTGACAATAAAATTTCAGTGTTGTGTAAGTTGCCTCCTCGAGACCGACCCTGGGAGTGCACTATATCGCATGCTTAGGTAAATAATATTTTGATCGGGGATCTGCGACAAATTATCATGCATCAGCGGGCCAAGAATGTCTTTAACATATGGAGTTTCTTGGGGATGGATGGATATTATAGGTGTTTTATTTAGGATTTCATACACCTTACATGGCCACTTATAGGCTTGATCGAGAAATGTGTCAAGTTTATATGGTATGAAGCATGTGAGAGAACCTTTTAGGAGCTAAAAGGGATATTAACTTCAGTGTCGATCCTGATTTTACCTGATCCTATAAGAGGGTATGCGATTTATTGTGATGCATCAGGCATCGAGATGGGATTCGTTCTAATGCAGGGAGAGTAAGTTGTGGCATACAGTTCTCGTCAGTTGAGGCCTCACGAGTATAACTACCTGATGCATGACCTTAAGCTAGAAGTTGTGGTTCATGACTTACATTGTTGGAGGCATTATTCATTTGGATAATAGTCCATTATTTACAAGGGCCATCAAATTCGCAAATACATTTCCACTCAGTGTGACTTGAATCTAAGATAATGAAAATGGATAGAATACCTATAGTTATTTAACTTTTAGCTCACTTATACACCCAATAAGGGTAATTTAGTGGCTGACACTCTAATCCATAAGACTCAGACACATGTCATTCAAGAGGCCAGTAGTGAGTGGAAGACGATGGCTCTATTTTATGAGATGCATCTGTTGGTTCATGAGTATCTCAGGTAGTCTGTTTTAGCAGCCTTGGTAGTGACATCTTCTCTTCCAAAGAGAGTAAATATAAGATGACTTTATGATACTGAGGGCTTAGTCCTGAGGGAAAGTGTCTTAGATGAGGTCTCATTACCTAGTTGGGTTATCAATGAGGACAAGATTCTACACATTCATGGGCATGTATGGGTGCCTATAGACATGTGGGGAGAATTTATAAAGGAGTATCATGCCTCTAAATGGGAAGTATATCCTAGACTTACAAAGATATACCATAACATATGTCATTGGTATTGGTGGTTAGGTATAAATAGGAATATTGTATGTTTTATTACATGGTGTTCCACCTATCAACAGGTGAAGGTGAAGCACCAGCGATTTTTCGTACTTTTACAGGCTTTGTCCATTCTGGAGTGGAAATGGGATGATGTTACGATGGATTTTGTGATGGGTTTTCTAAGATCACCTCGAGGTAGTGATATAGTATGGGTGATCTTCGATAGGTTGACTACGATCTCTCACTTTCAACCTATCAAATAGACATTTTTAATGGATGATCTTGGGAGGATTTATGTCCAAGAGATTATACACCTTCATAGTTTTCCATGTTCTATCATATTCTCGTTTCATGTCACGATTCTAGCAGGGGTTTCCGAAGGAACTAGGTTCACAGGTGAGTTTATGTAGAACATATCACCCTCATGCTAACAATCAGTTCGAGTATACGATACGGGTGTTGGAGGACATTCTTAGAGAATGTGTTCTTGATTTTGGAGGTTCTTGGGAGAAACATCTACCTCTCAATGAATTTGATTACAATAATATCTTTCAAGAAACTATTCAAATGGCTCTATATGAGGACCTATATAGTAGGTCGTGTCGTTCACCCCTATACTAGTCAGAGGTAGGAGAGGCAGTGCTACTGGTACAATGTCTCATTCAGGAGACTTCAGAGCATGTACATATTATCTAGATCAGTCTAGGACGAAGTCTTATACTGATCATCATCATTGGAATTTGGAGTTCAAGGTGCGGCATAGATTCATTCTACAATTTTTACCAAGGTTGGGTCATAGACGGATTCAAAAACAGGGCACGTTATCACCTCCTTATGTCATGCCTTTTGAGATCTTGGAGAGAGTTGGGCCAGTAGCCTATCGGTTAGCCTTACATTAGAGGTATCGAACCATTCATAACATCTTCCATGTATCATAGATTCTCTATTATTATTTTGAACCATCTCATTCTTTTGATCCCAATGATATTGAGCTGGAGGTTGATGATTCTTTTGAGTAGAATCTTATTCGTATCATTATTGGAACATGAAAGCTCCATGAGGCAAGATCGTTCCTCTAGTAGATATATGTTATGGAAGCATGGTCATGTAAAAGATGGGACCTGGGAGAGAGAGGCTAATGTACATGCTCAGTGGCTGGAACTATTCTCAAATGATACTTTACCACCCTTAGAAGAACAACTCAGGGATGAGTTGTCTTAAGGAGGGGATGTTGCAATGTTCCGACTTTTCATAGAGATAAGGATCCTTTACATTTTGCTTTAAACCACTTTCTTTACTATAATAAATATTTCTAAGAGTTTGAGGAAGGGTTTGGGAGTGTTTGGGGTTTTTTTGGAGCCCGGAGCTCCGGTTTTTGGGGAAACAGGAAGAAGTCCACGGTTGGCATATGGTTAGTAGTAATTGTGTGGCTTAACCATGTGGCCTAGTAAGATGAGGTTCATGATTAGTCCAACCATGTAATGGATGTCGCATGGCTATGCGAATTGGTGTAGGTGGTTTGTAGAGGTGATCTTCATGATGTGTGTACGATTAGTCAAATTGTATGCAAACCATGCATGGTTAGTTCCACTTAGACAGTGAGTCGCATGGTTTGGAAAAATGTCCAACCAAACTGTGCGCCCTTAAAAATGGGTGAAAATTTTGTTTCTCCTACCTTATTTTAAGGTTCCTCTTCATTTTTCTTCTCCACTTCATGCACAGTACCTCCCTCAGCTGCTTGAGCTCCTCTTCCTCCTCCAAGGTAGGCTTTGAGCTACACCTTTCACCCGGAATCTGTTTATATCATTGTTTGTCATGTTTGATAGCTAATATTAAGCTCTTCAATCCTCTTTCTTCCTTTCATTGTTTATATCTTCCTCATTAATGTTACTTCCATGAGAGATAATATTCCCTATTTTCAGGGAATTTGTCTATTTCACCGATTACTTCTATTCTATCTTGAATACGAAGATAATATCTGGATGAAGAGTCATCTACTACCATAAGGTAGGAGGTCTAGTATTTATCCCTAAAGTCTCGATGTTATATAACATGCGTTGTGATGTAGCAACGTCATACCTTCTATGTGTTTCCTTAAAACTATAAATTTCCTTAATTTGAATAGTTAGTCATGCTAGAAATTCCCTTTACACTCTTGTTGTTATCGAAGGGCATTCCTTTCTACTAGTGCCACCCCTAGAGGTGTGCTTATTAAATGAATTTTACCTTGGAATTTTTTATGTGACCAACCCATCCTCTAAGGGGGTTTGGATTGATAATTAAATTGAAATTCCTTGATTTAATTAAATGGAAGTGAATGGTAAAACCATGTAATGCACCTTTATATAAATTATGGATTACGCCCTTGGATAATTAAGTGTTAAATGGTTGGAAACCATCTCTTGGGTTATGTTAAAGCATTACATATATGATGGATTATTATTATTAATAATTCTCACCCATTTATAATGGATGTTGAGACACGGTTAACTCTAGAGTTGTACATGACACTTCACTCTCCCTTGACGTGTGATGTTGGGCATGACATCTCACATCATTTATTGAATATTGGAAGTGATGTTTCACGCTCCCTTAGAGGTTTTTGGACTTGGTTGTTTCACTTCGCTCATTAGGTTGATGAATATTATGACATTTGTATCCTTGATTGAATGCTTGGGTTGATTCCCATATCTACAGTATGATACTTTTATGATTATGCATGGATGCCTTGGGTATACCCCATGTTCAGGCTAGTACTACGTATATATATATATATACATACTTCTCCTATTATATATATATATACATATATTTATATATTTATATATATGGTGAAACATGTTCAAAGGTATCCCGACTTAGCCAGAAGCGAGTACAGTCAAACGGGTGTCCTTAGGGAACCTGAGTTGACCCGGTTACATCTTATATTTCTGCTTTACATTATTATATGTGCACATTTCCATTTTATATTCATTGGTCGGATCATACTACATGTCATTGGTGGTGTCCTACTGAGTATGTATCAAACCCTGTTCAAGTCATTGATTAGTGCCCGTATAGACTTCTTGGTTTTAGGAAGGGACAAAGGCAAGGGTCCAGCTATGGATGCTTGATTGTCAGTATTGGGATGGAGTATAGGAGCAGAGGATCAAGCTTATGCTCGCGATGCTATTGGGGATAGATTGGGCCTTTTTTTTATCTTTTTATATAGCATTTTGTATATGCATGTTTCTTTATATCCTGTGTATTTTCCCTTTTTGTATAGTATCATGACATGGCCATCATTTTTTATATGAAAATAGTGATCATTAACTGGATGACTTACTTCTTATTCCACTAATTCATATTATTACATTATTTTTTCTGATATTATCTATTATTCATCATTGTGGTTCACTTTAACCAAAGGTAATAATCTCCCCACTGATGCACTCTATCCCCTTACTGTTAGTTGGAAGCCTTTGGCATACAGGAAGGTGCACTTGAGACCATGTGTCCAACTGGGTTCGGTTACTTAGGAGTGAACTGGGTCTGAGATGCTACAATTGTCATTTTAAAAGGAAAGTGGATACAAAGTGGAAAAATAATGGATATGGGTCATGAATCCCCTCATATAAACAATTTATAGATAAGATTTCATGATATTTTAAGAATTTTCCACTTAGTTAAATCATTTTTATCTCATTTTACCTTCACCGTGGTAACTCAATTTTTACCTCAGTAACTTCCTTTTATGCCTTAAAATAAAATTGGCCTATTTTTCCTATTTTTGAAATACTAATTAAAAATTTGGTCTCCATTTAATCTAATTAAATTTCTAAATATGAAAATTTTTACTTTTAAATGAAAGTATAACATATATAGAAAAAAAATATTTTTATAGAAAAGTGATTTTTTTAACATTGAGTGTTCTTAATCTTATTTCATATAAATTACTAATTAAATGAATGTTAAAAATTTCATATACATTGAAGCATTACATTGGATTTATCATTTAAAATTGATCAATTTAATTATTAATATTAAAATACACACCACTTTAAAAATAGTTCTTTAGAAAAATATCATTAAATAATTTTAACCACATCCTATTAAAATTACTTATTCAACTTCTAACCATTTAATTTTATCAATCCATTGGTATTAAAATATTTCTTTTAATTTTATAAACACGTTAAATTGTTCCTTAATAATGTAATAATAATGATGATGATATATAACACATAAAATATATTTTTATAAAAAAAATGTTTTAATTAAATATTTCTCTTTATTTCATTCCCGAATTATTTATTATTTGTGAATTATATAATTTTCAATTTGTTACTAATGATTAAAAAATTTCAATATACTTATTGAATACATGTGTACCCAATGACTATATATCCAATGATCATATTTCCAATGACCATATTTCCAACCGCCATATATTTAATGGTAATATTTCATTCCTATATATAGCCCTACAAACATCACTAAAATTATTCATCATATTTACTTCTCTCTCGACATGTCTATTATATTTCTAATTTTCTGCATGCTTTCTACAGTTTCAATCAGGATTATGATCTTCAAGGAAAACCATGAGGATAAAGATTTTATGTTCATGGTATTTTTATTTAATTTCAGAATCATTCTACATATACTTTTCTTAATGATGTTTCATATTGGATTCTCATATTTTATTAATGTTTATCTTACATTATAATATTTTATATCAATAAAATGTATCACGATTTATTTTAATTCGATTTTTTGTGTGAAACAAGATATTCAATATGGTATTTATTTAAAGGAAGAATACATAGAAAAATCATGGGGTGTTTCATTCTACCCCCCATAAAATAATTTTTCCTTTGAAATTTTGTTTCTCTAATGAAAAAAATGTGGGTACTTATACCTCATTACATCTTTGGGTTCCCATGTTGCTTCCTACAACTTATAATTTCTCCATAGAAATTTAACTAGGTGAGTTGTATTTCTTCATAGAAATTTATCTCTATGATTCAAGATTTCAACTAGTTGATCCTCATAAAAAAGATCATGTTCCAGTTGTACAACCTCTGAGTTCAGCACATGTGGTGGATTAGGTATGTACCTCCTCAAAAGTGATATATGGAACACATCATTCACTTAGGAGAGGTTCAGTGGAAGTGAAAGATGATAAGCTACCATCCCCACACAATCAAGGATTTTAAAGGGAACAACGTATCTAGTGATCAACATTTCATTTTTCTTGAATATCATAACCTTCTTCCATGGTGATATTCAAAAAAAATTCATTATCTCCAACTTCAAACACTAAATCTCATCAATGATTACCAGTATAGGTCTTTTGTCAACTATGTGTAGTTTTAATATTCCAGTGAATGGTTTGAATCGTCTCTGGTATCTCTTGAGAAAGATCTGGTCTTATCATCTTACACTCTCCAACTTTATTCCAACATATTGGATTTTGACACCTCTTCCCATATAGAGCCTCATATGGTTCCATTTGAATGTAAGAATGGAAACTATTATTATATGAGAACTCTACTAGGAGAATGTGTTAATCCCAACTCCTTTGAAATCCATTGAATAAGATATTAGTATATCTCTTAGAGTTTGAATGATCCTTTAAGATTGACCATTAGTTTGAGGATGATAGGAAATATTGAAGCTTAACTCTATATCCAATTCTTACTGAAGACTTCTCCATAATTTCAAGGTAAATCTCGAATCTTGAACATATGCAATTAAGAGTGGTACTCCATATAGCCTTACCACTTTATTTATATATTGTCAAGTTGATCATGCAATAAATATTCACGAATAGTATTGAAATGTGTTAACTTCATAAGGAGATCAACCACAAACCAAATGGAATTATAACATTTAGAATTCTTGGGAAATCCTACATTGAAATTCATGGTGGTGCTCTCTAGTTTCCATTCAGGTATGTCTAATGATTGCATCATCCCCTTAGAATTTTGTTGTTCTGCCTTAACTTTCTAGCATACTAAGAATTGAGATACATATTATGAAATCTCTATATTCCTATTATCCCACTAGAAATGATTCTTGAGATCTCTATACATATTAATGCTTCTACAGTGGATGGAGAATGGTGAGTTATGTGCATCATCCAACAACTCCTTCAATTCTGGTATTGATGGAATACGTATTCGTTTCCCAAATATTATTATTCCATCAATGTCAAATTTTAATATGGACTATGTAAAGAAATTCAATATCGATATTTTTCATAACCATTTGAGAAAAATATCCCTCATGATTAGGCATTATGACTTATATAATGGAAGTAATTTCCATAGAGAGTTCATGTTCATCTTTACATTGATATATGATCATGGTTTCATTTGAGATATGAAATGTTAATTCCCTATCCCAACAATTAATATGGGCTCTATGTAGAGAGATTCAATCCATGCTCAAAATCAAATCAAACTCCATGGAGAATAATGAGATTTACATGAATCATATTTCCACAAACTTCTATCAAATAGGAGTTATAAAATTGGGATTCAATCATCATACCACTAGGATTTTTCACTGATAATTAAATATATCTAGCCACTGAGGTGGTAATTTGATTGCCTGAGAAAACCTTCCAGATATAAAAGATTCGGTATAACTATAATCAAATAAGAAACTTTCAATTATAGAGTGGATGATGAGTTTTCATTTCACTATTTCATTTTCATGACCAACTTCAGTAGTTATGATTTCATAGTATTTCCCTTTCTCCCTTAGCTTAGGAGGTCACTGATGTCGATTGTCATCATTAACCCTTAGTTTGATGCACTTATTGGTTTAATGCTCATACTATTTTCAATTAAAGCATTGGAGTGCAGATGGTGCATTAGGATGAGTTTTCCCTCCATCTATTTCATTGGTTGACATCTTCATATCTCATCGTCATTCATATAATTTATGGTCTTCCCTTCCACACTTTAACCATTTTCCTATTCCTTTAAGATAATTCCACCCATGCTTCTTTCCATATTTTTGACATGTGGGAAGATTAATTTTCTTTCTTTTATGGGTTTTATCATTTGAGTTTCCTCAAAAAATCCATTTTTCTCTTCTCTTCCACAAAACTGTGAGAATAATGGAAGTCTATTATTTCCATTTCCACCTTGAGAGAACATCAAATGGTTTCTTTATAGATACTGAAGTCCCTTATAGACAATGCCTTTCAAAGACTTGGTTTTAAGATATAAAATAAATAATCGATTTTGATTTTATGGTTAATGATAAACCTAGAAGTGTACCTTGCAAGTCTTGTAAAGTTTGTTTCATAGGTACCAATGGATCTATCCTCTTATTTTAACTCTAGGAATTCTCTCTTCATTTTCATGCGAAGAGTTCTGAGAAAATATTTGGTGAAGAATATTTTCTTAAACTCCTCCCATTCAATGGAATCAACTACCACATTTTGTATCATATTCATAATGAGAGCCCACCACTAATCTTCCTCAAATTCCAAATAATAAATGAATAAGACAACCTTTTCGTTCTTCAAGCACTAGAGAACAAAAAATATATTTTATATTGTATTGATCCATAGCTTAGCAATAAGTGGATTTGAAGACCCATTAAAGGAGGGTGGATATTGTCACGTGAAGGACTCAATGGAGAGTTGTTCCTTCCTTGGTGTGTTAGTGAGTTCATCATGATTCATGTTATTATCTATAGCTTGAGAGAGTTGGGTGAGCATGGACATAAGATTTTACACTCCAACTCTCATCCCATTTGGTTTCTCATTGGGATAATCATTTCATTTTCCATCAGAATCATTGTTAACTTGATTCCTCCTAGTTCCATCCATTTACTAGAATCAAAAGGTTAGTGTGAGTATCAAGTAATAATAATCAGTGTAAGCAATCATATGATAAGGAAAATTAATCCTAAGATGTCCTAAATTATGCACATTCATCTCAACCTATGAAATTGTAGGTTCTTCCTACATCAATTTTGGTTCATCATAGGTTGTTCCCTTATTATTCATAACTTAATCCCCAAAAATAAATAAACTCCACTCTGATATCAATTGAGGTGACATAATCAGTTCATACATATATATTATATCATTTTACATGAATATTCTTTACGTCTCATAATAAATCACACCCCACAACCTATCGGTTTAGTTTCATTGGAGATTAAATACATAAAAAACTAATTTTACAATATTTTAAACATCTCCCATAAATAGTCTTCTCACATGACACTCATCATACACAATACTTTTCTTTATAACCTGGGGAATAGAAGTATAAGAAAGGGTGAGTTCAGATACTTAGTACGGGTAAACATAAGAGGTATCAATCAAAGATCACAAGTGAGCATAAGATGATCATGTGGGTGTGAGAATATATTCAAGGTGTATAGTCATGACATAAGAGAATCATACCTAATAAAACATATATCATAAATCATGAGTCATGGGAGAAGGCTTTGGCATAACATAATACATGAGTAGTAAGAGTGTATAAACCTGAGTCGATAGTCATAATTTGTGAAAACCTAACATAGACATAAGAAGTTGGCATAATAATAAGCATAAAAATCACAAGATATTTCAATGCTAACCACCAAGATATACACATCATAATGGGCTAGGCTAACCACCTTCCCATAACACGGTAGACTTGGGCTAACCACCCATGTCCCATAACCTTTTGGACATGGGATAACCACTTGTGTCATATCTAGATCTCATGAGATATAAGACTTTACTCAATTCATTGGAGGGATATATCAAATTCACTCATCACATAATGAATAGCTATATATATGTGTGCCACAAGAACTTGAAAATGATCATAATTTCATCCTAGCTTAATTAACCTGTGAGAAAGAAATGGGTTCCATAATGATTTCCACAAATCAAGATCATTAGTCATCAAGAGGAAGAAGATGGATGGGGTCATTAAGTAATATTCCAAATGGTTCATAAGAATCATTAAGGATATCGACATAGGTGAAAAGCATTAGAAAAATTTCTTTGAAAATAAGAAGAAATATGTTTTAATTTTTGATAACATTTATTTAAAAGGAAATATTTTATAAAATAAGTAGAATAAGAATTGATTTGAGAAAACCATGAAATCTTGGAAAGGAAGCTTCATTAAGAAAAAATAGTTATAATAGTGGGAAAAGTGGTTCATGTGGAAAGCATTAAAAAATTGTGATTCTTTTCACACTTTTGTAAACAAAGTCAAATCAACATAAAATGGCTCATGCAGAAAACATTAAAAATCTATGCCTTTTATTATTTTTTAAGAAGGTGAAGCCTGCTAAAAAATGACCTCAACCAATCATTAAAGTATAGATAAGGACATCGATAAAATAGTATAAAGATATAGGCAAGGAGGATAATGATTTTTGACCGAAAAGAAGTGTTAGGTCAACCCTCATTTACAAGCATTATTTCATCATCAGATGTTGGTAATTTTGATTGTTTGTACAAGTTTTTCAATAAAAATGTCAATTATTGTTCTTTGATACCAAGTTCATCATTTCTAGATTAGTCGACATAGTGGAATCATTGTGTTTCAATGATTTACGTAGTCTCATATTCATTTGATGAAAGGTACAGGTATGGTTCGTGAGAATAGAATCCATGAAAAACATATTTCGGGTTACTTACTGATAACCACGAGTTACTTTAAAATAATCCTTATTTGTTTTTCACCATTCTGGAACCATATTCATAATCATAAATTACTCTTTAACGTCATCCATGTAGGTGATTGAATCAACACTAATAAGAACATGTTATACTAATGAATGTGTAATAGTATAGAGTTATATAATATTAGTATCATTTTCACAGTAGCATAACAATGTTAATATAACATCATTATAGTGGAGAATGATATTTAAAAATAGTGGATATCAAAAGATAATTTAAGTATATGGTTAAGAGCTAGGTAATTTGATGAATTCTCTCACTTAAAAGTTAATATTTTATTATAAAGAGGGGAAAATGAAAGTACAGAGGGGCGTCCAACTCCCTATAGTCAGTCTAGGGGGTCTATAGTAATGTATCCCCAAAGTGTCTCCTCTAATGACATTAACACAGTCCAGAGGGAGAGAAGGCCACATACCATTGTGCTTGGCCTCGTTCCGAGCAGTCCATATGACCCAACACCCTGCTACAAAAGTCATGCTATGAACTTGAACCTAAACCATTGAATTACCAGTGTTCTAGAACCATGCCAAGAGAAAAACCTCCATAGAATCTAGACAAATATCAAAACTAATTAAGATTCCAAGGGTCAGCCAGATGAATCGCTCCCACTCTCCCTTAAGGAAGAGGTGATGAACATTTTTCCCTTTGGACTGTTTACAGCACACACGCATGGAAGCTAGTTGAATTCCTTTTCTCTGCACTTCATCACCTGTAGGAAGAGTCCCATTGCAGATTCTTCATACAATGAAGCAATATTTTTCTATAGGATCACTTTGCACCAAAGAGGGTCCGCCCATGCAATTTCATTCTGGTGGACATGAGCAATGTTGTGATAGTCAGCCACACTGAAACCTCACGAGGTAGAGCATGTGACCACATAAAAACCATGTTCCTCCATGAGATGAATAGTAGTGATTTTTTTCTATTCTTGGTCTAAAACTGTGTTAGTAAAAGCTGGGTGTTTGAAGGTAGTCCGAAAAGAGATGCATGGAATTGGACACCCTAGGAAGTGTAAGAGGTTCTCGGACCAGTTATCCAGACAAAACTTGGTATCTCCATGCCCCAAAATCTTTATGGTGTTCTCAAGAAAGAGCTATAGGTGATCCTAAATGTTGCACCAAAGATGGGTCCCTTGTGCGTGCCTCATTGAGTTATGGTATTACCTATATTTATCTTTGATATATTTTTCCCCCACAACATTTTCCCTTCATGGAACTCCCTAGCTCGTCTGGCTTGCATGCAATGCATGTGATCTAAAACGATCCTCAAATTGATACCTACCTCCTTGATAGGCCTATCTGGCTGCACCCATATGGTCCAATGGGGTCTCCCATCCAGGTGAGAATCCCAGATAAAACTATTCAGAGTACATTTGATGAGTCAGATAATCACTTTAGGATCCTTAAGCACCAAGAGAACGTGTTTGGATATGGATGATAATGTAAAGACCCAGAATTTCCATATAATTTTTTTAAAATATTATTTGGGATTATTACGAGTCTGCAAAAATTGATGCCACGTGATTTTGAGGCCCGGAGATCCTGGAACGAAATTTTGAACTTTTTTAAGGTATGTTTAGTAAATGTGAGAGCGGTGATTTCTATCATTTGAACTGGTGCTCGGATTAAAAATTCAAAGGCACCATTGAATTTGCAGCGCTGGGATTCGCTTAGGTGAAGCTTAACTTCGACCGGTAAGGGTCGGATGAAAAAAGTTAATTTTTTTGGAATTTACAAAAGAAATAAAATAACTCCATGAGTTATTTTATTTTCTTCTCATCATTGAGCGGAATATGGCGGGACCACGGTGTAACTTCAGGCTTGAATGGGAGTCATTTAATGACACAACCCTTGGATTACGTAACCACGGCGTTCGCTGAATTAATGGAATATTAATTACGGTTCATTAATGAACTGCATTAATAAAATGAAATGTGGGTGGTTCCTTTTCCACTATTTAAACAAACCTATGGCATGGGTTTTGGGGATCTACTTGAGGAAGCTCTGATGAAACATCGATGGAAACCTACTCCAATGAAGAATGAGGAACGAACGAACACCGACGAACATCTTCGAATGCGGACACTTCTTCCTTATCTGCAACGTCTTCCAACGAGTTCTGGGTAGGGGTTTGTCTTGATTTATTTCTAAGAGTTTATGAATTCATCTTATCTAGATAATGTTTAAACCCTTCCCTTGTTATAACTCTAACGTGGAGGGCGTGGGCCGAACCGAACAAGGTGCATACCCTCTGACGTTCTTAGTTTGGTTGCGTACTTCATGGGCGACCAAGCAACAAGGCGGAAAGGCTAAACTGAGGGCCACGTAGTGTAGGCGACGTCCCGGGAGGCCCGTAGGTGTAGTCGGAAGAGAAAACGGACCTCCAGAGCTTCACCGAAGGCTCGAGGAAGCTCCGCCGGTGCAGCGGCGGCTACCGGAGGAGGCGGCGGTCGGCTCTTGCCGACCACGAGGAGGTGGTGGTGCCCGAAGGCACCGTGGCCGACAGGGGGTGGCCGGCCGCGTTGATGGCGTGCAACGCGCTGCGGAGGAGGGTCACGGTGGAGGGCGGACCAGTGCCCCACCCGGCTGGCGGGCCTCGCCCGCTGGCCGGAGTGGGCTGGGCCCAGCGGACCAGGTCGGGTTGGACCTGACCCAGACCCTTTTGGGCCCAGTTTCACTTAAAGGGCATATCTCCTAAACCGGATGTCTGTTTGATGAACCGTCTGTGGCGCTAGAACCCTTAAGACGATGCGGTCCTTTTGAGATACTCCACTTGGGTTTTGTAGAATGTTATAGTATGGCCGGGTTGGATCGAACTCGAATCCAACAGGATCTTCAGCACTAAAATGCTTATAACTTACAGGTCGGGCGTCTGATTGACGCGCCGTCTGTTGCATTGGAAGCCTTATGACATGACAGTTACTCAGGTTACTTTTTCATGGGACTTTGTGGCGGTTGAGGTACGACAGTTATCTTGAGGTGCGGTTTCTCAGAAACTCAAGCGCACCAAGTGCGTGAATCTTGTGGCTAACTATCAAGTGGCATACGACCCTTTGTGGATCAGCATCAGAACAACCTTGTGTGTATCAACAGTAGCGTGACCCGACGAGGACCAGCTTTAGAGCGGCCTGTCGTGGATCAGGAACTTACGACCGTGTGTGGATCGAGGACTTACAACCCTGTGTGGATCAATGACTTACGACCCTGTGTAGATCAGTAGTAGCGTGACCCGATGAGGACCAGCCTTAGAGCGGCCCGTCGTGGATCAGCGACTTACGACCCTGTGTGGATCGACGACTTACGACCATGTGTGGATCAGTGACTTATGAACCTGTGTGGATTGGTGACAAAGTGACTTATTCGTGGTTCGGCAGTGGAACTTCTCAAGGGAATAATATGATTTCGCTTTACGACTAATCATCGTTATTCATGTTCTTTAAGTTGTATACCTGGTTTGATCTCGGTCTTTACTTGTGCTTTGTGATTGGGGTCAATCTTTGTGGTTTTTCCTTTGTGGAATTCTGGGAGACCTTCAGGGGGTCTCGGGGTCCCTACTGGGTATTGTTATACTCACTCATGCACGGGCTTCACCCGCACCTTGTTGTGTCTTGTGCAGACGACGGACAGTTTTGACCGAGGTTTGGGAGTTAGGACCAAATGGTGCACGGAGGTGACCGGTTGACGCAGAGATCCGCAGTGACGAGTTGTACTTACCCTTCAGGTATGATCCTTGGTGGACGACCTCAGAAACTTTTTTTCCTTTCCGTTGTATTTTTCTTTTAGTTGGGTTTGTATTCTGGCACATTCTTCTTTAGTTCACACTTTTACTTTCAGCAGATATACTACGTGGTTTGTTCTTGTTGTGTTCCTGTTCTGTGTGTTTGTAGGTTTAAAGGAAATGTATTTCCATTTTAGGGATATGTCGTTCTGGTGCTAGTCACTAACCCCTGGCCTATGGAAGGTGGTCTTGGGGTAGTCACGGCACGGGCCCCGGGGGACGGGTCGTGACAAAGTGGTATCAGAGGAGTCGGTTCTGCCGAAGAACTAAGACTCTGATCTTTTCAATGGAGCAATAGTGTTAAGTGTTTTGAGTACGGTTTTCAGTTCAGGGAGTCCATTGTTGGTGCGGCGACTGACGTATCCATACATCAGGACCCTGAATTCTGATTTTCGACTTGGTACATGAAAACACTGATTGTGTGTGTTTTTTAAATGTTTTTCTTTTGATCTCTTTTGAGTCAGCTCACCAGGTATAAACTTATTGATCGTGGTACATCTGTTTCTTTACAGGATGTCTCCGTGTAGACAGTCACCCAGGATTCCAAAGAGAGTTCACAATGATGGCCCAATGAGCGATGAGGCTTCGATGCAGGTCCCTCTTATGGTGATGGTACCTTCGGGTGGTGTACCAGCAGCATCATTACCTGTAGGGCAGTAGTTCCCACCAGCCCCACCAACGGACGGTGCACGCTGACTTAGCACGCTGCATGAGTTCCAGCGGCAGAGGCCTTCAAGGTTTCGAGTCGAGACGGATCTACATGCGGCTGGGGACTGGATGGAGGTTGTGGCTAGAGTTTTTTTCCTAATTGGAACACCAGCAGACCAGATGGTGATCCTAGCTGCTAGTCTCTTCCAAGGCACGACAGGGGGATGGTGGAGCCTGACGCTCCATATGCACGATGAGGCGACCCTCACCTGGTTGGAATTCGAGAGTCTCTTCAGGGTAGAGTTCATTCCAGTGACTCTACGCTCTGTGCGTATTCAGGAGCTCCTGCACTTACAGTAGGGTAGCCTGACAGTGGCCCAGTACTCTGTGAGATTCACTGACCTCTCATGTTACTCCACCGACATGGTACGGGACCATTTCTTTAGGGATCAGACCATTGATCAGGGTCTCTGATGGGAGATCAAAGCATCGATGATATCGCTTAACATACCGACGCAGGTTAGAGTGCTAGAGTGAGCACTTCTGGTGGAAAGCTTCCTAGCTGAGCAGGCACCGACAGCGAGAGCCACCACCAGATGAAACATGGTCGAGTCATCTGCAGCAGGTAGTAGGCAGATGAGAGAGGGGCCCAAGCGGTCCAGACCTTCCGGTGGACAACCCTAGGATGTAGGGTTGGAGGTGCGAAGCTCACGGGACAGAGGAGGTCAGCATAGAAGCAGATTATGCTACTCGTGCGGCGGGTAGGTTCACATGGCTTGCGACTGCCTGACCCGCCGCACCGACGATCAGCGGATGGTCGAGGGACCACCGAGGCAGAGGCAGATATTCGAGCGAGGAGGTCCGCATGGCGGCGGACGTGGTAGAGGAGCAGGTCGTGCAGCAGGTGGTGGGCGACGGTTTGAGGTTCTACCGTCACCACCCCCAGGTGGTCCACCCCGACCATAGGGAGAAAGTGGATAGGGACGAGCTCAGCTTCAGGTAGCTGAGACTTATGACCATGGTGCTCCAGAGATGATTCGATGTATGATCTGTGTCTACTCCGCCCTAGCTGCAGTTCTTATAGACACAGGTGCCGGTCACTCTTTTATTGTCACGGCTCTCATTCAGAGCTCGGAGATTCCGATAGAGCCATTGGCTCGATCCTTACGATTAAAGACTCCTGTGGGAGAGGATTTGATGATTACACACTAGTGTCGGCAGTGTGAGCTTACTCTAGGAGTCCAGAGCTTCGGCTGGGATCTTCTAGTAGCAGCGTTGAGGCCTTACGACGTCATCTTGGGTATGAACTGGATATTCATAGTCCATGTTCAGATCGATTGTTTTTGGCACAAAGTGTGTTGTGACCGCAAGGATGGGACCAGGTTTTCCTTCATCAGTGAGAAGGGAACCTTTGCAGGTCATGATGGACTTTCTCAGAGGAGGGTGCAGCTGATCACTCATCAGTTGGCTAGTCTCACCCTCGGTGTAGTGGACGAGGGGTATCCGAGATATCTTGTTGTGGTGGACTAGTATGTTGATGTCTTTCCTGGTGATGTTTTGGGACTACCACCTCATAGATAGGTACACTTTTAAATAGATATGTACCCCGGGATGACACTGATATCTACACCAGCATATCGGATTGCTCTCGCGGAGCTTCGTGAGTTGACGGTACAACTTAAGGACTTGCAGGGTAAGGGGTTCATAAGGCCCGGTGTTTCTCCATGGGCAGCCCCGATTTTGTTCGCCAAGAATGCAGACGGGAGTTTGAGGCTTTTCGTGGACTATCGTCGCCTGAACCAGGTGACCGTGAAGAACAAGTATTCACTTCCGAGGATTGATGATTTCTTCGATCAGCTGAAGGAAGCTCAGTGGTTTTCGAAGATAGACCTTAGATCAGACTATCATCAGCTCAGAGTATGAGATGAGGATGTACTGAAGACAGCCTTCAGATGTCGTTATGGCCACTATAAGTTCTTGGTGATGTCTTTCAGCGTGACCAACGCTCCGGTAGTGTTCATGGGGCTCATGAACAGGATCTTCCAGCCTTATCTCGATCGCTTTGTGTTGGTTTTCATTGACGACATCTTGATTTACTCATCATCGGAGGAGCATGTCACTCATTTGCAGATAGTTCTGGATACACTCGGAGAGCACCAAGTCTATGGAAAGCTCTCGAAGTGCCAGTTCTGGATACGGGAGGTCCACTTTCCGGGACACGTTATCTCGAAGGCTGGAGTTGCGGTGGATCCAGTGAAGATAGAGGCAGTGCTTGCTTGGGAGCCACCTAGGAGCGTGACTGGGGTACGAAGTTTCCTAGGGTTAGTTGGGTACTACTGGAGATTCGTACTTGATTTTTCCAGAGTAGCAGCACCCTTTTCAACTTTAAGAAATAAGGGGCAACCTTTCTTATGGACAGAGAGATGTCAGTAGAGTTTTCATGAGCTAAGACAGAGACTGGAGAGTGCCCACATCTTGAGGCTACCAGAAGAGGGTGTTGGATATGTAGTCCACTGCGACGCATAAGGACCGGACTGGGATGTGTCCTGATCCAGGAGCAAGTGGTGATCACCTACGGCTCACGGAAGCTGAGGCAACACGAGAAGAACTACGCTACCTATGACCTAGAGTTAGCATAGTGGTCTTTACCTTGAAAATGTGGCGACAATACTTGATGGGAGAACGGTTTACTGTCTACTCTGGTCACAAGAGTCTCAGTTATATCTTCTCACAAAAGGATTTGAACCTGAGACAGCGGCGATGGCTGGAGTTCCTTCAGAACTATGACTTTGAGATAATCTACACTCCTGGGAAGGGGAACGTTGTGGCAGACGCACTTAACATGAGGTCTGGTTTACAGTTGTTGAGTGAGGCGATAGAGCAGCTAGCCGTGTTGTAGATATCCTTCGTGGATAGTGATGGAGCATCTTACCTCCAGTCTATGACAGCCATTCCTCCACTCCTTCAGCGATTCAAAGAGGCACAGCTTGGGGACGTTGACTGCGAGACCCGACGTGATTATATATCCTTAGGACAGGCTCCTGAAGGATTTTCTGAAGGTGGGGAGCACGTCATCCTTTTTAGAGGATGCACCATGGTACCAGTGATGCTAGGAGAGGAGGTGTTGAGGGAGTTCCACACATCCCCTTTGGCGGTACATCCTGGTGTGGTGAAGATGTACAAGGACTTCCGGTGTCAGTACTGGTGGTCAAGGATGAAGAAAGCAGTGGCGGAGTTCGTTTCACAATGTCTCACTTGTCAGCAAGTGAAGATCGAACATCAGGTTCCACAAGCTTAGCACAACCACTTGAGGTGTCGGAATGGAAGTGGGATGACATCTCCATAGACCTCATGATAGGTCTACCATGTACGTCTAGGGGCCATAATTCCATTTGGGTAATCGTTGACCGACTCACCAAGTCGGCCCACTTCCTACCCATCCGAGAACATGGATCAGTAGAGAGCTTAGGACGCCTCTACGTACAAGAGATAGTATGGCTTCACGGGGTATCATCGATGATCGTCTCAGATCATAATGCTCATTTCATATCCCGGTTTTGTAAGGGATTACAAGAGGCGTTCGGGACTCAACTATGCTTGAGCATTATCTTTCATCCTCAAACTGGTGGTCAGATGGAGCGGACCATACAAATGCTTGAGGACATGCTTCGTGTTTGCGTTCTTGATTTTGACGGCAGTTGGGAGGACCACCTTCCCCTGGTGGAGTTCGCTTACAACAATAGTTATCACTCCACCATTGGGATGGCACTGTTTGAGGCCTTGTATGAGCGACCATGCAAATCACCTCTATGTTGGACAGAACCAAGGGAGTCAGCACTTATGGGTCCAGAGTTGGTACGGGCTACCACTGAGAATGTGCAAATCATCCAGGAGTGGATGAAAACTACACAGAGCTGGTAGAAGTCTTATGCTGACAGGAGACGGAGGCCCTTGGAGTTCGAGGAGGGAGACCATGTCTTCCTACGAGTCTCACCCCGATGAGGATTGCGGAAATTTGGCTGGGGCGGCAAGCTATCTCTGAGGTTCATCAAACCTTTACAGATCCTCAGCAGAGTAGGCGAGGTGGCATACTGCCTAGCTCTTCCCCCACAGATGCATCGGGTGCATAATTTTTTCCATGTATCACAGCTGAGAAGATACGTGCATGATCCATCGCACGTTATCGACTTGGGCTAGCTGGACATTGACGATGAGCGACATTTGCAGAGTTCCCGGTGGAGATAGAGGATCGAAAGGAGCGGGTCCTTCGTGGGCGGTCGATTCCACTTGTACGAGTTCAGTGGCAGCACGGGAACCTCCAGGAGAGCAAATGAGAGCAGGAGGCTCAGATACGTGCTTAGTACCCCCATTTGTTTCCCTAGTTTTGTTGTGGCTTTCGGAGACCTAAATCCCTATGGTGGAGAGGATGTAAAGACCCAAAATTTCCATATAATTTTTTTAAAAAAATATATTTGGGATTATTATGAGTCTGCAAAAATTGACGGCACGTGATTCTGAGGCCCAGAGATCCTGAATTGAAATTTTGAACTTTTTTAAGGTACGTTTAGTAAACGTTCGAACGGAGATTTCTATCTTTGGAACTGGTGCTAGGATTAAAAAACTAAGGGCACCGCTGAATTCGCAGCGTCCAGATTTTCTTAGATGAAACTTAACTTCGACCGGCAAGAGTCGGACGAAAAAGTTAATTTTTGAACTTTACAAAAGAAATAATAAAATAACTCTATGACTTAATTTATTCTCTTCTCACCATTGAGCGGTGGATGGCGGGACTGCGGTGTAATGTCAGGCTTGAATGGGATTCATTTAATGACACGACCCTTGGGCTGCGTAACCACGATATTCATTGAGTTAATGGAATATTAATTGTGGTTCATTAATGAACCACATTAATAAAACGCAACGTGGGTGATTCTTTTTCCTCTATTTAAACAAACCAATGGCATGGGTTTTGGGGATTGACATGAGGAAGCTCTGATGAAACGCCAGCGAAAACCTACTCCAACGAAGAACGAGGATCAAACGAACGCTGATGGACATCTTCGAACGCGGACCCTTCTTCCTCATCCGCAATGTCTTCCAACGAGTTCCAGGTAGGGGTTTGTCTTGATTTATTTCTAAGAGTTTATGAATTCATCTTCTCTTGATAATGTTTCAATAATTCCCTTATTATAATGCTAACGCGGAGGGCGCGGGCCGAACCGAATAAGGCACGGACCCTCCGTCGTTCTTGGTTTGGTTGCGTACTTCGTGGGCGATCGAGCAACAAGGCGACAAGGCTAAACCGAGGGCCACGCAGTGTAGGCGACGTCCCGGAAGGCCTGTAGACGCAGTCGGAAGAGAAAACAAACCTTCGGAGCTCCACCGGAGGCCCGAGGAAGCTCCGTCGATGCGGCGGCGCTGACGACCGGATGAGGTGGCGGCCGGCTCTCACCGGTCGCGAGGAGGTGGCGGCGCACGAAGGCATCGCGGCGGACAGGGGGCGATCGGCTGACGTCGGCCGCGTTCACGGCGTGCAACGCACTGCGGAGGAAGGTCGCGGCTCCGAGCCGCGGCAGAGGGCGGAACCGCTCCCCACGGGTCCCGCTGTTAACCGGTCCATGCAGACCATTAGGTGGAGCAGCACCAACTGGCGCCGCAGATTGAAGACCGAACGGACACTTTGTATGTTCGGGGGAAGCCGCACCCCGCCCAGCTGGCAGGTCGCGCCCAGCCGGGTGGGTCGGGTCGAGCCCGCGGCCCAACAGGCCTAGCCCAAGGCCCAACATGCCTAGCCCGTGGCCCAGCAGGCCAGAAGGAGCCGAGCTCAGACGGTTCGGACCGGGCCCAGTAGACCAGGTCGGGTCAGACTGGACTCGTACCCTCTTTGGCCCAATTTCGCTTAAAGGGGCATATCTCCTAAACTGAACGTTCGTTTGACGAACCGTCTGTGGCGCTGAAACCCTTAGGACGAGATGATCCTTTTGAGATACTACATTTGGGTTTTGGAGAAAGTTGGAGTATGGCCGGGTTGGATCAGACTCGAATCCAACCGGACCCCCGGCACTAAAATGCCTATAACTTACAGACTGGTCGTCCAATTGACGCGTCGTCTGTTACATTGGAACCCTTATGACATGGAGGTTTATCGGGTTACTTATTCGTAGGACTTTGTAGCAGTTGAGGTACAACCGTTATCTTGAGGAGTGGTTTCTCATAAACTCAAGCGCACCAAGTGCGGGAATCTTGTGGCTGACTGTCAAGTGGTATACGACCATTTGTGGATCAGCATCAGAACGACCCTGTGTGGATCAGCAGTAGCGTAACCTGACGAGGACCAGCCTTAGAGAGGTCGGTCGTGGATCAGCGACTTACGACCCTATGTGGATCGACGACTTACGACCCTGTGTGGATCACCAGTAGCGCGACCCAACGAGAACCAGCCTTAGAGCGACCCGTCATGGATCAACGACTTACGACCCTATGTGGATTGGCGACTTACGGCCATGTGTGGATCAGTGACTTACTGTTGAAATAGTGGGTGCCCTAGACCCAACTATTCAGTGCTTTTGATTACCATATCGTGTATACAGTAAGCTATGCATGATGTCATCTTACCATTACTGTGTAGACTTTTCTGCATCCACTATTGAAATGGTAATGTCCAAAGATTAATTGTCGTATTGAAATTTTATAGCAGTTCTCAGGCTATAATGAGAACCTCTAGATACTATGACATTAATCTTAAATATATGTTTTATAGTCTAGATACATCTTACTGATTGGACACTGTAGATTTTTGACTATCAGGTGTTGGGGGCTCATAAGCATTGAGACTTTTTCTCATGAAGTTCGCACTTGGTGAACTCTAGTAGTGAGATCATGAGAACTGACCCGCCAATAGAAACACCACATGTTCTAGGTGTCATTGGATGTTTCTATATACGAAAGTGTAATGGTCTCCTAACTTGAGATCATTACCAATGTATGTCATTTGATTGCATACTTTGATGCAAGACGAAAACCGTGGCAATGAAGTCATGGGGAGGTAGTTTGTGTCGGGTGCATCATTGGTGGCATGACATTGGTTGAATGGTCAAAAAAGGATTTGTCGCTTATGAATTATGGAAGTAATATATATCAAGTCATGTTGATATGGATGGAAGTACTTTTATAAGACCATGGTCATGGCAATCGAGGGTAAATCCATCCAGTTACATCAACAAACAATAAAGCAAGAAAAGGGCGATGACATGAGAGTGCGTCCTGCTTTATGAGATATTACTGACAAAGAGATTATATTACACAGAGCGTGTTCATAGGTTGGTTGTCGTTGCTGAGACAATTCTTATCTCTTCAGGGGTCATGATGGGTTTCTAGATCACACTCTTGATCTGTGAATATTATTCATTATTGTCGAGATAAGGGCCTAGAAGGTCACACACAATAGCATATTCAAAAATCTGCCCTATTCAGTTGAATAGGTGTTTTGGACATAGTGGGCCCCGCCACAGGGGTCTAGGATTTGTCCAAAGTTAAACGATCACCAATGCAATAAATAAATTCATAATTATTTGAGTTTAGAATAATGAATGTAGAATTTGTTTATTAAATGCATTGATGAGTTTTAGTAAATACATGAAAAATATTAATTGATGAATGTTAAATTATTCAAGCTTAAATTAATATTTATGAGAGCGACGAGTCGAGTTAATGACTCAATTATTATCATGTAATATATTTTAATATATTACAAGTAAATGATAATAATATTTATGACTCAGTTTGGTAGTCATAAAATGTCGTTGATAGTGCATTAAGTATTCGGGGTCAGCGAGCCGATACCGGGTATTTTAATTAAGCACTATAAATAGAAGAGGAGGGGCATTTTCCAAACACTATTCATGGGGATTCTCTCTCCTCTTCTCTCTCCCATGATCTAGAGAGAGATGCTCTGGATCCAAGGAGCTTGGATGGAGCTCTCTCTCGGGCATCGCTAGCGAAGGGATGCGGTGGTCGTTGGAGCGTCGAAGGCATCGTTGCAAATTCACACTAGCACCCGGATTACGACGAATGATGCACCCGCAGATTCCTTGAATCGCATGTGGATGATCTAGAAGAATTTAACTTCGGATTCTTCGAGCAGCGATTGCCAACGACGAGCAGACGTCATACACGGCTTCGGATATAAACCATATATTTTACAGTTTATGTTTGTGCTTAAAATCCCTCACGCATGGTCCTCGGCTAAGACCGGGCTGCTATTCACCGACGTCGACAAGTATACATCGATCGTCGGTGGAAATTTTTTAAAAACCCACCTATTTGGGGCTTCCGTTGCATGCTCGGTTCCGACACTTACCACCCTGTGTAGATCGATGATAGAGAGACTTATTCGTGGTTCAGCAGTGAAACTTCTCAATGGAATAAGATGATTTAGCTTTACGACTAATCATCATTATTCATGTTCTTTAAGTTGTATGCCTTGTTTGAGTTGGGTCTTTACTTGTTCTTTGTTATTTGGGTCAAGTTTTGTGGTTTTTCCTTTGTGAAATTCTGGAAGACCTTCGGGAGGTCTCGGGATCCCTACTGGGTATTGTTATACTCACCCTTGCACGGGGTTCACCCGCACCTTGTTGTGTCTTGTGCAGACGACGGACAGCTTTGACCAAGGGTTGGGAGCTAGGACCAGACGGTGAACAGAGGTGACTGGTTGACGCAGAGAGTCACAGTGACAAGTTGTACCTACCCTTCAGGTAGGATCCCTGACGGACGACCTCAAAAGTTGTTTTTCCTTTCCATTGTATTTTTCTTTTAGTTGAATTTGTATTCTGGCTCATTCTGCTTTAGTTCGCACTTTTACTTTCAACGGTTATACTACGTGGTTTGTTCTTGTTGTGTTCCTGGTCTGTGTGTTTGCAGGTTTAAAGTCAATGTTTTCTCATTTTAGGGATATGTCTTTCCGGTGCTAGTTGTCAACCCCTGACCTATGGAAGGCGGGCTTGGGGTAGTCACGACACGGGCCCCGGGGGACAGGTTGTGACAGATAACACTTGATTAACTAAGGTGATTCTACCTCTAAACGATAATAGTCTATTTTCCAATTATTGATACGGGAGATGATGTTGGATTGGTGTTGCCCGATCCGGTTGGGCCGAATGCTTGTGGCCTGCAACTTTCGCGGGTCGAGCTCCGCGGTGAGCTCGTTGGGGGTTGCAGGGGGCAACGCGCCCCTGCTCCGGGGGTCCGGGGGCCGAAGGACCCCGGGCCAAATTTTCGGAACTGTAGCAATGCTGACCACTGTAGCGGAGCTGACCGACCGACACCGACAGCCACTGTAGCGGTGCGGACTTCGGGGTCAACTTTACTGTAGCGCTTTTGACAAAGCCAGTCGTCGTTCACTGTAGCGACACGGACCACTTTTTCGAATAGTGATCGTCTTCTCCATTTGTTTTATAGCCCATTTCGGGCTAGGGTTTGATGTTGAAATCCTCTGTAATTTCTGTGCTCCCGAATCATAGTGAAATTCTGCCTCTCCCGTGGACGTAGGGATTTTTCCCGAACCACGTAAATCGCCGTGTTCATTGTTGCTTTTCTTTCTTTCGTTTTCTCGTTTTCTGTCGTTCTGTCTCCCGGTGATTCCGCAACAGATGAGTTTGTTAAAAAGCCCTTAAAAGGGGTGATTGAACATTTTCCCTAAGAATGCAAAGCACCCAAGTAATCCATAGGAAAAATGCGCCTGTTAATCCTCATTTAGTTTTCAAACTGTTTCACATGTTTGGGTGTGCACCTGTTGGAAATATACATGCTACTTTTACCAAAATTGTTGTGTTGCCCGCTCCATTTTCCGCATTCCTTCATAACTTTGTTGAAACCCTAAATGTATGTATGTCTTCCATTAATGAAAAACAACATGTTGTCAATAAAGAATATATGGGTCACCCATGAGAATCTAAGAATAACTCGGTAAGGGGAAATCTTCCCCATAGATATGGCATGCTTAAGATTTCTACTAAGCACATCTTGTGCCATGATGAACAAACTAGGTGACAAGGGGTCGCCTTGGCATAGCCCACACTCTGATTTGATAAAACCAAATTTTCTACCCAAGAGAAAGATGGAGAACCAAGGGGAAGAATAGCATCGAAAGTACAAGGCACAGACCCACTCGGAGAAGAATAAGCATTTCATAGTCTTAAGAATAAAATTAGGATCCTTGTCATAGGATTTATCCATGTCCACTTTAACCATGACATTATCCCTAATTGTCTTCCTTTTGATGTCAGTTATCATTTCCTGTTCCATTCCAATAGCCCCCTGTATTCTCCTTTGATGAATATGTGTTGTTCGACTGAAATCATGTTGGGAAACCTCTTTGATAGCCTGCTATTAAGAATGGGGGCCAACACTTTGTATGGGAAGTTGCAAATGTAGATAGGACGGTACTGATTAAAGTAGATGGGGTATTTCACCTTTGGAAGGAGAACGAGAGCGCAAACACATGCAACTCTGGGTAAAGAACCCCCTCTAAAAAAATCCCGCATTGCTTCAGTCACATGATCCCTGAGAATCTCCCAAGCTGTAGAAAGACCTAGGGAATCCATCAGGACCTGGAGTGCTGTTTGATTATTGCCATAATTTCAGCTTCATTCAGGATGTCTCTCAAGATCTCATTGTTGATCCCATCGACCTCTCTCAGAATATAAGAAAAGAAAAGATCCACATTATTCTCCCTGGGATACTCTCCATTCAAATCCAATCTGGGGCCGGATGGAATACGATCGAAATGGGAATCTACAAGGGGACCAACTTTTTCAATGTGACTAGTATAGGTTCAATCTTAAAGGAGCAGTTTCAGTTTACCCTTGCACTTCTTCGCTTTGAAACTAGCATGAAAATAGCCAATGTTTTTATCCCCTTCCCTAAGCCATAGCTCCCTAGACCTCTCCTTCAAATTTCTTTCCACCTCAAGAAGCTTCTCAGGGAGGCATTCCTGCTTGCTCGAAAGGAGTGTGAAAGTTTCATCCTCCCACCTCTCATGTAGTTTAAGGTCTAGGTAGTTGATCTCTTCTTTTAGAACCTCTAGAGAGACCTACAAGTTGGGTCTGGATTTTTTCTATTCCAGCAGGTGATCCTTCAGCCTGCAAAGTCTATTGTCCAGGGCCACCCATGTGAATCCGTGCACAGGGATATCCCATGAATTGCATACTGTCTGTATGAAATTGTTATCCTGTATCCACTGGTTTCAGAAGAAAAAGTGACCATTGGTGTAACTTCCCGAGGTTTCCTTGACCTGAAACTTCATAGGAGAGTGGTCAGATAGAGGTCATGCCATGTGTGCAACTATCGTTAAAGGGAATTCTGAGAAGCCCTGCAAATTAGATAGACATCTGTCTAACCGACTCCATATGTGATGATTATCTCTCTTATTGTTGCATAAGGTGAACTTGTCGCCGGGGTACCAAAATTTAATAAGGCTGTTTTGAGAAATAAAGGATTTGGATTCCTTAAGGACTTCCTAAAGTACACATTCCCTCATCTTTTTTTGGTTGGCTCAATGATGGTGTTAAAATCCCCCACTAGAAGCCAGATAGCATCTCCTAGGTGGAAGGATGCTCACTCGCTCCATAGATCTTCCCCTTCTTTGATATCACACTTTGCGTAAATAAAAGTTACACACAGAGAGGTGAAGGAATGATTGACCTTAGTTGTGATGTATTGATGCAAGGATTCCATGATCTCAACTTGATGGAAATATCTACAAAAAAATCCAGATATGATTGTTAGAGGGGTTGCCATGTATGTAGTCCTTGACTCCAAGTTTGGAGGCAAACGCCTGTCTAAGCTCAGGTTTCTGTTTCGGTTCCAAAACAGTGACTAAAGTTGTGTGACTTAAGTAAAGCTCATTGACTAAAGCAAATTTGACCTATGATCCTAGACCCCTGGCATTTCATATGATGAAGGAGATCATGGAGAATATCTGAAGGAGGCTTTACCGCCTGATTGAAGGGAACCCCGGTGAGAATCAGACTGGCTCTAATTTAGATCTGTGTTTGGCTCTTGTCTTCATTCCAATGGAAGCTGAAAGAGGAGGCTTCCTCTTTTGATAGCCCCTGGCAGGGGATCCCATAGGTAACTCTTTGCCAGCACCCACCAGGGCTTCATAAGGGTTAGGGGATAGAAGAGGAGCATTCACATAATCGTCAGAGGCAGAAACGGATGCCTCCTGCGAGGGGTACTGATCATAAGAATACTCAACAGTGTCTTTAACTAGAAGTGGAGCGGGAATAAACCCACCGCTGGCCGGAAGCCCCTCGCCTGGAAGGACCGGAGGATCGGACGGGGGCGAAGGAGATGAGCTGCACTTAACAGCCAGGTCAGCAGGCAACTTAGGGGGCAAAATTAGCCCATAGGATTTTTTTTATTTTTTATTTAGTTAAAGGGGGTGTAGGTGAATTTTAATTAGGAAAATGAGTTTCATTAGCGTCAATCCAATTGGCGCTTTGTGATTTTCTTCCAAAACGCCACTTCAAGTGGCGTTTTTGGCATCCCCATTCAAACCCCCTCCCCACTTTATTGTTTTATATATATTTATATATTAAGAAATAATAATAAATATAGTATAATATATTTATATTTATATTTATAATTAAAATATTTATAATTAAATTTATAAATATATATTTTGAATTTAATATATGTTTAAAAATATTTTCAACTTATTTATAAATAAATATAAATTTATAACTATGTAAATATATATTTATAAATATACATTTATAATTATATAATTACAAATATATTTTTAATTTATATTCAAATGCAATTTAAAAGAATATATAAACATATTTTAATAATTATATAATTATGAATATTTATTTATAGGAATAGATTTATAATTATATGACTATAACTATATTTATAATTATATAATTATAAATATATTCATTATTTATATATATATATTTATATAAATAAATATATTTATAATTATAATTATAAATAAATATAATTATATGAATATATTTTAAATTTATTTTTAAATAAATATAAATAAATATAATAAATTTATTATAAATATAAATTAATAAATATATATTTATAAAATGTATTGTATTTATAAATATATTTAATAAATGTATATTTATAATAATTGTATTACATTTATAAATATAATAATAAATGTATGATAATACATTTAATAAATATACATTTATTATAAATATAAATTTATTAAATACATTTATTATAATGCATTTATTAAATACACTTATTAACTACATTTATTTAATAAATGTATTATATTTATAAATATATTTAATAAATATACATTTATTGTAAATACAATACATTTAATAAATGTATTTAATAAATATAATACATTTAATAAATATACATTTATTATAAATACAATATAATACATTTAATAAATATACATTTGTTGTAAATACAATACATATAATAAATATACATTTATTGTAATACATTTATTATAATAAGTGTATTTAATAAATATAATACATTTAATAAATATACATTTATTACAAATACAATATATTTAAATAAATGTATTTGATAAATATAATATAAATTTATTATAAATACAATACATTTATTAAATATAATGTATACATTTAATAAATATACATTTATTTAATAAATACAATACATTTAACAATGTATACATTTATTAATTATACATTTATTTAATAATGTATACATTTATTATATACATTTATTAAATATAATGTATTTAATAAATATAGATTTATTTAACAAATATAATACATTTAATAAATATACATTTATTATAAATACAATACATTTAAATAAATGAATTTAATAAATATAATACATTTAATAAATGTATTATATATTTAATAAATGTATTGAATAAATATAATAAATGTATTAGATTTAATAAATGTATTTAAATATAATTCATTTAATAAAAGTATTAAATATTTAATAAATGTATGTGATAAATACATTTAAATGTATTTAATAAATATATTATATATTTAATAAATGTATTATATATATAATAAATGTATTTAATAAATATAATAAATGTATTATATCTTATACATTTATTAAATGTATTATAATAAATGTATTTAATATGTGTATTTAATAAATATAATAAATGTATTATATATTTAATAAATATAATAAATGTATTATATTTGTAATAAATGTATTTAATAAATATAATAAATGTATTATATATTATACATTTATTAAATGTATTATAATTAATGTATTTAATAAATTTATATTTATAATAAATGTATATTTAATAAGTGTATTTAATAAATGTTTTTTATTTATAAATGTATATTAATAAATGTGATACATTTATTAATATACATTTATTAATTTATATTTATTAAATATATTTATAAATATAATACATTTATTAAATAAATGTATTTAATAAGTGTATTTAATAAATGCATTATAATAAATGTATTTAATAAATTTATATTTATAGTAAATGTATATTTATTAAATGTATTATAATACCTTTATTATTATATTTATAAATTTAATACAATTATTATAAATATATTTATAAATACAACACATTTTTTAAATATATATTTATTAACGTATATTTATAATAAATGTATTATATTTATGAATATTTATTTACAAATAAATTTAAAATATATTCATATAATTATATTTATTTGTAATTATAATTATAAATATATTTATTTATATAAATATATATATATATATATAATGAATATATTTATAATTATATAATTATAAATATAGTTATAGTCATATAATTATAAATCTATTTCTATAAATAAATATTCATAATTATATAATTATTAAAATATGTTTATATATTCTTTTAAATTGCATTTGTATATAAATTAAAAATATATTTGTAATTATATAATTATAAATGTATATTTATAAATATATATTTACATAGTTATACATTTATATTTATTTATAAATAAGTTGAAAATATTTTTAAACATATAATAAATTCAAAATATATATTTATAAATTTAATTATAAATATTTTATTTATAAATATAAATATAAATATATTATATTATATTTCTTATTATTTCTTAATATATAAATATATATAAAACAATAAACTGAGAAGGGGGTTTGAATGGGGATGCCAAAAACGCCACTTGAAGTGGCGTTTTGGAAGAAAATCACAAAGCGCCACTTGGATTGGCGCTAATGAAACTCATTTCTCTAATTAAAATTGACCTACACCCCTTTAACTAAATAAAAAAAACCCCATGGGCTAATTTTCCCCAACTTAGGGGGACAAGCAGGGGGAGCAGGAGAGCCCACTTCCATTGCAGGATCAGGGAGGGGAAGTCCCGACAAGCGAACCCAGACGACAGCCGTCTTAGGGTCCTTCCTGCCATGGAACTCCATAGACCACCTGTGGAGAATGAACCTCCATCTTTCCCACAAGCAGGAGGAACACAGCCAGACTTTGACAAAATCTTCTCCGGAGAAAAGATGAACGCTGAAGGCCTTGCGATTAAATGCGTACACCCCCGCTGGTGAAGACATACCCCTGGAGGTTGGAAAATCGAGAGGGAGGGATGATCCTGCCCAAACCTAGCTGTCAGGATCCAGTCGTGGTAGTCTGCAGCTGAATCGAAGACCACCAATGACATGAAAAGAGCAAGAACTACTTAGACTCGAGTCGTCTGAGAAAAAATGATCGGAACGTCTAGGATGTTAGGACCGTAAATGATTGGCCCACGGTGCAACAATAATCACGTGATAAAAATAAAGTGCAAATGCGGAAATAAAAGGACACCAGATGTAACGTGGAAAAATCCCCAAATGGAAGGGGTAAGAAAACCACGGGCAAATAGAAGGATCACTATGGGGTAAAAGTGGGTACACACTCCCTCAATATTACAAGGAGAAATCCCTCGTAAATATCTCTCTTGAATAAATGGGGAAACCGCCTCACTAATACCGCAAATAGAACCGGATGAGATGGGATAGATGAGGTACCATTTGGAAGAGGGGAGAGCCTCATTTTATAGGTCTCCTCACCCCTTCCCCTTTCCTTCACCCGCTGGAGGTTTGGTGGGGGTTTGGCCACCCACCACCATAACACCACCATCCCCCCTTTGACAAAGAAGGGGGCGGCCACTGTACTGCAAATGGATGTCCGCCAACAAATCTCCCACTTAGAGATTTGATTGAGAACCAATCACATCTCTACATCCTTTCTATCTGCCAAACATGTTGCTCGAGTCTCTGCGAGGCCGCTCGAGGATCTGCACCATCTGAACTTATCAGAGTTAATCGCCTTCGTTAGGAAATCTGCCAGATTTTCTTTAGTATGAATCTTCTGCATATCCACACTTCCTTCCTCCACCACATCTCAGACAAAGTGATATTGAACCCCAATGTGCTTCGTCCTAGAATGAAAAGATGGATTCCTTGCAATGTGCAAGGCGCTCTGACTGTCACAAAATAATGGAATCTGCATCTGTCTGTGCCCGAGCTCCTCCAATAACCTTCTCATCCAAATCGCCTCTTTGCAAGCCTGTATAGCTGCCATGTACTCTACCTCCGTCGTGGATAAAGCCACAACTGACTGTAACTTCGAAATCCAGCTCACAGCTCCTCCTGCAAGAGTAAACACATAACCAGTAGTGGATTTCCTCCGGTCAGAATCACCTGCAAAATCTGAATCAACATAGCCTCTGACAGTAATATTTGATCCTCCATAACATAATGCAGCATTTGAGGTCTCATTGATGTATCTCAGGATCCTCTTCACTGTGCTCCAATGCTCCCGTCCTGGATTCGCCATGTACCGAATAACTGCTCCCACTGCATGTGCAATGTCTGGTCTAGTACAAACCATAACAAACATTAGACTACCCACTACCGATGCATTTGATACTCGAGACATTTCTATCCTCTCTGCTTCACTGCTAGGACTCATCGCGGAGGATAACTTGAAATTAATGGAAAGAGGGGTAGATATTGGCTTACAGTCTTGCATGTTGAAGCGTTTCAAGACTCTCTGTAAGTAATTCTTCTGTGATAGACAAATCTTCCCATTATTTCTGTCTCGGTAAATCTGCATCCCAAGAATCTTGTTTGCGGGTCCCAAGTCCTTTATATCAAACTCCCTAGCCAACTGTTCCTTCGTCTCCTGGATCTGATCATTATTGGGGCCTGCAACCAACATGTCATCCACATACAACAGAATAATGATGAAATCATTACCATCCGAACCCTTGAAATATGCACAAGGATTTGAATGATTTCTGTCATATCCAAGGCTCATGATATAGGAATCAAATATCTTGTACCAACACCTCGGTGCCTGTTTGAGACCGTACAGAGATTTGTTTAACCTGCAAACCAAGTTCTCTTTACCTTCTTCTACAAAACCTTCCGGTTGGAGCATATAGATCTCTTCATCAAGATCACCATGGGGAAACGCAGTCTTCACATCCAGCTGCTCTAGATGTAAGTTGTATGTAGAACACATCGTTAGAACTATCCGAACAGTCATTAATCTAACAACAGGAGAAAATATTTCATTGAAATCAATACCTTCCTTCTGAGAAAATCCTTTGACCACCAATCTTGCACGATATCTTTCCACCTGGTCATTTCCATCTCGCTTGATCTTAAAGACCCATTTGTTTCCGATAGCCTTCCTTCCACGAGGTAATGGAACAAGATCCCAAGTCTTGTTCCTGTGCAGGGCTTCAAGTTCCTCCTGCATCGCCTCCATCCATGAGGATACATCTGGACTCTGGGTCGCCTCCACAAAAGAAGATGACTCTACATCCTCTATCAATAAGAAATACACAATATTTCTCTTAGTGACATAGTCTGAGTGCCATACTGGTGCTCTTTTCTCCCGAGTTGACCATCGTGGTCCAGACTCAACCGGTACTTGATCATCATGCTTTGGTAATGCCTCATAGGAAACCGATTCTTCCTTGGACTTGTCCTCTATTTCGACTGTTGTGGTTTTTGTATTCTCCTTCTCCATGTCTTGATTAGTTGTCATTTTCACCTTGTCTTCTGCAAAAATGACATCTCTACTGATGATAAATTTTTGGGAAGTGGGATCCCACAAACGATACCCCTTCACACCATCAGTGTACCCCAAGAAGATACATTTCCTAGATCTCGAATCCAACTTCAATCTTTCCTGGTCATTAAACATTGCATATACAGGACTTCCAAAAGTATGTAACCGAGAATAGTCAGTGGGTTTACCAGTCCACATCTCCATCGGTGTCTTCAGCTCAATCACCATTGAAGGAGATCGGTTGATCACATAACAGGCGGTATTCACTGCTTCTTCCCAAAAAGTTTTGTCAATACCTGCAGTCTTCAGCATCGCCCTTGTTCTATCCAACAGGGTTCTATTCGTCCGCTCTGCCACTCCATTCTACTGAGGAGTGTACGCCACCGTGAACTGCCTCTTGATCTCTTCTTGTTGACAAAAAGTATCAAACTCCTCGCTTGTATATTCTCCACCATTGTCTTTCCTCAGACACTTGATCTTCTTTCCAGAGTCAAGCTCCTTCCGCGCTTTGAATGTTTTGAAGACTTCAAAAACATCTACCTTCCTCCTGATTGGGTACACCCAACATCTCCTGGAATAATCATCAATGAATGATACAAAGTACCTTGCTCCTCCCAGGGATATAACCGGTGCTTGCCAAACATCGGAATGGATCAACTCCAAGATCTCCTGACTTCTTGCTGTTGACGTCCCGAAATTTAACCTGTGTTGCTTGCTCAAAACACAATGCTCACAAAATGGTAAGGATACCTTTGTCAGCCTAGGCAGCAACTTCTGATCTACAAGAATATTCAGGCCTCGTTCTGACATATGACCAAGCTTCTGATGCCATAACGTTGTCAACGCTTCCGTCGAGGTAGTTGATGCAATAACTATCTCCGCCTCCTTGTACGTTTCACCCATAAGCACGTACAGGTTCTTTGAGATCTTCTCCTCCTTCATTACCACAAGCGCGCCCTTCACGATTCTCATCACTCCATTCTCGGTGCGAGTCTTGCATCCGATGTCATCAAATTGTCCCAAAGACAATATGTTCTTCTTCAGGCCCTTCACATGACGTACTCCTTGGATGGTTCGTACTATGCCATCATGCATCTTCAGTTTGATGGTACCGATTCCAAAGATCTTCAGAGTGTGATCGTTCCCCATGTACACAAGTCCTTCCGGTATGGTTTCATATTGGTCAAACCATTCCCATCGAGACGTCATATGCCATGTTGCTCCTGAGTCGATAATCCATGCATCGTCGAGATGTTGCCTGCTTCCAATAGTCATCGCCGCTTCACTAACTAGTATATCTCCACTTCCAGAAGTACTCACCACATTCCCCTGAGAGCCCTTTTCACCACTCTTCTTATTCCAACAATCCTTCTTGATGTACCCCTTCTTGTAACAATTGAAAAATGTGACATTCTTCTTCTTACTCCTTGATTTGGACCTGCCATGATTTTGGCTCCCACTGGAACCATGCTCCATAATCCTTCCTCTCTCCATTGATAGAGCTTCTGCTTGGTGCGAAGTTGTCTGTCTGTCCTCTTTGTTCTTGCGCCGACTTTCTTCTTCTAGAACTACGGCTGCAACATAATTAAATAGCAGCATATCCGTCAGGATATTATTGGTGAGGTTGATGATGAGTTGGTCATACGAATCTGGCAAACTCTGGAGTAGAATCTCCGCACGTTTAGTATCCAAAATTTTATAGTCCAACGCCGTGAGTTGTGCGAACAGAGTATTGAGTTTGTTGATGTGGTCAGTCACTGAAGATGACACTGCCATCCGAAGAGTGTACAATTTTCTATTCAGGAAAATTTTGTTGTGTAGTGACTTGGACTCATATAGCTTCGTCAGAGTATCCCATATTTCCTTCGTCGTCTTTTTCTCCGCAATGCTCGATAGGACCCCGTCTGCCAAAGCCAAATGGATGTTGGAAATAGCATTTCCAGCCATATCATTCCATTTCTCCTCCGTCACACCCGCCGGCTTTTCGCCAATTTCCAGTAGGCAATTATCCTTCCGCAGCACTACCTGCATCTTCATTTTCCACAACGAAAAATTATTCCCGTTGAATTTTTCGATCACGAATTTTGCCACCATCTGGACACACTGTCAGTCCAGAACCTCCTCTGTTTCACAACGGTGTATTTAATAATCTCAATAATTTTTTTCTGATGTGAAAGATGAACCGGAGTCGCAATCACAGAGCATACTAAAATTTTACAAGAATTATTAATACCCGAAAACATGAACAACACCGGGCCAGAACCTTGCCTCTAATACCACTTGTTAGGACCGTAAATGATTGTCCCACGGTGCAGCAATAATCACGAGATAAAAATAAAATTCAAATGTAGAAATAAAAGGACACCAGATGTAACGTGGAAAAACCCCCAAATGGAAGTGGTAAAAAAACCACGGGCAAATAGAAGGATCACTATGGGGTAAAAGTGGGTACACACTCCCTCACTATTACAAGGAGAAATCCCTCGTAAATATCTCTCTTGAATAAATGGGGAAACCGCCTCACTAATACCGCAAATAGAACCGAATGAGATAAACCGGATGAGATGGGATAGATGAGATACCATTTGGAAGAGGGGAGAGCCTCATTTTATAGGCCTCCTCACCCCTTCCCCTTTCCTTCACCCGCTGGAGGTTTGGTGGGGGTTTGGCCACCCACCACCATAACACCACCATCCCCCCTTTGACAAAGAAGGGGGGCAGCCACCATCCTGCAAATGGATGTCCGCCAACAAATATCCCACTTGGAGATTTGATTGAGAGCCAATCAAATCTCCACATCCTTTCTATCTGCCAAACATACTGCTCAAGTCTCTGTGAGGCCGCTCCAGGATATGCACCATCTGAACTTATTAGAGTTAATCGCCTTCGTCAGGAAATCTGCCAGATTTTCTTTAGTATGAATCTTCTGCATATCCACACTTCCTTCCTCCACCACATCTCGGACAAAGTGATATTGTACCCCAATGTGCTTCGTCCTGGAATGAAAAGATGGATTCCTTGCAATGTGCAAGGCGCTTTGACTGTCACAAAATAATGGAATCTGCATCTGTCTGTGCCTGAGCTCCTCCAACAACCTTCTCATCCAAATCGCCTCTTTGCAAGCCTGTGTAGCTGCCATGTACTCTGCCTCCGTTGTGGATAAAGCCACAACTGACTGTAACTTCGAAATCCAGCTCACAACACCTCCTGCAAGAGTAAAAACATAACCAGTAGTGGATTTCTTCTGGTCAGAATCACCTAAAAAATCTGAATCAAAATAGCCTCTGACAGTAAAATCTGATCCTCCATAACATAATGCAGCATTTGAGGTCTCCTTGATGTATCTCAGGATCCTCTTCATTGTGCTCCAATGCTCCCATCCTGGATTCGCCATGTACCGACTAACTACTCCCACTGCATGTGCAATGTCTGGTCTAGTACAAACCATAGCAAACATTAGACTACCCACTGACGATGCATACGGTACTCGAGACATTTCCATTCTCTCTACTTCACTGCTAGGACTCATCGCAGAGGATAACTTGAAATTAATGGAAATAGGGGTAGAGATTGGCTTACAGTCTTGCATGTTGAAGCGTTTCAAGACTCTTTGTAAGTAATTCTTCTGTGATATCCAAATATTCCCATTATTTCTGTCTCAATAAATCTGCATCCCAAGAATCTTTTTTGCTGGTCCCAAGTCCTTCATATCAAACTCCCTAGCCAACTATGCCTTCGTCTCCTAGATCTGATCATTGTTGGGGCCTGCAACCAACATGTCATCCACATACAACAGAAGAATGATGAAATTATTACCATCCGAACCCTTGAAATATGCACAAGGATCTGAATGAAGTCTGTCGTATCCAAGGCTCATGATATAGGAATCAAATCTCTTGTACCAACACCTCGGTCCCTGTTTGAGACCGTACAGAGATTTGTTTAACATGAAAACCAAGTTCTCTTTACCTTCTTCTACAAAACCTTCCGGTTGGAGAATATATATATCTTCATCAAGATCACCATGGAGAAACGCAGTCTTCACATCCAGCTGCTCTAGATGTAAGCTGTTTGTAGAACACATCGCTAGAACTATCCGAACATTCGTCAGTCTAACAACAGGAGAAAATATTTCATTGAAATCAATACCTTCCTTCTCAGCAAATCCTTTGACCACCAATCTTTCACGATATCTTTCCACCTGGTCATTTCCATCCCGCTTGATCTTAAAGACCCATTTTTTCCGATATCCTTCCTTCCATGAGGTAATGGAACAAGATCCCAAGTCTTGTTCCTGTGCAGGGCTTCAAGTTCCTCCTACATCGCCTCCATCCATGAGGATACATTTGGACTCTGGGTCTCCTCCACAAAAGAAGATGGCTCTCTATCCTATGTCAATAAGAAATACACAATATTGCTCTCAGTGACATAGTCTGAGTGCCATACTGGTGCTCTTTTCTCCCGAGTTGACCGTCGTGGTCCAGACTCAACCAGTACTTGATCATTATGCTTTGGTAATGCCTCAGAGGAAACTGATTATTCCTTGGACTTGTCCTCTATTTCAACTGTTTTGGTTTTTGTATTCTCCTTCTCCATGTCATGATTAGTTGTCATTTGCACCTTGTCTTCTGCAAAAATGACATCTCTGCTGATGATAAATTTGTGGGCAGTGGGATCCCACAAACGATACCCCTTCACACTATCAGCGTACCCCAAGAAGATACATTTCCTGGATCTCGAATCCAACTTCGATCTTTCCTGGTCATTAAACATTTCATATACAGGAATTCCAAAAGTATGTAACTGAGAATAGTCAGCGGGTTTACCAGTCCACATCTCCATCAGTTTCTTCAGCTCAATCGCCATTGAAGGAGATCAGTTGATCACATAAAATGTTGTATTCACTGCTTCTGCCCAAAAAGTTTTGGTAATACCTGCAGTCTTCAGCATCGCCCTTGTTCTATCCAACAGGGTTCTGTTCATCCGCTCTACCACTCCATTCTGCTGAGGAGTGTACACCACCGTGAACTGCCACTTGATCCCTTCTTAATGACAAAAAGTATCAAACTCCTTGCTTGTATATTCTCCACCATTTTCTATCCTCAGACACTTGATCTTCTTTCCAGAGTCAAGATCCTTCTGCGCTTTGAATATTTTGAAGACTTCAAAAACATCTGCCTTCCTCCTAATTGGGTACACCCAACATCTCCTGGAATAATCATAAATGAATGATACAAAGTACCTTGCTCCTCCCAGGGATATAACCGGCGCTTTCCAAACATCAGAATGGATCAACTCCTAGATCTCCTGACTTCTTACTGTTGACGTCCCGAACTTTAAACTGTGTTGCTTGCTCAAAACACAATGCTCACAAAATGGTAAGGATACCTTTGTCAGCCCAGGCAGCAACTTCTGATCCGCAAGAATCTTCAGGCCTCATTCTGACATATGACCAAGATTCCGATGCCATAACGTCGTCAACGCTTCCGTCGAGGTAGTTGATGCAACAACTATCTCCGCCTCCTTGTACGTTTCACCCATAAGCACGTACAGGTTCTTTGAGACCTTATCCACCTTCATTACCACAAGCGCGCCCTTCACGATTCTCATCACTCCATTCTCGGTGCGAGTCTTGCATCCGATGTCATCAAATTGTCCCAAAGACAATATGTTCTTCTTCAGGCCCTTCACATGACGTACTCCTTGGATAGTTCGTACTACGCCATCATGCATCTTCAGTTTGATGGTACCGATTCCAATGATCTTCAGAGTGTGATCGTTCCCCATGTACACAAGTCCTTCTGGGATGGTTTCATATTGGTCAAACCATTCCCGTCGAGACGTCATATGCCATGTTTCTCCTGAGTCGATAATCCATGCATCGTCGAGATGTTGCCTGCTTCCAATAGTCATCGCCACTTCAATAACTAGTATATCTCCACTTCCAGAAGTACTCACCACATTCCCCTGAGAGCCCTTTTCACCACTCGTCTTATTCCAACAATCCTTCTTGATGTGCCCCTTCATGCCAAAATTGAAACATGTGACATTATTCTTCTTACTCCTTGATTTGGACCTTCCATGATTTTGGCTCCCACTGGAACCACGCTCCATCATCCTTCCTCTCTCTATTGACAGAGCTTCTGCTTGGTGCGAAGTTGTCTGTCTGTCCTCTTTGTTCTTAAGCCAACTTTCTTCTTCTAGAACTGCGGATGTAACATCATTAAAGAGCAGAATATCCATCAGGATATTATTGGTGAGGTTGATGATGAGTTGGTCATACGAATCTGGAAAACTCTGGAGTATAATCTCTGCACGTTCAGTATCCACAATTTTATAGCCCAACGCTGTGAGTTGAGCGAATAGAGTATTGAGGTTTTTCATGTGGTCAGTCACCGAAGATGACTCCGTCATCCGAAGAGTGTACAATTTTCTCTTCAGGAAAATTTTGTTGTGCAGTGACTTGGCCTCATATAGCTTCGTCAGAGTATCCCATATTTCCTTCACTGCCTTTTTCTCCGCAATTCTCGATAGGACACTGTCTGCCAAAGCCAAATGGATGTTGGAAATAGCATTTCCGTCTATATCGTTCCATTTATCCTCCGTCACACCCACCGGATTTTCGCCAATTGCTAGTAGGCAATTATCCTTATGCAGCGCTGCCTACATCTTCATTTTCCACAACGAAAAATTATTCCCGTTTAATTTTTTGATCTCGAATTTTGCCGCCATCTAGACACGTTGTCAGTCCAGAACCTCCTCTGTTTCACAACGATGTATTTAATAATCTCAATAAATTTTTTCTTATGTGAAAGATCAATGGGAGTCGCAATCACAGAGCATACTGAAATTTTACGAGAATTATTAATACTCGAAAACGTGAACAACACCGAGCCAGAACCTTGCCTCTGATACCACTTGTTAGGACCGTAAATGATTGGCCCACGGTGCAGCAATAATCACGAGATAAAAATAAAGTGAAAATGAGGAAATAAAAGGACACCAGATGTAATGTGGAAAAACCCCCAAATGGAAGGGGTAAAAAAACCACGGGCAAATAGAAGGATCACTATGGGGTAAAAGTGGGTACACACTCCCTCACTATTACAAGGAGAAATCCCTCGTAAATATCTCTCTTGAATAAATGGGGAAACCGCCTCACTAATACCGGAAATAGAACCGGATGAGATAAACCGGATGAGATGGGATAGATGAGATACCATTTGGAAGAGGGGAGAGCCTCATTTTATAGGCCTCCTCACCCCTTCCCCTTTCCTTCACCCGCTGGAGGTTTGGTGGGGGTTTGTCCACCCACCACCATAACACCACCATCCCCCCTTTGACAAATAAGGGGGGCGGCCACCATCCTGCAAATGGATGTCCGCCAACATAGGATAGGAGGAAGAACTGCCGCCGACTGAGAGTAGGGGGCTTGTGATGGAACGTCCCTGAAGGAATGAGGGTTACCTTCTGCACTAGAAGCCAGGGGTGGGGTGAATCATCTTGAGGGGGGATCCGTAGTGGGAGAGAACGCTGAGGAGGGAGATCAGACAGAGAGTGGTTGCTCTTGACGCAGGCCCAGGACGAGGAGGCAAGAAAATCCCCATCACGATGAGGCACCTCCAGACCAGGCGCCGATGGAGTTCAGATGATACTTTGGTTGATTCTCTCTCTCATTCCAAAAACCACCAAACATGTAAGAAGGGTTTGGTTTTATGATATTTTAAGTATTTATCACTTAAATAAACTTATTTTTACCTCATTTTATTTTACTAGGGTAACTCAATTTTTTCCGACTTATTTTTATGTCCAAAAATAAAATTAACCTATTTACCTATTTTAAATATGCTAATTACAAATATGGACTTTATTTAATAAAATTCAATTGCTAAATATGAAAATTTTAATTTTTAAATGAAAATATGATATATTTAGAAAAATATATATATTTTTATAGAAAAATGATTTTTTAAAAACTAAGTGTTCTTAATCTTATTTCATATAAATTATTAATTAAATGAGTGTTGATATATTTTTTATACATTGAAGCATTAAATTAGATTCATCATTTAAAAACAATCAATTTAGTTTATTAATATTAAAATACAAGTTACTTTAAAAGTAGTTCTTAGAAAAATATCATTAAATAATTTTAACCACATCTTATTAAAATTAATTATTCATCTTTTAACTATTTAATTTTATCAATCCCTTGGTATTGTTATATTTCATTGCACTTTATAAATACATTAGATCATTCTTTAATAATAGTAATAATAATAATATGCATCGCAGGAAAAAAAATTAATAGAATATTTTAATTTTATGTTATCTCTTTATTTAATTCTGGAATTAATGGTGCTAAAAAAACGCCGATAAAAGGGTAAATTTATCAGCATTAAAAAAATCACTAATAAATGGGGTGTTTAACAACGTTAAAAAAACGGCGTTAAAGGTACATCTTTATCAGTGTTTTTTAGCACAGATAAAGGTACTTCATTTATCAACGATTTTTTAGCATTGTTAAAAGTGCTCCCTTTATCAGCGCTTTTTTAAAAACACTGATAAAGATCCCCCATTTATCATAGTTTTTTTACTAGTGATGATAAATGGTAAATTTCAAAAAAAATATTTCATTAAAAACAATATATTAATATATAAATATATTTATATTGATATAAATATAATACATATTTTTTAAATATATTTTAGATATGGTAAATGAGCATTTACACTTGATATATAAGGTATTTAGTGAAAATTGCTTATAAAATAATTTAAAAAATATTTTTAATTAATAATTAACTAATTATTATCAAGTAATAGTCACTTAAAAAAAATTGAAAATAAAAACATCAAAAAATAATATGTCACGACCCATCCCTCGAGGCCCGTGCTGTGACTACCCCAAGCCTGTCTTCCATAGGCCAGGGGCTAGCGACTAGCACCGAAGGCGTATTCCTTATAACTGGAAAGGCATTGACTTTATAACCTACATCACGCATAACCAAGCACACAACAAGATATGAAATCAAATAAACTGTATAGTAAACAAATGAGTACAGTAAGTGAAAAGGGGTCGGAATACAAGTCCAACTGGAAAGTACAAGGAAAAATGGGAAAGTACAAGACAACTGAAAGTACAAGTAAACTAGAACAACTCTTTTGATCACCCACCAAATATCCTACCTGAAGGGTAGGTACAACTCTCGGATGACCGTCTCTGCGGTACGCCTCGTCTAGGTCCACCTCTGAGCTACTTCAAGTCCTGGTACCGTCGTCCTCAGTCAGCGTTGTCCGTCGTCTACATCCAACACAACAAGGTGCGAGCATAGCCCGTGCAGGGGTGAGTATAACGATTCTCAGTAGGGACCCCGAGACCCTCAAGGTCTCACAAAATCCACAAAAGGATAAACTACAAAGTATGAAAACAACAGATAACCCTACTTAGGTATATGCCCATACATATACCTAAGTTATCAAGTAATTCATCTCAATCATGAAGGAACACAGAGGTTCTAACTTAGATCACACCAGGTATATCTTTAGGTACAGTAGTAGAGATGATTAGATGTATCTACCAAATCATTTTACTTCATCAAGAAGCTCTATTTCTAACCTGCACAGAATCTCCAGGAGCTGACCCCCACAGGTTTGCTGGAGCTGACCCACACAGGATCATTGGAGCTGACCCACACATGATCACTAGGAGCTGACCCACACAGGATCGTTAGGAGCTGACCCACACAGGATCGTTGGAGGTGACCCACACAGGGTCACTCAGAGCTGACCCACACAGGTTCGCTAGAAGCTGACCCACACAGGATCGCTGGAGCTGACCCACACAAGATCGCGAGAGCTGACCCACACAGGATCGCTCGGAGTTGATCCGCACCGGATCGCTCGGAGCTGAACCACACAAGATCGATAGGAGCTGACCCGCATAGGATAGCTAGGATCTAACCCGCATAGGATATCTAGGATCACTCTTCTCGTCACAGCCAGCTATTGGGTTTTCGCACTAGGCTTGCTCGTCTCTGGATGAGTCTGCTCACCAAGCCACTGGTAGATTTTCCAACTGTCACGATGTCCCGAAGAAGTATCTCAAAGGACTGCCATGTCATAAGGGTCTCAACGCAACAGAGGACGCGTAAATCGGACGCCCGATCAGTGAGTTATTAGCCTTTTAGTCCCAGGGGCCCGATTGGATTCATGCTTGATCCAACATGACCGTACCCCAACTTAATCCAAATCTTCAGTGGGGTATACCTAAAGGGACTATCTCTCTCCAAGGTAACTAGCGCCACTGATGGTTTATCAAACAAACGTCTGGTGCCAAAGTTATGGACAAAAGAGCATAAATGGGTCATAGTGGGCCCGAGTCTGGTCTGACCCGGTCAGACAAACCCGGCCCGACCCGGCCTAGGATGACCCAGTTTCTGGTCGACCCGGCCAGATCCTCTGGGTTCGGCTCGACTCATTGGGTAGGACGGCTCATTGGGTTTGGCCCGGCCTGCTGGGTGGCCTGGCCCGGCAGGCCGCGAGGGGTCGAGGAGGGTCGTGGGTGGCTGCGAGGCTGCGGAGGGTCGCGATGGGTTCTGCGAGGGCGCGAGGCCACAGGGCGGCTCAGCCGGGGTGGTTCGGCCAGAAGGGCGGCGGCGGCTCGGGCGGCGCTCAGCACGGATGGCGGCGACAACTCGGCCGGGATGGTGGCAGCGGCTCGGACGACGGCGGGGTGGCGCAGAAAAGCCGCGGGTGGCGGTGTCGCTGCCTTCGTCACCTTCGTCCATTGCGAAGAACACACCAAAGAAGCAGAATAGCGGAGGGGTGGGGCCATGTTTGTTTGGGCCACACCCTTCGCGTTAGAGGGGTAGAAACCATCTCAATAGAAAAAAATCAAGAGTCATGAACGACAAACTCTGTAATTTAATACGAATCATGGATCAACTCGTTTTGGTTGATCCACGTTCGCCATGCTTTCCAAGAATGAGGGAATTAATCGATAGAATTCAAGAATTCAATAATAGCCCCCTACCTCGTTTGATTCATCGACGAAGATCGCAAGGAAGAATACAACGTCATTGGGGAGGGGATGACGATCATCAATTGAAGACGTCCCACGTTGGAGGATGTCTCGAGGAATAAAGTTGAAGTCGAGGTCGGCATTCTTCGTTGGTGTTCTTCGTTGGAGAGATTTCTCCCAAGTTCTCCAACGCTCTCTCCTTTGCCAAAATTTTCCCCCAATTCCACGAAAAAATGAAAGAGGTGCCAATATAATTAACTTAAGAAGAAATTATGTTGGCACACTCACACAAGTTGGCAAAAATTTATGTGGTGCGTTGACATAATTAATATGGAGGAAGCTCAAGAGGCTCCTCCACATTAAAGAGGGAGTTGAGAGGTTTCTCCTCCATTAAGAGGGGAGTTCAAGGGGTTTTAGCCTCGGGTGGTCCCCACCACCATAACCTCTCATGGGAGGTTAGTTCAGGTGGTCTCCACCACCATAACCTCTCATGGGAGGTTTAGTTTAGGTGGTCCCCACCTATGAAGCATCCAAAAAGAGTTTAAAATAAAAATAAAAATAAACGTTACACAATTTTCTTTTTATTTTATTATTTCACGAATATCACTACTGGAAAACTAACATATACCAACGGTTTGGAGAACCGTAGGCAAGTAAGCCGTTGGGATAGGTCTATACCAACGGTTTTTGGAAAACTGTTGGTATAGACCTATACCAACAGTTTTGAAAACCGTTGGTATAAGTAATATGAAAATCTATACCAATGGTTCAATAAAACCGTTGGTATATGTATTTCCAAAAAAAAATCCACTGGGATTTGATCCCAGGACCTCTTGGTTTATCATTGAATGACCTAACCACTAACCTAACATGACTTTTGTGAACATAATTTCATAAATATATATATGTATTATCATAATTATTTTAAATTTTGATTTATAGAATGTTCTGGTTAAGAGGATCCGATAAAAAATCAAAGGACCTATACCAAAGGTTGTCACAACCGTTGGTATAGGTCCTTGGAATCTGAGAAGTGATGCTGATATTTTGGGGACTTTTCCCAATGGTTTGGCCAAACCGTTAGGAAAGCCTACCCTTTCCCAACGGGTTTGGGAAAAGTGGCCACAAATTGGACCTTTCCCAACGGTTTTGGCAAACTGTTGGGAAAGGGGGTATAGAAGTGTTGGGAAAGGTCACATTTCCAGTAGTGTATGTGAAAAGCTAACTTCCACCCTCGACCTACTATGGTCGAGGTGAAGGTCTCCTTAAGAGAATATCGATGCTACGAGTTCAACAATGTCCTCGGATTTCAATTCCGAGCACCAATTCAAAAGTTAGAAAACGCCGCTTGCGCGTTTACTGAATGTACCCGAAAAAAAGTTTGGAAATTTATTAAAAGTCACCCTCGATCCGCGCTGGTCGAGGTTAGGCTCTTCCCAAGTAAAACACACCCCAACGAACCCAACAGAACTCTCGTATTTCCAATCTAAGTTACTGTTTAAAAGTTATGGATTTTTACAATAAAATAATTGTCACTAAATTATTTTATTTACGGACAAAAGCTAACTTTCACTGGTGGCCTGCGCCGGCCAAAGTTAGTATCTTCTTAAATAAATCATGCCCTCACAAGTTCAGCGGTGGTATTAGATTTTAAATCCGATCTACCATTTGGGAGTTTTAAGCATTTGAAAAATAAAATAATTTATTTAATTATTTTATTTACAGTTATGCCATTTTTGGGTTTTCTCACAAGAGGCCCGCGCCGGCTAAACTTAAGTCGCGCCTAGAATAAACCCGCCATCCTGAACGCAACGGTGACCTCAGTTTTCTGATCCGAGTAACCGTTTATGATTTATTCCACTTTTTTAGGAAAACTGCTTACACGTGCTATTTAAAGTTTAACAAAACTTAGACGGACCATTCTGGGCACTCCGGGTCTCTAAATCACGTGCCTTCAATTTTTGCAGACTCGTAAAATTTTCATTTAATTAAAAAAAATTACATGAAAATTCCGGGTTTTACATTCTCCCCACCTCAGAGCTTTACGTCCCTATAAGGCACAACTCAAACTAAGGGAACAAGTGGGGGTACTGAGCACACATCTGAGCCTCCCACTCCCATGTGCTCTCCTGGAGGTTCTTGTGCTGCCAACGAACGCACACTAGTGGTATTGACCACCCACGAAGGACCCTCTCTTATCGATCCTCAATCTCAACTGGAACCTCTATAAAAGTCGCCCCATCGTCGACGTCCAGCTCTCCATGGTCAATGATGTGGGAAGGGTCATGCAGGTATCTCCTCAGCTGAGATACGTGGAAGACGTCATGCACCCGGTGCAACTGAGGTGGAAGAGTTAAGCAGTAATCCACCTCGCCAACTCTGCTGAGGACCTAGAAGGGTCCAATGAATCTCGGAGATAACTTTCCGCCTCAGCCAAATCTACACAAACCTCGTCGAGGTGAGACCCGTAGAAAGACATGGTCGCCATCCTCGAACTCCAGAGGTCTCCATCTCTTGTCGGCATATGAATTCTTCCTTCTCTGTGCATTCTTCATCCACTCCTGGATGATCTGCACCTTCTCTGTCATAGCCTGTGCCATCTCTGGCCCCACTAGTGCTGACTCCCCTGGGTCAGTCCAACACAAAGGTGATCTGCATGGTCGCCCAAACAACACCTCGAAAGCTATCATCCCAATGGTGGAGTGATAACTATTTTTGTTTGTGAAATCCACCAAAGGCAAGTGATCCTCCCAACTGTGACCGAAGTCAAGGAAACAAGCACGCAACATGTCCTCGAGGGTCTGAATGGTCTACTTAGTCTGTCCATCCATCTGAGGATGGAAGGCGGTGCTCAAACGAAGTTGTGTCCCGAAATCCTCCTGAAACCCCTTCCATAGCCAGGAAGTAAAACATGTATCATTATTGGAGACAATCATTGAGGGTAATCCATGTAGCCGCACAATCTTCTTCACATAGAGGCATCCCAAGCTCTCTACTGAACCCTACTCTCTGATCGGTAGGAAGTGGGACGACTTGATGAGTCAGTCGACGATCACCCAAATAGAGTCATGGCCTCTGGATGTACATGGAAATCCTGTCACGAAGTCCATGGATATCCCATCCCACTTCCACCCTGGGACCTCTAAAGGATGAACCAAGCTTGCTGGTACCTGATGCACTGTCTTCACTTGCTGACAAGTGAGGCACTGAGAGACAAAATTTGTTATTGCCTTCTTCATTCTTGTCAACCAATGCTATCGTCGGAGGTCTTGGTACATCTTCACCACTCATGGATATACCTATAGAGGGGATGATTGAAACTCCCTCAACACTTCCTCTTGAAGTGACACTGGTACCATGGTACGTCCTCTGAAGAGGATGACATGCTCCCCACCTTCAGGAAATCCATCATGTGCCTACCATGTGGATATTTGAGTATGCCATGTCTCGCATAGCAGCCATATACCATATCTCCTGCTGAGTGCATCTGCTACTATGTTTCCCTTCCCATGAGTATAGACTATCTCGATGTCATAGTCCTAGAGGAACTCAAGCCAACGTCGCTGTCTCAGGTTCAGGTCCTTCTGAGAGAAGATATACCTGAGACTCTTATGATCCGAGTAGACTATAAAGAATTCACTCATCAGACAGTATTGTCACATCTTCAAGGGGAAGACCACTAATTCTAACTCCAGGTCATGGGTAGCATAGTTCTGCTTGTTCTGTCTCAGCTGTCGAGAACTATATGCGATAACTGCTTACTCCTACATCAGGACACATCTGAGTCCGGTCCCTAATGCGTCATAGTAGACTACATACCCTATGACCTCCTCTGGTAGCCTCAAGATGGGTGCACTAATCAGCCTCACCCTCAGCTCCTGAAAACTTTGCTGGAATCTCTTCGACCAAATGAAGGGTTGCCCCTTCTTCTTCAATGCTGATAAAGGTGTCACTACCCTGGAGAAGTCAGGTACAAATCTCTGGTAGTACCTATCCAAAGCAGATGTCCCTCCCCCTTCAGAAAGGTATTCCTGGAAACATATTTTGAAAAGATGTCTCCATGCTCTGCCACTCTTGTTTGGAACTGAAAACTCAAAACTCCTATGCATGAGTTTATCTTGTGCTGTCCGGGTTTCCTTTTTCGCCGACCAAGGAAAACCTCATTCCAATGTTGTAGGTAAACCACAACTTTTTTTTCATAATACAGTCAATATGAGAATGAACTATGGATGTCTAGTCCATACCCAAACTAACGTTGTAAGGCCTCGATGCTGCCACCAAGAGGTTCCAACCGAAACTCTCGCCTCAAGGGTCAGATCACACTGTCGGAGTATGTGTGATTATTGAGTCTCCTCCTAAAGGTATCTCCAGATGCGAGGGTCAAGTCAACGGTTTAACTGGAAACTCTAGGTCTTGGACAAGATTCTTGGAAGAAAGGAATGATTGGTACCTATTTCTATTGATACGAAAACTAGTAGTAGACACAGACTATACCTCAAATCATTCCTAGAGCCCTTTGGTCGCACTCCTTGATAGCATGCAGCTACTCTCTTCCCCTATCTTCCAGCTCCCTGAGCCTGGTGGGGTCCACAAAAAGGGGGTGGTTATGACATGTCAAAATGTACACCACCTCATGCTGCTCTCCTACCTCTACTTCCACATCTACTGCCCTGAAGATTCATCTATCCCTATCACATCCTCTTCCCTAAACATCTTACATGCCTAAGTCTTTGAGACTAATGACAGTTTCATGCTTTCCCACTACTAACATTCACTGGCTATATCTGCTCATCCCAAGAACATTCAACCACAAAGGTTCTCTCTAGCACCCTAACATAAGTAGGAATGCATAGAGGAATAGTGCTGACTCGGACGTCCTTAAACACACTTCTCTTGAAAGTCCGAGCCCCAAAGCACTGTTCATATCATATCCATCAAGTACCGGGAATTATCGGTACCCCTTGATGAATAATCAGTTACCGACATGTCATCCTGCCAAAGTTGTAGAAGCTCTAGAGAACTCTCAGCCACCTCCTCAAGTCAGTCCTTAGCTGTCTGTGAGTCAGGATTTCCTAGGAACCTGAGGGGTATCTGATGGTGAATCACGCATAAGGTACTAAGCCTATAAGTGTCCTCTACCGGTACCGTCGGTTGTAACTGCTGACCAACGAGCAGTGATATAGTTGACACCCTACCCGAAGGTACTATCTCGAGTAATAGTCCCCGTACCGAAGCCTCATCACTATATAGACCATCCCCGTGGTTACTCACTAAAAAAGACTAGTAGCTAAGATCACCATCTTCTATACTAGTGTCTCAAGTAGGCAGAAAAATCTAGCAACTACCTCCATCCATCCATCAGCTGCATGGGAATCTTTCTTGCCTCGAAACCTCGGAGGCCTCTACTGCTGGAACTCATGCAATGTGCTCAGTCGGTGTGCACCATCTGCTAGTGCGGCTAGTTGTAACTGCTACCCAATAGGTGGTGGTGCTGTTGGTACACCACCCGAAGGTGCCAACATAGTAAGAGAGCCCTGAACCAGAGCCTTGTCGCTCGGTGGCCGTCATCGTGTACTCTCTCTGAAATCCTAGCTGGTTGTCTACGCAGCGACATCCTGATAAGGAACAGGTGTGCCATAGTCATTTAGTTATACTTGGTGAGCTGACTCAAGGAAACACAAGAAAACTTTTTCAAAACACACACGCAATTAGTGTTTTTGTGCGCTGAGTCAGAAATCTGAAGTTAGGGTCCTGGTGTATGGATACGTTAGCCGCCGCACCAACACTAGATTCCATAAACTAATAACCACACTCACTACACTTAATATTATTACTGTTAAAAGAAAGATCAGAGTACTATGTTCTACGGTAGAACCAACTTCCATCTGATACCAATTTGTCACGACCCGTCCCCCGGGGTTCGTTCCGTGACTACCCCAAGCCCGCCTTCCATAGGGCAAGGGCTGTCGACTAGCACCGAAGACGTATTTACTATAACTAGGAAGAAATTTCCTTTATAACCTACAACACACACAACCAAGCACACAGAAATATACGAACTCAAGTAAACTGTATAGTAAACAAGTGAGTACAGTAAGTGAAAAGGGGCCAGAATACAAGCCCAAATGGAAAGTACAAGGAAAAACTGGAAAGTACAAGACAACTGAAAGTAAAAGTAAACTGGAATATCTTCTGTGATCACCTACCAAGGATCCTACCTAAAGGGTAGGTATAACTCTCGAATGATCGTCTCTACGGTACACCTCGTCTAGGTCCACCTCCGAGCTACTTCCAGTCCCGGTACCCTCGTCCTTAGTTAGCGTTGTCCGTCGTCTGCATCCAACACAACAAGGTGCGGGCATAGCCCGTGCAGGGGTGAGTATAACGATACTCAGTAGGGACCCCGAGACCCTTAAGGTCTCACAAAATCTACAAAGGATAAAACACAAAGCATGAAAACAACAGATAACCCTACTTAGGAATATGCCCATACATATAACTAAGTTATCAAGAAATCCATCTCAATCATGAAGGAACACAAAGGTTCTGACTCAGCTCACACCAGGTATATCTTTAGGTACAATAGTAGAGATTATTAGTGTAATGGCCCAGACCTCTCCGACCCATTCATTTGTTAAAAAGGAGGTCAAGAAGTGTTCTGAAGGGTAAAATGGACTTTTCCCACACTTTTCAGAATTTTGAAACTACACGCCGTGTAGTTTGAGTACACGTCGTGTACCCCCTTGCTGGGTATACCCCGTGTTGAAGACCATGTCCTTGATGTGTGGAATAATGGGTGCACACCGTGTGCCCAATTCTACACGTCGTGTAGTCCTTCCCTGCGTATGCGTTACCAGTCAACGGCTGTGTACCATGTTAGAGCCGTGTCCTTGCCGTGTGCAATAAATGAGTACACACCGTGTGTTTAAAATACACTCCGTGTAGTCATTCCCCGCATATGTGTTACCCTCAAACTGTGTGTTGACCAGTCAATGGCTGCGGAGCCGTGTTGGAAGCCACGTGGAGACCGTGTAAAATAACCGAGCACACACCGTGTACCATAAAGTACACGCCGTGTACTTTTACTTTTCTCACCTATAAAAGGAGGGGTCCCCTCATCCTTTTAATTCACTCCTCTCCTCCCCTTTCCTCTGAGCAGAGCTCTCCCAAGAGACTCGAAGGCTCCTTTTCTTCCATAACTTTTTCGTCCGAGCTCTGATTTACGATTTTTCAGCGGCCACGGGATCGTAATGATGAGGCGGAACTTCCAAGATTGGATCTGTTGTCTTTCCTTCGGCCTTTACTTTCCGACTTCCACCCGAGGATGTTTTTATGGGACTCAACGGAAGTGATGGACGCCGACAGACGTCTTCTAAAGTTAATCCGGGGGAGCGTTGCGATCGAAACCTGTTGAGGTAGGTATATTACCTTCGTCTCTCTAAATTTGTGTATCACGTGGGGTGGGTTTCCTCTTGTTTATGTGAAACACTTTTAAAACAGTTTAAATAAAGATAATAACTGGTTAAAGAATGGGGATGGGAAAGTTTTTATGTTTATCTTTGTTTATATCCAGTGATATTATGTTGTGAATTGAATAGGCTCATGCCTACTGAAAATCACAGTCGTTGGGGGAATTTGCTTTCGCAATTAAATTTTACCCTATCTTTCTAGACCGTTATTTTGGATAGAACCTTATTGAATGTGTAATTTTGGTTAATCACGTAAAGTTGGCTGTTTAAAATCTGGAACCCTTGTGTGATCACCCCGGTTAAACAAAATGGAATAATGAACATGTGGGTGTTGGCTTGGTTACTTGGCATGTGATGGGGGTATTTTTTTTGTGGGTTGTTGTGGATCAGGTGGTTGGCAGCAGGGCTACAGGTATAGGTTAAATGTGAAAGGGCTATGGGTTTTGAATATTAAATAAAAAGTGGAAAGTTAATGAATGGTGGGTCCTGGTAATGGAACGGGATTAATAATCGATGGGGTTGGTTGGTTGTTAAGAAGGACTTTGTTGTGCTGCTTGTGTTTTCCTAACTTGATTTGTGGATGGTAGGGATATTTTTTACGAATGATTATTGTGGTTGGTTGTGGATAGTTGCCCAGTAGTTAAGGAACTAAATAATCTAATTTTTTCTGAAACGTGAAAACCTAAATGGGGTTGGGGTTTTTTGTTGTATGCATGCTTCGTAGTAGCAGTGCCAAGGAACGTGCTCATTTTCTCTATTTATAAGCCTTAGGTTGGGCTGTGTGGTTTATATATATATATATATATCTTTTGTGTTTTATCGCACCTCACCCATGTTGAGCACTTAGTTCCGAACACTCCCATTCCATGGGAGAGGGTGTTTTCCTCTTAGTTACTAGCTCCTTCCTGCTCATTCTTCCCTAGGCTGTGATGGCTTGAGGTGACCTTAAACCTAAGACTCTTTGGGTAGGTTTCGATTGAGGTGGCTTTAGCCCAAGACTCTTCAGGCAGGTTTTACTGTTTCCAAGAATCCTCAGGATGAGACCCAGGTGTGTGTGGGCGGGGATACATGGTTGTGAGGGCCAGGTGTGTGCGGGCAGGATACGTGGTTGTGAGGCCCAGGTGTGTGCGGGCGAGATACGTGGTTGTGAGGCCCAGGTGTGTGCGGGTGGGGAGAGTGTGGCAGCGTCAGGACGTTCATCGTTAGGAAGATCATCTAACTAAAGGGAAATGGTGCGGGGTACCCAATACTCTTGTTTCTTATATACTACTACCTGTTGTGATTGTGTTTTCGATGAGTGTGGCTGGTGAGGTTGGGTGGATAGAATTCCTTGCTAGGTTTCTTCTGTTGTTCTCACAGGACATTAGGATGTCTCCCCACTTGTGCACGAGAGCTTTAGGTTTCCCTACTGAGTATACTTGTATGCTCACCCTACGTTTACTTTCAGGTTTCCAGGAGGACTACCAGGGCCGTACGAGACCCTACTAGTCGGACAATTGGAGTTGTTGCAGTTGTTGTACACTTGTTTCTTTTGGTATTGTACTTTGATCTTTCTTTTACTTGCACCTTGTTATAAAATTGTTTAAACATGCATGTGGGCTTGGTTTGGGTTTATTTCTATACACTTGTTCTTTTCCTTTTTGGTGGTTGACTTATCCTATTTCCCGATCCTAAATAATAAAAAGGGTAATGCCTCCCATATTTGTGAAAACTCATACCCTTGGTGCTATTCGCCACCCCGGGGCCTACTGGAGGTGGGACTCAGGGGTCATTATCTCCCTTTCACCATTGCCAGCTCAGGAGGGGCATCTTTGGTGGGAGGGGGTTGTGACAGAATGGTATCAAAGGTGATGGTTGAGAGATAGGATGGAGTCTGAAGTTAGGAACAGTGAGGATTGCATAAGATGGTAGGGTGACAATGTTAGTCAATCTTGGTGCATGACATAGGCCAGGGAAGACCGGCTAGGACACGAGATTTTAGGCCCCCCCGTGATCCGATGCAAGGAATCTGAGCCTACCAAACGACCAAGTGAAACTACATTGATTTCAGGGTAGAGACCCTATGAAAGTTACATGTATCATCATGATTGTGTTTTACTTGATTTGAGTGTTCATGGGAAATAAATTGAAATAAAATGATAAAATAAAACCTTGAGATTTTCCTTACTACTTGGGCTTAGGCGATCCTTGTTTACCGTACAACTATGGAACCTGGACGTCATCCTTGGGTGGCTCAAATGGCTGAGGCCCAGAAGATCCAGGTGGTCGATCAGATGAGGATTGACTGAGAGGAGGAAGATAGCCAGTGGCAGAAGAATCTCCATTCTTTCCAGCATCAGACCCTCAAAATGTACGAGGGTAGTACTTCGGATACGGATACAGAGGGGTGGATTGAGGAGCTAGGGATCAATTTTACCTTGATCCGTGCTCCAAGGGAGTACTGGGTTCCCCTAGCAGTCAGTCAGCTGAGAGGTGCGGTGCGAAAGTGGTGGACACTCTACCTCGGAGAGAGGATAGCGGCAGAGGTTCCATGGGCTGACTTTGAGAAGGAATTCCGAGAGGAATTCCTTTATTCCATGATCAAAGCGGAGAAGCGGCAGGAGTTACTCTCCCTTCAGCAGGGGAGTATGTCAGTACAAGAGCTGGGGATCAAGTTCAAGGATCTTCTGCGCTTTGCTCCAGATCTCTTTCCAGATGAGGAGTCTCGGGTGAGACGTTTGGAGGAGGCGCTTCGTCCTTCGCTCCAGTATGCTGTCACCCCCTTCACCATTCCGACGTACTTGGCGGTACAGAAGAAGGCAAAGGTTGTAGATAGGATGCACTCGCTGGGAGGTGCACCCCGAGAGGGGAACCATCCAGGCTCGTCGAAGGGGAAAGCAGTCAGCAGAAGGTCTCCTGCGACGGGAACTTCCTGGTTCAGGCCAGTGGGGAGCAGGCCCCAGAAGTTCCAGTTCAGATCTTCGGGTCCTCATCCCTTTTTTACGAGCCTAGGACCAAGGTGTTTTTCTTGTGGAGGTTTCAGGAACGTTCAGATTCGGTGCCCGACCCGAGCTCAGTACGATGGAGGTGGGCAGGTTCAGTGCCCACCTCAGCAGCACCAGTTGTCGGTGAGGCCCTTCCAACAATAGCAGGACCATGCTCCCCTGAGGGAAGACATTGTGGGAGGAGGCCGACCTCAGGGTGCTCCTCAGGGACCTTGACCAGGGTGTGTTCGGGGAGGTGGATGACATCAGGGAGGAAGAGGAGCAGGGTGTGGACAGTTGCACGCATCAGAGATGATGGCTTTGGCAGGACCAGAGGTGGTGCAAGGTACGATTTGTTTGTTCATCACTCTTGTTTCTGCTTTGTTCGATTCGGGAGATTCACACTCATTTGTTGCACCTAGTCTAGCCCATTCTTTGGGACTAGACGTAGAGAGAATTTTCATACCACTGGTACTGAGTACACCAGTTAGAGGCCAAACCAGTGTATCTTGTGTTTTCTGGGGATGTGGTCTGATGTTGGGACCACATCGATCTAGTGGGGACCTTCTTCTGTTACAAATGCAGCCATACGATGTCATCTTAGGCATCGACTAGTTGTTTTCTATTTCTGCCGTTATCGACTGCTTTTGGAGAAGAGTCGTGTTCTCCGACGTGGATGGGCAGTGTGTATTTTTTTTTGGCGAGAGGAGCTATCAGGTAGGAATCCGACGTGTGGAGCCTCTCCTTTCCTTGTTAGGCGGGTTATCAGTGGTTCCAGGTGATACAGAGATGATGGATATCCCAGAGGTTGTTGGGGGGTTCCTTGATGTTTTTCCCTGATGAGGTTGTGACTCTACCCCCCCCCCCCGACGTGATGTTGAGTTCGGGATAGACTTACATCCAGGTGCCCGTATGATTTCGATGGCTCCTTATCGGATGGCACCTTCGGAGTTGCGGGAGTTGCGGATTCAGATTGATGATCTGATGGAGAAGGGTTTTGTTCGACCCAGCGTGTCACCATGGGGTGCTCCAGTTTTGTTCGTGAAGAAGGCAGATGGTGGTCTCAGGCTATGCATAGACTACCGAAGGTTGAACCAGGTAACGGTCAAGAACCATTACCCCCTCCCAAGGATAGATGATCACTTCGACCAGCTGACGGGAGCAGGTTGGTTCTCTATGATTGATCTGCGATCGGGATATCATCAGCTGAGGGTAAAGGACAGTGACATCTCAAAGACGGCTTTCAGGTGCAGGTATGGGCACTTTGAGTTTGTAGTGATGTTGTTTGGAGTTACAAATGCACCAGCTGTGTTCATGGGACTTATGAAATTTGTCTTCCGAGAGTTTCTAGACCGGTTCATCGTTGTGTTTATCAATTACATTCTGATCTACTCAAGATCAGAGGAGGAGCACATTGAGCATCTTAGGGTAGTCTTGGAAGTCCTTCGACACCACCAGCTTTACGGGAAATTGTCGAAGTGTAAGTTCTTGACACAAGAAGTACATTTCCTTGGGCACGTGGTGTCTCAGCATGGAGTATCAGTGGACCCGTCAAATGTGGAGGCAGTTGTTTCTTGGGCAGCACCCAAGAGCGTGGCAGAAGTTCGTAGTTTCCTGGGGTTAGCAGGTTACTATCGGAGGTTCATTTCGGACTTCTCTCGAGTTGCTGCTCCATTGACAGCTTTGACTAGGAAGAACCAGGTCTTCCTATGGAGCGAGCAGTGCCAGAAGTCTTTCGACTACCTGAAGGAGAAGTTGGTCAGTGCTCCCGTACTCAGGTTTCCAGAGGAATGGTTGTTGTATGAGGTGTTTTGTGATGCTTCTAGCCTTGGTCTGGGGTGCGTGCTGATGCAGAAGAAGGGAGTGATTTGTTATGGGTCTAGGCAGTTACGCCCTCACGAGCGTAACTATGCCACCCATGACCTAGAGCTTGCAGCAGTAGTGTTCGCACTAAAGTTGTGGTGACATTACCTCTTTGGGGAGCGCTTTGTGGTCTTCTCAGATCACAAGAGCCTGCTTTATATCTTCTCCCAGCATGACCTGAACCTGCGGCAGCAGAGATGGGTCGAGTTTCTCCAAGACTATGACATTGATATCTCTTACACTGAAGGTAAGGTAAATGTTGTGGTTGATGCCCTGAGTAGGAAGTCGCATCATGAAGTGGTTCGCGAATCCGCTGATGCTTGGAAGGTGATGTGAGAGTTGGTTGCCTTGCACTTGGATGCAAGGGTAGAAGGTGTTAGGGGCTGTTTGTTTCAGATGACGGTGCAGTCCTCCTTGTTGCAGTAGGTGGAAGAGTCTCAGTGGGGGGACTCCAAGGTGGAAGTGATGCAGGATCATGTCGATCAGGGGAATGGTCTAAAAGGATGGTCAGAGGATAACCGATATTATATGCTTTTCCATGGAAGGTTGTTTGTCCTGGAGACAATGCGTGAGGGAGTTCTCCGTGAGTTCCATAGATGAGCCTTGGCGGTACATCCAGGAGTTTCAAAAATGTATCGAGGCCTAAGGGAACAGTCTTGGTGGCCCGAGGTGAAATGGGAAGTGGTAGAGTTTGTGGCTAAATGCCTAGTGTGTCAGCAAGTGAAGACTGAACACCGTATTCCCAGTGGTTTGTTGCATCCTTTAGATGTCCCTGAGTGGAAGTGGGATGACATCTAAATGGACTTCATCATAGGACTACCCAGATCTCAGGGTGGTTATGATGCTATCTGGGTAGTGGTGGATCGTCTGACAAAATCAGCTCACTTCTTAGCAATTAAGGAGTCAGGCCCGGTGAGCACCTTAGCACAAAGGTATATATACGAGGTTGTGCGGTTGCATGGAGTCCCGAAGACTATCGTCTCAGATCGGGATAATCGGTTTACCTCACGAGTCTGGAGGGGGTTACAACATGCTTTTGGCACCCATCTACGCCTTAGCACTACTTTCCACCCCCAGACCAATGGGCAGACAGAGCGGACTTTCCAGACGTTGGAGGACATGCTGCGAGCATGCGTTCTGGATTTCGAAGGATCATGGTTATGAAACTTTCCTTTAGTAGAGTTTTCCTACAACAATAGATTCCACTCTACTATTGGCATGGCACCGTTTGAGGCTTTGTATGGAAGACCATGTCGTTCACCCATTTGCTGGGCAGAGGTCAGTGAGATAGGTACTCTTGGGCCAGAGGTAGTGCAGAGCACCACAGAGAAAGTCCAGCTTGTACGTGAGAGGATGAAAGCGGCTCAGGACCGACAGAAGTCTTATGCTGATCGTCAGAGGAGGCCCTTGGAGTTCGTGGTGGGAGATCACGTGTTCTTAAAGGTTTCCCCTTGATGGGGGAAGCAGAGGTTTGGGAAAGGGAGAAAGCTCTCACCTAGGTTCATCAGACCTTTTGAGGTGCTGAGGCGAGTCAGCGAGGTGGCATATCAGCTAGCCCTACCACCTTAGTTGGAGAGAGTTCATGATGCCTTCCACGTCTCCTAGCTTCATCGATACTTACACGACGACTCTCACATTATCGACTGGGTAGAGTTAGATATGGGAGACGACGTGACCTTAGAGGAACAACCAGTCAGGATCGAGGATCGTAAATAGAAGGTGCTTCGTGGACGAACCATTCCATTGGTTCATGTGTTGTGGAGGCATGGCGGCCTAGAGGAGAGAACTTGGTAGCGGGAGACCCAGATGCATGCTCAGTACCCGGAGTTGTTTTGACTTGTGTTTTCCCTTGTTCTTCTGAGCTTTGTGTTAATTTTGTACTATGTACCCTTGTTATATGGAATGCTTGGCTTGTCATTTGTGAGACCTTTTGTTTCCTTGTTCCCTGGTAATGTGTAACATGTCTGGATGTGTGGTAAAAGGAAAAACCTGACCCTTAATCGAGACGCATTAATGAGGATGCGATTGAAACCATGCGGGCGAGTCAGTGCCGCCTAAATCAGATAATATCTTGACATAGGAGAAGGAATTTCCCAAACCCACGTGTTCAGGCAATGTGTTGGTTGTGTGGTGTTGGGGGTAGTGAGAGTTGAAAAAAAATCCTAATGTATGAAATTGGGAAGACCCAATTCCTAATCGAGACGCATTAATGAGGATGCGATTAAACCTGTGCAGGTGAGTCAGTGTTGCCTAAAGCAGATAATATCTCGACATAGGATAAGGGATTATTAACGCATATGATTAGGGTTGTTGGTTGGGTTCCTGTTATAACGAGAACCCTAAGAGGTATCTTGTTGGGTTTCCTCTGGGTTGGTTTTTGAATTCTCGGGGATGTGAATGTTTTAATAGGTATCTGATGTAATGACCCAGACCTCTCCGACCCATTCCTTTGTCAAAAAGGAGGTCAAGAAGTGTTCTGGAGGGTAAAATGGACTTTTCCCACACTTTCCAGAATTTTGAAACTACACGTCGTGTAGTTTGAGTACACGCTGTGTACCCCCTTTCCGGGTATACCCCGTGTTGAAGACTGTGTCCTTGCTGTATGGAATAATGGGTGCACGCCATGTGCCCAGTTCTACACGCCATGTAGTCCTTCCCCGCGTACGCATTACTAGTCAACGGCCGTGTACCATGTTGGAGCCGTGTCCTTGCCATGTGCAATAAATGAGTACACGCCGTGTGTCTAAACTACACACTATGTAGTCCTTCCCCGCGTATGCGTTACCCTCAAACCATGTGTTGACCAGTCAATGACTGTGGAACCGTGTTGGAAGCTGCGTGGAGACCATGTAAAATAACCGAGTACACGCCGTGTACCATAAAGTACATGCAGTGTACCTTTACTTTTCTCGCCTATAAAAGGAGAGGTCCCATCCTCCTTTCAATTCACTCCTCTCCTCCCCTTTCCTCTGAGTAGAGCTCTCCCAAGAGACTCGAAGGATCCTTTTCTTCCATAACTTCTTTGTCTAAGCTCCGATTTATGATTCTTCAGCGGCCACAGGATCGTAACGACGAGGCAGAACTTCCAAGATTGGATCCTTTGTATTTCCTTCGGCCTTTCCTTTCTGACTTCCACCTGAGGAGGTTTTTTCGGGACTCGACGGAAGTGACGGATGCCAACAGATGTCTTCTAAAGTTAATCCGGGGGAGAATTGCGATCGGAACCTATTGAGGTAGGGATGTTACCTTCGCCTCTCTAAATTTGTGTATCATGCGGGGTGGGTTTCCTCTTGTTTATGTGAAACACATTTAAACCGGTTTAAATAAAGATAATAACTGGTTAAAGAACGGGGATGAGAAATTTGTTATGTTTATCTTTGTTTATATCTTGTGATATTATGTTGTGAATAGAATAGGCTCATGCCTACTAAAAATCACGGTCGTTGGGGGCATTTGCTTGCACAATTAAATGTTTCCCTATCTTTCTAGACCATTATTGTGGATAGAACCTTGTTGAATGTAGAATTTTGGTTAATCATGTAAAGTTGGCTGTTTAAAATCTGGAACCCTTGTGTGATCACCCCGGTTAAACAAACTGGAATAATGAACATGTGGGTGTTGTCTTGGTTACGTGGCATGTGATGGGGGTATTTTTTTTTGTGGGTTGTTGTGGATCGGGTGGTTGGTAGCAGGGCTACAGGGATGGGTTAAATTTGAACGAGCTATGGGTTTTGAATATTTAATAAAAAGTGGAAAGTTAATGAATGGTGGGTCATGGTAATGGAACAGGATTAATAATCGATGGGGTTAGTTGGTTGTTAAGAAGGACTTTGTTGTGCTGCTTGTGTTTTCCTAACTTTATTTTTGGATGGTAGGGATATGTTTTACGAATGATCGTTGTGGTTGGTTGTGGATAGTTTCCCAGTAGTTAAGGAACTAAATAATCTAATTTCTGCTAAAACGTGAAAACCTAAATGGGGTTGGGGTTGTTTTTTGTATGCATTCTTCGTAGTAGCAGTGTCGAGGCACGTGATTAGTTTCTCTGTTTAGAAGCCTTAGGTTGGGCTGTGTGGTTTTTATATATATATCTGTATCTTTTGTGTTTTATCGCACCTCACCCATGTTGAGCACTTAGTGCCGAACACTCCCATTCCATGGGAGAGGGTGTTTTCTTCTTAGTTACTAGCTTCTTCCTGCTCCTTCTTCCCTAGGCTGTGATGGATTTACGCGACCTTACACCTAAGACTCTTCAGGTAGGTTTCGATTGGGGTGGCTTTATCCCAAGACTCTTCTGTCATGTTCTACTATTTCCCAAGAATCCTCGGGATGAGGCCCAGGTGTGTGCGGGTGGGGATACGTGGTTGTGAGGCCCAGGTGTGTGCGGGCGGGATACGTGGTTGTGAGGCCCAGGTGTGTGCGGTCGGGATACGTGGTTATGAGGCCCAGGTGTGTGCGGGTGGGATACGTGGTTGTGAGGTCCAGGTGTGTGCGGACGGGGAGAGTGTGGCAGTGTCAGGACGTTCGCCGTAAGGAAGAGCGGCTAACTAAAGGGAAATGGTGCGGGGTACCCAATACTCTTGTTTCTTATATGCTACTACCTGTTGTGATTGTGTTTTCGGTGAGTGTGGTTGGTGAGGTTGGGTGGATAGAATTCCTTTCTAGGATTCTTCTGTTGTTCTCACGGGACATTAGGATGTATCCCCACTTGTGCACGAGAGATTTAGGTTTCCCTACTGAGTATACTTGTATTCTCACCCTACGTTTACTTTCAGGTTTCCAGGAGGACTACCAGGGCCGTGCGAGACCCTACTAGTCGGACAGTTGGAGTTGTTGCAGTTGTTGTACACTTGTTTCTTTTGGTATTGTACTTTGATCTTTCTTGTAATTGCACCTTGTTATAAAATTGTTTAAACATGCTTGTGGGCTTGGTTTGGGTTTATTTCTATACACTTGTTCTTTTCATTTTTGGTGGTTGACTTGTCCTATTTCCCGATCCTAAATAATAAAAAGGGTAATGCCTCCCATATTTGTGAAAACTCATACCCTTGGTGCTAGTCGCCACCCCGGGGCCTACTGGAGGCGGGAATCGGGGGTCATTATCTCCCTTTCACCATTTCCAGCTCAGGAGGGGCATCTTTGGTGGGAGGGGGTCGTGATGTAACTACTAAATCATCTTACTCCATTAAGAGGCTCTGCTGCTAACCTGCACAGAATCGCTAGGAGATGACCCACAGAGGATCGTTGGAGATTAACCACACAGGATTGCTAGGAGCTGACCCACACAGGATCACTAGGAGATGACCCACAAAGGATCACTAGAGTTTTCCCACATAGGATCGCTGGGAGCTGACCCACACAGGATCTCTGGGAGCAGACCCACACAGGATCGCTGGAGCTGACCCACACAGGATCGCTCGGAGCTGACCCGCACATGATCGCTGGAGCTGACCCACACGGGATCGCTAGGATCTGACCCACATAGGATCGCTGGAGCAGACCCACACAGGATCGCTAGGAGCTGACCGGCACAGGATACCTAGGAGCTGACCCGCGCAGGATAGCTAGGATCACTCTTCTCGTCACACCCAGCTATTGGGTTTTCGCACTAGGCTTGCTCGTTTTCAGGAGGATCTGATCCCCAAGCCAATGGTGATTCTCCAACTACCACGATGTCCCACGAAGAAGTATCTCAAAGGACCGCCATGTCACAGGGGTCTCAACGCAACAAACGGCGCGTCAATCGGACGCACGGTCTGTGAGTTATTAGTCTTTTAGTCCCGGGGGATCGATTGAATTCGTGCTCGATACAACCTAATCGTACCCCAACTTAATCCAAATCTCTAGTGGAGCATACCTAAAGGGACTATCTCGCTTCAAGGGACCCCATCACCGCTGACAGTTCGTCAAATAGATGTCTGGTACCAAAGGTATGACCAAAAGAGCGTAAATGGGTCGTAGTGGGCCCGGGTCCGGTCCGACCCAGTCAGACTGACCCGACCCGACCCGACCTGGCCTGACCCGGTTCGGGTCGACTCGGCCTGACCCACTGGGTCCGGCTCACCCCTCTAAGTAGCCCCACCCATTGGGTTCAGCCCGGCCCGCTGGGTGGCCCGGCCCGCTGGGTTCGGCTCGACAGGCCGCAAGGGGTAGCAGAGGGCCACGAGTGGTCGTGAGGCCGTGGAGGGTGCCACGAGGGCGCGAGGTCGCGGGGCGGCTTGGCCGGGGCAGTTTGGCCAGAAGGGTGGAAACGGTTCAGGTGGCGGCTTGTCCTGGACGGCAGCGGCGGCTCGGAAGGCGGTGGCTCGGGCGACGCTCGACCCAGACGGTGGCGGCGGCTCGGCCCGGATGACGGCTGCGGCTCGAACTGTGGTGGGGCCTCGGGGCGGTGCGGAAAGGCTGCGGGTGACGGAGCGCCGTGGGGCGCAGAGGCCGTGGGAAGCGATGTCGTTGCCTTCGTCGCCTTCATCCATTACGAAGAACACACCAAAGAAGCAGAACGTCGGAGGGGTCAGGCCATGTTTGTTCGGCCCGCACCCTCCGCGTTAGAACGGTAGCAAGCGAATCAATAGAAAAAAATCAAGAGTCATGAACGACAAACTCATCAATTTAATACAAATCGTGGATCAACTCGTTTTGGTTGATCCACGTTCGCCATGCTTTCCAAGAACGAGGAAATTAATCGAGAGAATTCAAGAATTCAATAATAACCCTCTACCTCGTTTGATTCATCGACGCAGATCGTGAGGGAGAATACGACGTTGTTGGGGATGGGAAGATGATTGTCAATTGAAGACGTCCCACATTGGAGGATGTCCTGAGGAAGAAAGTTGAAATCGAGGTCGGCATTCTTCGTTGGAGAGCTTTCTCCCAAGTTCTCCAACGCTCTTTCCTTTGCCAAGACTTTTCCCCAATTCCACCAAAAAATGAAAGAGTTGCCAATATAATTAACTTAAGAAGAAATTGTGTTGGCACACTCACACAAGTTGGAAAAAATTAATGTGGTGCGTTGACATAATTAATGTGGAAGAAGCTCAAGCAGCTCCTCCACATTAAAGAGGGAGTTGAGAGGTTTCTCCTCCATTAAGAGGGGAGTTCAAGGGGTTTTAGCCTCAGATGGTCCCCACCACCATAAACATTCATGGGAGGTTAGTTCAGGTGGTTCCCACTACCATAACCTCTCATGGGAGGTTTAGTTCAGGTGGTCCCCACCTATGAAACATCCACAAAGAGTTTAAAATAAAAATAAAAATAAATGTTACACAATTTTATTTTTATTTTATTCTTTCACGAATATGTGAAAAGCTAAATTTCACCCTCAACCTACTGCGGTCGAGGTTAAGGTATCCTTAAGAGAATACCGGCGCTACGAGTTCAAAAGTGTCCTTAGATTTCAATTCTGAGCACCGGTTCAAAAGTTAGAAAATGCCACTTGCGTGTTTACTGAATGTACCCGAAAAAAAGTTCGGAAAATTATTAAAAGTCACCCTCAAACCGCACCAGTTGAAGTTAGGCTCTGCCCAAGTGAAACACACCCCAAAAAACCCAACGGTACTCTCGGATTTCCAATCCGAGTTACCATTTAAAAGTTATGGATTTTTAAAATAAAATAATTGTCACTAAATTCTTTTATTTACGGCCAAAAACTAACTTTCACTAGTGTCTTGCGCCGGCCAAAGTTAGTATCTTCTTAAATAAATCACGCCCTCACGATTTCAGCGGTGTTCTCAGATTTTAAATCCAAGCTAACATTGTCATGTTATAAGCATTTTAAAAATAAAATAATTTATTTAATTATTTTATTTACAGTTATACCATTTTTGGGTTTTCTCATAGGAGGCCCGCGCCGACTAAAATTAAGTCACGCCTAGGATAAACCTACCATCCTAAACGCAACAGTGACCTCAAATTTCTGATCCGAGTAACCATTTAAGAGTTATTCCACTTTTTCAGGAAAACTGCTTACGCGTGCTATTTAAAGTTTAACAAAACTTCGACGGACCATTCCGGACACTCTGGGCCTCAGAATCACATGCCGTCAATTTTCACGGACTCATAAAATTATCATTTAATTAAAAAAAATTACATGGAAATTTTGGGTCTTTATAAATAAAAGATCTAAAATTAGTTAAAAGCATAACTCGAACTTCAAATGGCCATAAATTTTGATCCAAATGTTTGCTTGAGCTCTACCAAATATCAAATCAAAGCCTGCGATGAGCTCTACGCTATAGAGGGCTGGGCTGAGCTTTGTAAACTTTGTCCTTTTTTTCGACCCCAAAAGGCCCAAAAGACCACCAAAATTGAGTTTTTATTTGGGGTATCCAATTTTTTAAACATTCAATGAATTTTTAGCCTCATTTAGGGGATCTTTTGCCCATTTTAAATGGGGAATGAATTTATTCTCAGGGATTACATTAATATTGATATTATGAAATTAAAATTTTATCATTTTTCACAATGTTCTATTATTTATAATCAAATATATTACGATATATACATATTTTTTATATATTCACACATAAAAATTTAATTTTATAAATAAATAATTAAACATATTTACATATAAAATATATTTACAAATATATAAACCATATCTAAATAAAAAGTAATGTCCATTTTACTTAAAATAAAAATATATGAATATTTATATACCTGTATATATAGTGTGTGTGTGTGTCTGTATTAACAAACTGATATATATTATCTATATATTCTAATATATGTATATAAATATTAACATATAATACATGTAAATAAATAAAAATATGTATAATTATATTTATAGATACACAGATAATATATATATATATATGTATGTATGTATGTATGTATGTATGTATGTTGTATATATGTATGTATGTACTTATTTATTTATAAACACACACAAACACAAAACATATTTTATAAATGTATTTAAAAATAATCATATAAATATATATAAATATATGAATAAATATATGGATAAAAAAATATAACTAGATATAGATATATAAATAAATAGATATAAATATATATCAATATATGGATAAATATATAAATATATAAATATAACTGTATATATTTTTAATATATATATTAATAAATGAATATGTATATATATAACTATATATATATATTAATATAAATATATATTAATATACGAAAAATATAACTAAATATATATATATAAATAAATAGATATATCATAAAATAGAGAACAAAACAATATGGATGAGTGGTAAAGGTGCAGGCGCACTACGGAGAGGTCTTGAGTTCAAATCCTAGCAGAGGTAGGGGCGCATCGGCGGGTGAAGGGGGCTACTAGCACTGTTAAAGGGGTGGGGGCTTATAGCACTAATAAAAGGGGTTTGAATTTTATTTTTAATATGCTTATTTTTTTTCTTTTTAAAAATTTATTTTTTGACTTTTATCATCACTAATAAAAGACACCTTTTATTAGCACTGATAAAAGGGACCCCCTTTTAACCGCGCTTCGATTATCGGTGTTTTTTAGCACTCTTAATAGCCTTTTTTTAGCACTGTTAAAAGTCTATTCTATAGTAGTGAGATAAAAAAACTTCAATGTACATATTGGATATATGAATATCCAATGACCATATATCCAACAACCATATTTCCAACGATCATATTTCCAATCTCTCTTTAATAACAGTCATATTTCATTTCTATATAGCCTTATAAACATCACTAAAATCATTCATCTTGTTTAATTCTTTCTCAAATTATTTATTGAATTTCTAATGGTGTTCATTATTTTCATGGTCGCAATTAGGGTTATGATCATCATGGAGAACCATGAGGATAAATATTTTATATTCATGGTATTTTTATTTACTTGAAAATTTACTCAACTTGTACTTTATTAATGATGTTTCATATTATATTCTCATAATGTATCAATTTTTCTTTCATTGTAATATTTTGTCTCAATAAAAAGCATTGCTCATTTTAGTTTGGAGTTGCGTGTGAAACAAGATATTCAATACAATATTTATTTAAAGAAAAAATACATAGTAAAATCACGGGGTGTTACAACAAAGTAGCTACTTATTGTTGGAGTTGGTGTCTTAGAACCAACTTCTGTGTACTTTATGATAACTTGTATTCACAGTTTTAAATATTAATAAATTCCTTATCACATCATGATTGTTATTCTGCATAACATAGTATGTGATAATGATCTAAGAGGAGCTGTCACACTTAAATATCATAAAAATTCTTCATTATGATGAGAACCCAGAAGTGTCATGACAGTATTCTTAAATATATGTTTTATAGTCAGATGATATCATTTGAGAGACACAAATGATAAAGACTATCAGGGGTGGAGACTCATAGGACTTTGAGGCACCTTCTCATGGTGTAACTCCTTGGTAATATCTGGTGTGGGATATTATGAGAATGAGACCCGCTAGTAAGAAATCCAAATTTATATGTGTCTTTGGATGTTCCTATATCGAGATGTGTGTATTGATCCTTAGCCTTTAAAATTATTATTAATGAGTATTATAAGTTGTGTACTTTAATGTATTGATGAAAACTGTGATGACATATTTTTGCGATAAGGTAGGATACGTCGGGTGCATCATGAGTAATACTGCGTTAATGAATAATGAGAGAAAGGATTTGTTCATTCTATTGTTCAATGAAACTTGATATCTTAGAACCTTTTATGGAAATGATATAGCCTAAATAAATCCATGATCATAATGTTCTATAGGAAAGTTTGATTTTTAGAAATCCAAAGAAAGGTATATTGATCACATAGGTTGATGGCACCAATGTGCAACATGCTTGATTAAAGATATCGTGATAAAGAGATTATATTAAACAGTAAATATCAGTATGAGGTATTATGTCGATTTGACATTAACTTCTTTCTTCATGAGTGTCTTGGTATGTTGCGAGGTGCTAACCTTTGACTTTAGGTTGTCTCACCTAATGTCAGTGAGAAAGAGGCCTAGATGGTCACATACTAAGTGTATCTAGAATCTATGTTAAATAATATATTATTATTTATTATTTAAGAAGTTGAATAAATATTATTCTCACACATGGTTCAATAATTATTCATGTATGTTTGATTTCATATATTCTGTCACCAGTTATTCGAAAAAATATTATGTGTGTGGAATATTTAATAAATATTTTTTTAGTGAATATAATATTTATTGATTTATTAGAGAATAATGCAGTGAAATTTATTTATTAAATAAATAATCATTATTCAAGGCCCAATAGATATTTTGAATGATTAATGGGATGAGTTTTTAGGTCCAGTGAGAAATAATATATATTGAATATTATTTGATTAAATAATATTTAATTTAATTAAAAAGTTAAGTGCATGTTGAGAAAATAATAATAGTATTATTATTTTAGACCTGGGGTTCTGCAAGGGATTAAATAAATATTAAAGCTCACTTGTGAAAATATTTATTTCTAACCCTATTGTTGTATAAACACAATTATATTATTTTCTAAGAGAGCAATTCATTTGTTTTTTTTGTGCACAACAAATTCGGAGAATCCTCTCGAAGCCATAGAGAGCTCCCTTATCCAAGAACGCTCTCAATAATAAAGGGTGATCTTCCTCCACCTCCCACTCTCAAGTCTAGAGAGATCAAGTAGAATGCTTTGGAAGTGATTCTCTTGGTGATCAAATGTTAACGACATAAGCGATAATATCTGTTGTGTTAGAACCCTAAGATTCCTACGACGACATTCAGAGATTTGTGGAACACATATGGATCACCACTAGAGGGAATATACTCTTGATTACTTCAATGCAATGACAATACAATGTATATCTATTTTCAGATCTATTAATGAAGAAATAATTCTCTCAAGGTAATTCTTTAATTGATTAAATTAATTATAAATAATATGTCACGATCCTATGCTTGGTTCTGATGTTCCATCCGTTGTCTTTTTCTTTGATTCAATTCCATTGATCACAAAATTTATCATCATGTAAATCTCATATTGATCACTGATCATGAAAAAAATAAAATTTGGGCATGACCTATTGCATGCTTCCTCTGTGCTTGGAACCTACAAGTGGTATCAAAGCATTCACATAATTATTTATAATTATTTAAAGATCATTGATTGATTTACACATTTGTTATTTAGTTTTCAATTCATGTTTAATTGTTCCTTAAACTGAATAGTGATATCTACTTCTTCCACATTCATTTATCATAGATCTAATCAAATTGATTAATTTTATGAACAAAATAAAATCAAAGATCTCATATAGAGGTGTCGAGGAATCTGGTCGGATAATAGAAGAGTACACACCGTGTAACCATAAAAACAAACTGTGTACCAGTGTTCAGTGCACTAAGAATTAATTTTGAATTAATTCAACCCTTATACATTGAATACACGCGGTGCATTTAATTTTACACCACATGTTGACTAGGCTAGTCGGGTGTACGGGAAGCCAGAGTATACACCATGTATCCCACATACACGACGTGTAATCCTTTAGTTACAGATGATCCATGTATCTTCTTACACAACCTACCTAATTGGTGACCGTGTAACTCAGTGAACCCATGTATGTAGCCCTTATACATGCCGTGTACTCCAATTTTTCTAAGTCAAAAATACATTTCGAGTCCCTAGGTGTGTGTACATGTCATGTAGATGGATTGTACATTCCATTTACTTATACCAAATTGTGTGGAATTAAAATTAATTTATTATACTGTGTAAACCTCATCAACATGTTCTTGCATGTGGTCATTAAGTTGATAAGACACACCGTGTGATGAGTTTATATATATGTTTAATTAATTTATATGTAATATTCAGATCTACATATCATGTGTGTGCCATATTATATATTTTACTCTATGAACGTTGAAGCATAACACATGATAGAAAAATCATGTAATTTGTGTAATCATTAAGTTGATAGTACACATCATGAAAGTATATGATAAGTCTTGTATGCCATATATTTCAAGAGTAAACAATATACAAGTATAACACATATTGGGTAGATACATATGGGTACTCACCACATTTCCTCTAAGGTACATTTATGTACATAGTTAATTTTAAATAAATTTATTTAATTTGTTTAAAATTATTATGGATGATAATCTCAAGGAAATTTATATGAGAATTAAGATAAAATAATCAATTAATTAAAGTAGATAATTAATTGATTCGAGCAAAATTTATCTTAAATAATAATGATTAACAATTGAATTCTAGTTTTATTAAATTCATAATTCATTGCATGCTAATAGATGATCATGATCTTAGACCAATACCTTTGTATGTGACTAGTTTCATTTAATTTATTATTAAATTAAATTGTTGGTCTGTGTGCCATCTCTCCTCTTAAAATGTAAGGGCATGAGTTCCCATGATTTATTTTATGTAAACCCCCTCCTTAACATGTAGGTGAGTAAAAGCATATGTAATGGATGAAGCTCCCAAGTTAGTGAAGACAGTTCAAGTTTGGAGCCGAGGAAAAACCAATCCAAGATAAGTACATGTGTAGATAGGTGGAAAGCTGCAACATAAACCGTAATTGGTTTATGGTGTTTTTAACCTAGGTCAATGGTTAGTTTCTCACCTACTATATAAAATAACCATTAGTAAATTCTCATTATCATACCAATTTATTATTTTATTTATGTCAACTTTCATGATCATTTCATTATGTATGTTTTGTTGCGATCATATGAATTAATGAATTAAAAAGTAAGAAAGAAAGAACTAAAATAAATTGGATTATGTGTAAATATTATCTAAGACATGGTTAATCACTAAAGTAATTCCACTTAATATTAAAAATCATGTAATTAATATAATAATTTACAATTTATGCATAAAGGATAAAATCCCTCAATGATATATATTAAGTTGCTATTGTCTTCCACTATTTTAGTTAAAATCGTACCATAATTCAAAGTTCTTAACCAACCAAAGTTGGGGTGCTTTTGATTATCTAAGAATTATAACATGAAGTTTTGGGTTGACTTAGCTTAGTTCACATCACAATTTTACTACCAAAACAAGACTTGGTGAAACTAAGAGGCAAGAGTTGAGGAAATCCAATTTATGGATTTCAATATTGGAGAGTCCTCTCAACAGATCAAGGAATTGTGAGTTAATGCAGTTGGAATTTGGAATGCTTCACTAAAACCATTCAAGTTTCTTGACCAACAAAATTTGGGGTAATGAGAAGGGGAATATAGATCCTTTCCACAAGAATGTCCAAGAAACATGATATTCTGAAGCCAATGGTGATGACTACTGGGTCTCAATAAAATAGTGGGAGATTAATAAATATAATATTTATTTATTTGTCAAAATTTTATCAGATAAAGTACTAGTATTTTTGTCATATTATTTGTAGAAACAATAATAAAATGAATTCAAACATATCACTCTAATCTATACTTGAGAAGAATAAACTTCTCACTGGCACATATTTATAAGAGTGGCAAAGGAACTTACGCATTATCCTTCTCCATGAAAGGAAATTGTATATTCTAGAAGAACCTATTCCTGATGCGCCTAGTGATGAGGCTAGTGAGTAAGAGTTAAATCTTAATGAGAAACATTTGAAAGATTCCATATATGTTCAGTGTTTCATTCTATCATCCATGACCAATGATATTTTGAATTAACATGAGGACATGGATGCATATAACATAATGTCTCACCTTTAGAACCTCTATTAAGATAAGGTGAGACAAGCGAGATACGAGATATCCAAATATTTTTTTACAAATAATCTTATAGAGTTTTCACTATATGGGCCTCATGTAGTCAAACTTATTGGCTATATTTAACACTTAGAAATCTCAGAGATTAAATTAACAGATGAGTTGCACACAGATATCACACTTTTATCACTTCCCAAGACCTTCTCTATTTTTATTTTTAATTACAATATGGTTAATAATAAGAATAGAATTTCATAAATTCTTGCTTTTATTCACCAAGTGGATAAGGACTTGGGTCATGACAAGCCCACAACCCTTATGGTGAATAAGAAAAGGAAGAACAAGGAGAAGGGGCCTAAGACTCATAAAAAGTATAAAGATCCTAAGCATAGTCCTTATAAGAAGAGTAAGATCTAGAGGTAGGGAAAGGAAAAGGAGGAAGTAAGTTTTTCATGTGGAAAGAGAGGCCACTAAAAGAATAACTACACCCATAAGCAAGGGTAATCTAAAGTTTCATTCGTTATCAAGTGTAATCTTTCAATATATACACATTGGGTATTAGATACAACTTGTGGTTCTCACATCTATATATAAATGCATGAACCAAGTAGATTATGAAAGATTTATAGAGGAGAGGTAGATTTTTGAGCTTCCAATAGTGCAAGGATGGATTCTCTAGCCATTGGTGACTACCACCTTTCATTGACAACAATAATGATTTTGGTTTTAAAGGATTGTTAATATGTACCACTGGTTACCAAGAACATAATTCCTATATCATTCCTGGATGCAGATGGTTTTATTTTCATGTTTAGAAATAAAATTTGTTTATTTTATAAATAAAACATATGTTATAGTATGACACATTTAAATAATGGTATTTATTTATTAAATTATGAAAAAAAGTACTGGTCATTGATAATGAATCATGTTCACAAAAATCATATAACACCCAGCTATGAAATCGCTTTCTTCGTCATGTAAACAAGAAGCATCTGAAAAAGATTTATCAAGATTGTTATTTAGACTATTCTGAGATAAAACCACTTGAAAGATGTAATTCCTTTTTACAAGTAAAAATGACCAAACTTCTTTTTTGTGGATAGGGTGAAAGGGATACAAAGTTTCTAGGATTGGTACACATTGTTATGTGTGTACCATTTCTAGTAGAAGCTAGAGGTGGGTATTCTTAATTCATAAATTTTATTTATGACTTGAGTAGATATGGTTATTTATACTTGATGATGTATAAGTCTGATTACTTTTAGAAATTCCAAGAATTCAAGAATGAAGTAGAGAACTAACTTGGAAAGAATATAAAGAAGCTTCGATCAAATAGAGGTGGTGAATATCTTAACCAAGAGTTCATCAAATTTCTATGGGAGTTTGGGATTCCATCTTAACTCACTCCACCTTACAAAACATAGTGGAATGGTGTTAGTGAAAGTAGGAACTATGCCTTATTATAAATATAAAGGTTGGTGAAGACTCATGTAGATCTTCCATTATCTTTTTGGGGATATGAATTACAAACTAATACATATACATTAAACTGAGTACCAACTAAAGTGGAAAATGGAATTCCCTTCATATTATGGAGTGGAAAGAAATATTTTTTTTATATACACAAGTATGGGGTTTCTTGGAATTTTTTAAGGCCTTCTCAGGCAACAAACTAGCACCTCAAGGCACAAAGTGTATCTTTATATGGTAACCTAAGGAAACAAAGGGATACTACCTATACAACCCCTCAGATAAGAAAGTGATTATCTCTAGACAAGTTGTCTTTCTTGAGAGGGAGAACATCCTCAAAAATGAAAATGGGAGAAAGATTATATTAGATGAAGTTGATGATCAAGATACATAAAAGTTGGTATAGGAATAGATTCCATAGGTCCCCATAGAAGAATTAGTTCCTGAAACACAAGTATTGTGAGGAGCATAAGAGAGGTAAGAGAAATAGAGAGATATAGTTTTCTAGTAATTGAAGATGGAGACTTATTATTGGTTGACAATGATGAACATATCTCCTACAAAGAGGTAGAGATAGATTAGAAGCTACAAGTATAAGGGCATGGATCCACATGGATTAACCCTTTGTGTGTTTTTGAAGATAAAAGTGCTTAGAGGTGGCTTGAAAGAAGTTTGAAGAAGTTCGGTTAAGTAAAAGATGGAAATGGGGGATTACACATCGTGTAACTGTATTACATGATGTGAAAAATTATTTCACAGGTTTTCCTAGAAATATTCATGATGTGTAGAATTTTACAAAATGTGAAAGAGGTATTCATGGTGTGAAATAATTCGGGGTCTGAAAAATAAAATAAAACGATGAGTTGATGCATTTTTCATGAAACCCAAAACCTGAGGGTTACAGAACGTGAAAGGGGATTTCACGCAGTGTAATACTCCAACACTGTATGTTTTAAGTGTTTTCTAACCACTCAGTTTTTTTCAAAACCTATGGGTGAAATGGATCTCCCTCAACCCCAAGTGACCTGGTGACCCCTTCTTCAACATTTTGGGAATTCCTTCATCAAGGAATGACCCCTAGATCCCTCCTTCGATCTATAGCGATCCGTCTTTGATATAAGGTATGATCTAACTTTGTTCTTGTGGTTTCTTCAATCTATTTACTCCCATTTATCCTTTCCATGAAATTTCACATGATCTCCATGTTTCTAATGGAGTTTTATTGGTTTTTGGTTGGTGCAGTTGTTCCACGACATCCTCGGGTGGATGCAGTTGTTATGGGATAGGTGACCATGATCCATTGATTTGATCCATTCTCATGCGAAGAACATAAATGAAATTTTAAGGCAGTGGATTCATTGAATCTATATTTATTTACATGAAATCATATATATAACATGATTTAGACCCTTGGATATCAATTAAATTGACTTAATTAAATACTTAAACCGGATTAAAGAATTGGTATCGACCGTATAATGATGTTGTTGACTTGTACCATGATAACAGTTTGCCTCTTGATTTTCTAGATTGTGTGATGTCTATGATTTATTATTTAGCATGTTGTTCTTGATGGAAATTGGTAAAGAACATAAATCCAAGATGAATTGATAATTAATTAGATAATTCTTCAAAGAGGCATGTTTAGTAAATCTGGTTGTTGTTGTTGCTACTGTTGTTGTTATAATTCGATGTTAATCAAATTGATGCATATATGCATGTTTAATGGAATTGGGTAATGAACCTGAGGCATGTTGATGCATGTTGATAAATAAATTAAAGTCATGATAAATTAATTGGTTAATTAATTTCTTAAATCTTGTGATATCTTATTGTTTAGGTTGCCCATATTTGTAATCTATGAATAATGAATTGGTTAATTAAAGATGAAATAAGAACCAATTGTGTGATAAAGATAATGAATTTTTAGTTCCTAAGTTTCCTTCTTTCTTGTAAAGGCCAAATGCCTTGTGTTTTGGAGCCGTGATATCTCGTTGTGTGTAAAGACAGAATGCCTTGCTTTGGGGCCGAGAGCCCATTGTTATGTTTGTTCTTGTTGCCTGTGATGTGCTCTGGATACGAGACTTGTGGTATATGGGGTGGGGAGGCCCAGATGTGATGTGAGCCTGGGATGGTTGAGCCTGGAGGGCTGTTGTGGTATATGGGGCGGGGAGGCCCATGCGTGACATGATCCTGGGATGGTTGATCCTGGAGGGATATTGTGGCATGTGGGGCAGGGATGCCTGATTGTTGTGGCAGCAGTTGTCACCTGGAGTGGCGATATTCATTGGTTTATGCATGTGGTTCCAGGGAGGACACCAGAGATAATGGAATGGGTTGAAACTGGGATAACCTATTGATATGAAAGTTGGATACTTGTTATGGCATCCCGCCTTTTTAATACATAACTTTTCATTATATTTTACTAACAGAGGATCTTTAAACTCTAGTGTCTTGGAAATCAGGAACAATAAAACTTGAAAACAACATAAAAAATTCTTTTAATACACTTATAAGGCTTCATCATAAGTTCATCCTAAGTACAATTACTGCATCTCATAACCTGGAGACATACATTCAAAGGAAAGGGTGATCAGAAGGCCCAATAAGGGTAAACAAGGGAATCCGTTTACTTGTGATATCAATATGAACTTGGTAAAAACATACAGACAAGAGAAATGAAATAATAGACATATCATAATGAAATTAACTTGAAACATAACTTTAATATGTGGCTACAACATTTCATTTAGACATTCATGAACATATCACTAAGGTTCAACCCCGAGGTGTCATAAAAATTACCAAGGTTATTCACCAAGGTATCGTGAAACTTGTCATCTCTAGAGATTAATTATTTACCAAATGCATTGGAGTGATATCATGGAACACCCTTAATATGTATTTAATTTTTTGTGATACACATATATTATAATAAAAAATTTCATAAATAACTCATAGAGAACAAAAGAAATGGGTTTCATTTCAAAATTGTGACGTTTTAAAAGTGCTTAAAAATAAGATCATTATGTCATTTATAACCCATGGAAAGGGAGTGAGGGTTACATGCATGTCAATTCCAGAATCAAATATATAATTTATATGTATCTATGAACACCCATAGAAACGAAATAGGTCTGGGTATTCACATAAATAAAACAAGATAATTCCTTGAGAAAAAGAGAGAAATTTTGAGACAAAATTTCTACAGCATAACGGCTATATAACATGGTTTTAAAAAATAATATAAAGAGCAGGGACAAGGGTATACCATAAATAAATGGATAATTTTTAAGTATAGGTATAGAATAATAAGAAATAATATCATGGTGTGGATATTTGAATGACACTCAAATTATATTATTTTCCAAGAGAGATAATACAATTGTTTTGTTGTGCACAATGAAACCGGAGAATCATCTTGAAGCCCTAGATAGGTCCCTTCTCCAAGAATGATCCCAAGAATGGAGAATTACCTTACTCCACTTCCCACTCTCAAGTCTATAGAGATCAAGTAAAATGATTTAGAATTGATTCTTGTGGTGATCAAAGGCAAACGATGCAAGTGATAGGATCTGTCGTGCTAGCACCCGAAGATTTCTACAACGACATTTAACGATTTTTGGAACACGTGTGGATCACTTATAGAGAGAATCTACTATTGATTCCTTCAACACAATGACAATAAAACATAGATTTGTTTTTATATTCATAAATTAATAAAAAATTCTCACAAGGTAATTCTTTAATTGATTAAATTAATTATAAATAATATGTGATGATCTTGTGCTTGGATATGTCATTTTATCCCTTTTTTATTTTATTCGATTCAATTATATTGACCATGATATTTATTGTCGTATAAATCTCATATTGATCATTTATCATGACAAAAATCAATGTTGGGAATAACCCATCGCATGCTTCCGTTGTGCCCGGAACCTACACGTATGAGTAGGCTAACCTCAAGAAATATTTGGAAAATTAAATTAACATCCATGTATGAATAAATAAAAAATTTCATACGCTTACATAAGAGTAAATAGAAAAATATTATTTGTGTGAAAATATATGGGTTTTGGTTGGGATATGTAAGTGTATCATGAATTTGTGGAAGAGTAAACTGAGCCAATGAAGAATCCACTTTATGTAAGATTAAAACACCGGTTGTGTAAGAATAAATGTGAAACTATATATGATTAATTACAAAGGAGAGACCATGCTACACACCATCACATATGATTCTGGAGAAATATTAGCCACTTCTTACAATAAGTGATGTAATCACCCATGATCAATTCACTGTCTGCGCCATCATGAATATGTTGTCTATGATTCTAACACAGGTAGTGCCACCTTTATAATACATCTCAAGATCTACAGTTTCAATCAAAAACCGATTTCATGTAAATAATGTACACCAATTTAAATATAGATCAAAAACACTCTAGGATATGCAAAGAAAATTTGTAAAGAACAATTAATATCATGGGATCAATCCATGATACACATGGATTCCATGTATGGAAATACTGACTAATTAAATATTCCTAAAATATGACATCCCTATTGACTATAGAACTAGTAGTCGGACCGGTCACCACATGGTCTCAAGTGAATATTCTCATACAACAGAGGCTGCTGACTAGTAGCAAGGGTCTAATGATGGTACAATGGGGAGACTATACCCTCATGATTAGAGTATCATAATGATATAAGAGGTAATAAATAAATCAATCAACTACAAAAGAAATATAAATAAATGAAAAATCAGTGGAAGGTAAATATAAAAAGTGAATAAAAATGTCCACATCTAATAATATACAACAACAAATTTATGTAAAGATGATGATACATAGGCTAAGTAATAAACATATAGAAGACGATACAAAGTAGTATAAAATAAATAAACAGAATGAAAAAAATCCCCTAGGGATAAATCCATGATCATTATAAGCTTTGACTCAGTTTTGTACTTCTAACTTCCTGGTATAAGCATGACAACACAACCAAGGATCCGGATCCTATAACCAATGAGGTCTTCTCAGGTACCCTGATGCAATGGAATCCTGAGAAGGATGTGAGATATACTAAGTAGGCCACCAACAATAGTATCTAAAATATAATCTAGTATGCGAATATAAAATATAGTAGTGTGTAGGTATATCAATAAAGAAGTGAATAAATAAAAGTAAAAAAGTTGGATCAGGTTCCTAAGAGACACCTGGATAACCATACCTAATTTGGCCTAAGCCGGAATATTTCTAAACTAGGGTGAAACTATGTATATATAATCCACACACACAAACACACACACACACATATAACTATAGGGAGTATACATAAGAAACATAACTAGGTCTGTCATATAGGCCGAATACAAATATAGACCGAACCCAAGCATGTTCATTGGCTTGGAATATGCGTCCTTTAATTTTATAAACTATAATTTCTTAGATCTTTAACAAGAGGCATTAAAGTTCTTAATCAAAAGGTATCCTGGGCCCATCCAAGGTGACCCATAAAGAAGAATCTCAAGTATCACACTAGCACTCCAATTACCCATCACTATGAGAGTTCATCCAAGGTGATCTATAAAGAGGAATACCAAGTATCACTCTTGGTATGGTATAAGGGCATAACCCACTGATCTCATCCCAGGTATCACATGTAGGGGACCAAGTATCGCTCATGGCATAGTATAACCATCTTTCCACCAAGCCTGTGTAAGTTATCTCCCTTAGGGTACCAGTATCTCTCACAAAGATAATAATATCAATTATCCTATGAGCCCATCCTTGGAGTTCCATAAAGAGGAAACCCAAGTATTGCTCAAGGAATAACATTAATTAGGAAACCTATGATCCCATACCTAGTATTTTGTAATAAGTAACTCGGTATTGCTCTTGGTATATATACTCTTAAAAAACCTATGATCCCATCCAAGGAATTCTTACTTGGGAATCCATGTATCACTCATAGAATCCATAATTCATTTAATCATTTAAGTTCAATTATAAGTCATTCCATGTTCATAAACATTCCATACCATAATTTAAGTGCACAAGGAGGTCTATTCCCATTATTCATTTCTATTATAACATTAAAGACCATGTAATTAAGCATTTCATTCATCATATCCCTCATATTTTATTTATTATCCCCTTTTTATTAGAGAAGAAAACACACCTCAAATGTGTTTTTTATTATAAAATGATTCAATTAAAAAAACCATATCATTTGGTATAATTTAAACATATCTTGCATGAGAGTTAATCTAACATACATCAAAGGTAACAAAAATCATAAAAAGGTATCATAACCATGCATATTAAAAAAACCCAATTAGGATGGTTTAATAACCTATTTTAAGAATAGTACATGAAATATAAGAGATGCATCCCACGAGGATGGTTCAAGTCAAGAAAAACATCCTCTAATGGTTCCATTTTAAAGAACAATAACCAATTAAACTGAGCATTATGTTCTACATATTATATTTTATATTTAAAATTCATTGCATAGAAATATCACGTGTGTCACAATGGAATAAGTTATAAATCAACATTTATTTGAGGGAAAACATATAGACCACCTACTTTATGCTTATGATGCTCTAATCATCAAGTATCAAGTCTTGAATTGATCTGGTTCGAGATAAATCGAAGGCAAAGACAAACACCATGAAAATATGGTGAATTATCTCACACAATGATAGAATTTAAGATGGAGAGTGAAAACAATAAGGTAAAGAAGAGAATTCATATAATCATTGAGGTATATCCAATGCAACTGACAATGTTTGAAATAGACACCAGGAGGAGGAGATCTCTCCATACCTAGAAGAGGGGAAGGGAACTCCACCGGAGGCTGCTACATGTGGGTAAGGGGAGAAAAGAAAAGAGTGAATAAGAATAAAATAGTTGAAGGAAAAAAATGAGAATTTAATCCCATTTAATAAGTTTCATAGTTTGGACACATGGTTGGACAAACCATTCACCAACCATACGCTTATCATTGCCCAAGGAAACCCCTTGCACGGGCTGGCCACACGGTTTGGATAACCATGCATAACCCATACAAAAGTAATTTGTAAAGATATCTGCATCACCTACATGGCCATGAACCCCCCCCCCCCCACATGGTTAGAAAAAAACTGTGTGAGACCTCTTGCTCTACTAGACCAGCCACATGGTTTCACCCGGTGGGCCTCATGATTTTAGACAAATTGTGCACCCTTAACAGTTATTCCCAGTTTTGATTTTTCAGACCCCAATGATCCTGAAACTCAATAGAAAACCTAAGACACCATTCGGTCCTTAAAAAGTCTAAAAAAACATATTCAAGTGTTCCAACTCTATACATCATGTTCTGAGACCCTATTTAAATAACTATCCTTTCACCAAATGGTAAAATTCAAAATTCCCTTGGAAATTTCATCCAGTCCAAAAAACATCGGACATTACAACCTCCCCAAAATAGAACTTATCATCCTTGATAACCCTTAGATAACCAATGAAATCAAAACTCTACCTAATTTAGTTGTGAAGTTTTGTATAAACAATTACGTTTCATTTCCAAACTCCCAACACAACAGCAAGCACCACTTTTACACATGGTGTATAAACTGTTGAAACTCGAGCTAATGATCACACATGAAAACCAAAACATCGAGACAAAGCTTACTCGAGCTCATATAACCTGATACATGAACTCCTCATCATCTCTTAACATTACAAGCCTACATGTCACGACCCATCCCCCAGGGCCCATGACGTGACTACCCCAAGTCCGCCTTCTTTAGGCTAGGGGCTGGCGACTAGCACCAAAGGCGTATTCCCTAAATCTGGGAAGCCATTTCCTTTATAACCTGTAAGCACATGCAACCAAGCACATAAAAAGATATGAACTCGAGCAAACTGTATAGTAAAAGAGATAGTACGGTAAGAAAAAAGGGGCCAGAATACAATCCCAACTGGAAAGTACAAGAAACTGAAAGTACAAGTCAATTGGAACAACTCCTGTGATCACCCGCCAAGGATCCTACCTGAAGGGTAGGTACATATCACGAACAGTTGTCTCTGCGGTAAGCCTCATCTAAGGTCCAACTCCGAGCTACGTCCAGTCCTGGTACTCTCGTCCTCAGTCAGCGTTGTCCGTCGTCTGAACCAAACGCAACGAGGTGCGAGCATAGACCGTGCATGGGTGAGTATAATGATACTTAGTAGGGACCCCGAGACCCTCAAGGTCTCACAAATCCACAAAGTATAAAACAAAAATCATGAAAAAAACTGACAACCCTACTTAGGTATATGCCCATACATATACCTAAGTTATCAAGTAAACCCATCTCAAACATGAGGAGTCACAAGGCCCAACTCGTTAGCTCAAAGATAAACTGTTCCACAAAGGAAGGAATACCACGAAGGTAAGTACCACATAGTTACGCTACATTGAAGAATACCACCAAGGTATTACCACAAAGGAAAGTACCACATAGGTACAGACTCAGCTCACACCAGGTATTTCTTAGGTACAGAAGCAGAGATGATTAGATGTAACTACTAAATCATCTTACTCTATTAAGAGGCAGACCCATGAAGGATCGCCAATCATCATCAAACCCACATAAGATCTCTAGGTGCTGACCCACACAGGATCGCTCGGTGTTGACCCACATAGGATCACTCGGTGCTGACCCACATAGGATCGCTTGGTGCTGACAAACACATGATCGCTAGGTGTTTACCCACACAGGATCGCTAGGTGTTGATCCACACAGGATCGCTCGGGTAGTCCCGCATGGAATCCTAGATCAGTTCCATGTGGGACCCTTAATCACAGACCCACGAAGGATCTCTTCCTCAAGTCACAACCAACTACTGGGTTCCCGCGCTAAACTTGCTCGTCTCCGGGAGGGTCTACTCCTCAAGCCACTGGTTAATACTCAAACTACCACGAAGTCCCACGAAGAAGTATCCCAAAGGACCGCTATGTCATAGAGGTCTCAACGCAACAGATGGTGTGTCAATCGGATGTTCGGTCTGTAAGTTATTAGCCTTTTAGTCCTGAGGGCCCGGTTGGATTCGTTCTCGATCCAACCCTACTGTATCCCAAATTTTTCCAAATCTCATGTGGGGTATACCAAAGGTACCGTCTCACTCTAAGGTTTCCAGGGCTACTGAAGATTTGTCAAACAAACGCCTAGTGCCAAAGTTATGGCCAAAAGAGAGTATAGGGTCAAAACTGGTCTGGGTCTGGTCCGACCCTGTCCGACCGACCGACCCGACCAGGCCTAGGTTGACCCGGTTCAGGTTGACCAGGTTCAAACCACTAGGTCCGGCCCGACCCACACTGGGTTCAGCCCGACCCGCTCTAGGTCCAAACCGACCTGTGTTGGGAAGCCTAACCCATGCTGGGCAGTCCGACCCACGTTGTGCGGCGCGGGGCGGCAGAGGCCGCGGGTGCCTCAGGCCGGCACGAGGCCGTGAATGCCGCCGGACGGTGGAGGCCGTGGGTGCCACGGGGTGGTGTGAGGCCGTAGAGCGGTGCGGCGGCCACGGGGTGGCGGAGGCCATGGCAACGCGGAAGGCCGCAGGGCGGCACGGCCGTGGGGCGACAGTGGCCATAGGTGGAAAGGCTGGGGGTGGCGGTGGCCGCATGCGGCGAGGTTGCGGGGAATCCCGGTGAGACCGTAGGGCCGCTTCCGTTTTCGTGCTCCACCGAGGTTGGTTTTCGTCCTCCTCCATCACGAAGAACACAACAATTTATCATGAGAATTGTGGAGAGGTTGGGCCGTGTTGGTTTGGCCCACACCCTCCACATTAGAGCGGTAGAAAGAAGCTATAATCTTTCCCTGATTTACAATGAATCATCAAGAACGGGTAAGGGAAATAAATTCAAACAACCACCCTACCTTGATGGTTCGATTAAAGATTGTTCGCGATTGAGATGGATTCACATTTGTGGATCCCGAAACAAGTCTCCTCCAACGATGTCAGTGAGGAGAGGAAAAATATGAAGTCAGTGACGATGGAGTTTCCTCGATCATCGGTTCATTCATTGTTGGATATCCTTCGACGGTGTTCTTTGTTGGAGAAATATTCGTCGAAGGAGAAGAGTTCTTCATTAGAGAATGTAATCCTCCCAATGGTTCTCCTCTCCCAATTCCACCAAAATGAAAAGTATCCAACATAATAGAATATGTTGTGTAATTTAATATTGGAACAAAATAAGTTGGCTTAATTAATTAAAGGAGAGTTTTCATAATTAATTAAAGGAGAGTTGGCATAATTAAAGTAGGGAGTTGAGAGGTTTTTCTCCCATAATGAGGGGTTCGGGTGGTCCCCACCACCAAGCTTTGAATTAGGGGTTTTACTAGATCAGGTGGTCCCCACCACCGAGCATTCAAGTTGGGAGGTTTTAACCCCTTGTGGTCCCCACCTCCATAGCCTTCACATTGGAGGTTTATTAGAAATAAAATAAAAGTTTATTTTATTTTATTTTTCATTCCCACGAAAAACCCCAAAAACTATATTTCACCCTCGACCTACTGTGGTCAAGGTGAAGGTCTCTTTAAGTGAATAATGGCACTACAAGTTCAATGGTATCCTCAGATTTCAATTCCGAGCACCGGTTCAAAAGTTACAAAACCTACTCGTACGTTAACTGAACGTACCTGAAAAAAAGTTTAGAAATTCATTCTGGGCACATCGGGCCTCAGAATCATGCACCATCAGTTTTCGCAGACTCGTAAAATTCCCATATATTAAAAAAAATTACATGGAAATTTTTGGTCTTTATATTCTCCCACCTTAGAGCTTTACGTCCCCATAAGCCACAACTCAAACTAAGGGAAAAAGTGGGGGTACTGAGCACGGATCTGAGCCTCCCGCTCCCATGTGCCCTCCTAGAGGTTCTCGTGCTGTCAATGTACACGCACTAGAGGTATCGACCACCCACGAAGGACCTACTCCTGTTGATCCTCAATCTCCACTAGAACCTCTATAAACGTCGCCCCATCATCGATGTCCAGCTCGCCGTAGTCGATGATGTTAGAAGGGTCATGCACGTATCTCCTCAACTGGGCTACGTGGAAGATGTCGTGCACCCGGTGCAACTGAGGGGGAAAAGCTAAGCAGTAAGCCACCTCACCAACTCTTCTAAGGACCTGAAAAGGTCCGATGAACCTTGGAGATAACTTTACACCTCAGCCAAATCTTCGCAAACCTCATCGAGGTGAGACCCATAGAAAGACGTGGTCACCATCCTCAAACTCCAGAGTTCTCTATATCCTATCAGCATATGACTTATGCCTAATCTATGCAGTCTTCATCCACTCCTAGATGATCTGAACCTTCTCTGTGGTAGCCCGAACCATCTCTAGTCCCACGAGTGCTGACTCCCCTGGGTCAGTCCAACACAAAGGTGATCTGCAAGGTCTCCCGTATAATGCCTCAAAAAGTGCCATACCAATGGTGGAGTGATAACTGTTGTTGTATGAGAACTCCACCAAAGGCAAGTGATTCTCATAGCTGCAATCGAAGTTGAGGACGCAAGCACGCAACATGTCCTCGAGGGTCTAAATGGTCCACTTAGTCTGGCCATCCTTCTGAGGATAGAAGGCGGTACTCAAACAAAGCTGCGTCCCGAAAGCCTCCTACAACCCCTTCCATAGCTGAGAAGTAAAACATGTATCACAACTGGAGACAATCATTAAGGGTACTCCATGTATCCACACAATCTCTTGCACATAGAGGCATCCCAAGCTCTCTACTGAACCCTTCTCTCTGATCGGTAGGAAGTGGGCCGACTTGGTGAGTTGGTCGACGATCACCCAAATCGTGTCATGACCTCTAGACATACGTGGAAGTCCTGTCATGAAGTCTATGGATATCCCGTCCCACTTCCACTCTGGGACCTCCAAAGGCCGAACCAAGCATGTTGGTACCTGATGCTCTACCTTCACTTGCTGACAAGTGATGCACCGAGAGAAAAACTCTGCTACTGCTTTCTTCATTTCTGGCCACCAGTGATGTCATCAGAGATCCTGGTACATATTTTCCACTCCTGGATATACCTCTAGAGGGGATGTGTGGAACTCCATCATCACTTCCTCCCGAAGCGACACTGGTACCATGGTACGTCCTCTGAAGAGGATGATGTTCTCCCCACCTTTAGAAAATACATCAGGTTCCTGTCATGTGGTTATTTGATCACGTCGAGTCTCACAGTCAGTGTCCCCATGTTGCGCCTCCCTGACTCGCTGAAGAAGTGGGGGATTGATTGTAAGAGACTGAAGGAAATCTTCTCCATCCTGATCCACAAAGGATATATGTAAAGTGGCCAACTGCTCCATTGCCTCACCTAGTATCTGTATACCAGATCTTCTGCTGAGTGCATCTGCTACAACGTTCCCCTTCCCAAGAGTACAGACTATCTCGAAGTCATAGTCCTGGAGGAACTCAAGCCAACGTTGCTATCTCAGGTTCAGGTCCTTCTGAGAGAAGATATACCTAATACTCTTATGATCATAGTATACTATAAAACGCTCTCCCATCAAGTAATGTCACCACATCTTCAAGGTGAATACCACTGTTGCTAACTCCAGGTCATGGGTAGTGTAGTTCTGCTTATGTTATCTCAACTGTCGAGAACCATAAGCGATCACTGCTCTCTCCTGCATTAGGAAAAATCCGAGTCTGGTCCTTGATGCGTTGCAGTAGACTACGTACCCGATTCCCTCCTCCAGCAGCCTCAATATGGGGGCACTAGTCAACCTCTACCTCAGCTCCTGAAAACTTTGATGGCATATCTCCGAACACATGAAGGTTTTACCCTTCTTCATCAATGCTGATAGTGGTGCTGAAACTCTAGAGAAATCTGGCACGAATATTTGGTAGTATCCAGCCAAACCCAGGAAACTCCATATCTCCGTCACACTCATGGGTGGCTCCCAAGAAAGTATCGCCTCAATCTTCGCTGGATCCACTGCAACTCTAGCCTCTGAGATGACGTTTCCCAGAAAGTGAACCTCTCAGATCCAAAACTGGCACTTAGAGAGCTTACCATAAAGACGGTTCTCTTGGATTGTGTCCAGAACTATCTACAAAATGATAGGCACACTCCTCCTTAGTAGCCGAGTAGATCAGAATGTTTTCATTGAAGTCTACTACAAAACGATCAAGGAATGGCTGAAAGATCCTGTTCATGAGTCCCATGAACACTGTTGGAGCATTGGTTACACCGAATGGCATAACCAAGAACTCATAATGGCCATACCGACATCTTAAAGATGTCTTATGCACATCCTCGTCACATAATCTGAGCTGGTGATAGCCTGATCTGAGGTATATCTTCGAGAACCATGATGCTCCCTTCAGCTGATTAAAGAGGTCGTCAATCCTTGAAAGTGGGTAATTGTTTTTCACTGTCACCTGATTTAGGCGCTGATAGTCAACACAAAGTCTCAAGCTCCCATCTGCCTTCTTGGAGAACAAAATCGGGGCTGCCCAAGGAGATACACTAGGCCGAATGAATCCCTTCTAATACAAGTCCTCTAGCTGTACTCGCAGCTCATGAAGCTCCACGGGAGCCATCCGATATGCTGGTGTAGATATCAGTGCCATCTCAGGGTACAATTCAATATAAAATTCCACCTCTCTGTGAGGAGGTAGACCCAAAACATCATCAGGGAAAACATCCGTGTACTGGTCCACCATTATAGGGTAACTCAGCCTCTCCACATCAACCACTCTGAGGGTAAGGCTAGCCAACTGATGAGTGATCAGCTGTACTCTCCTCCAGGTAAGTCCATACTATGCTGCAAAGGATCCCTTCTCACGAGTGAAGGTAAACCTGGTCCCATCCATGCGAACACACCACACTTTGCACCTAATACAATCAATCTGAGCATGAAGTGTAGATAACCAGTCTATACCCAAGATGATGTCGTAAGGCATCGACGCTACTAATAGGAGTTCCCAGCTGAAGCTCTTGCCTCCTAGAGTAAGATCATACTGCCGACACCAGTGCATAATAGTCAAATCCACTCCTGTAGGAGTCTCTAGACATAAGGATTGATCCAACAACTCCATTGGAATCTCTGAGATCTGAACGAGGGCAGTGGCAATAAAAGAATGATTGACACCTGTGTCTATAAGTACTACATCTCAGGTGAAGTAGACACAGATCGTACCTCATATCATATCTAGAGTTCCGTGATCATAGGACTCAGTTTCCTGGAGCTGAGTTCGCTGCTATCCTCCTACTCCCTACGGTCGGGGTGGACCTCCTGGTGGTGGTGGCAGTAACATCTTGAATCATCTCCCACCACCAGCTGCATGGACAGCTCCTCTACCACATCCGCCTGCTCCCTATAGACCTCCTCAGTCAAACCTCTGTCTCTTCCTGGGTGGTCCTTTGACCATATTCTGATCATCTATATGGCGGGTCGGACAGTCACAAGCCATGTGACCCTACCCACCGCATGTGTAACACTGCCCACTCCTGGCATGACTGGCTCTGCCTCAGGTGCCTCGCACAACCGACCCTGAATCCTACGGTCATCCACCTGTAGGTCTGGTCTTCTTAGACGTTTGTGTCATCTATCTGCTTCTAGATGCAGAAGACTCTGCTACATGATGACTAGTAGTGGGTCTCGCTGCTGGTGACCGCCCATTAAGGAACCTCTTCACTAGTAGGGATATCTCTAACACCCCCACCTGCGTCTAGATGCTAAGTGAGATCATTTAATCCCTGATATCCCGCCTAAGTCCCTGATCAAAGGTATGGACCTTGAAGAATGGGTCCCACACCATATCTGTGGAGTAGCGTGAGAGGTCAGTGAACCTCACTGAGTATTGAGCTATAGTCATGCTTCCCTACTGCAGAAGAAAAAGATCTTGTTTGCGCACTTTGCGAAGAGTCGCTGGGACATACTCTACCCGAAATAGGCTCTTGAAGTCTGCCCAGAGAAGTGTCACATCGTCATGAGCCTGGAGCATCAAGCTCCACCATCTGCCTGCTGCTGCTTATAGAAGGCTGTCGGTAAGGATCACCATGAGATCTGCTGGTGTCCCTACCAATCGCAAGACTCTCACCATAACCTCTAGCCAATCCTCAACTGCCTATGGGTCTATCTCTCCCCTGAACCTGGGTGGCCTCTGGCGTTGGAACTCGTACAACGCACTCAAGCGGCATGCACCCTCTGCGGCTGGGGCTGGTGGCATTGGTGGCCCAACGGGTAATGGTACCGCTGATGCCTCCAATGCTGCCTCTACTAGAAGAGGGCCCTGCATCGAGGCCTCATCACTTGGTGGGCTATCAGTGTATACTACTCTTGGAACCCTAGCTGGATATCTGTGTGGAGGCATCCTGAAAAGGAATAGGTGCACCATGGTCAAAAAGTTTTACCTGGTGAGCTGACTCAAAGAGATCACGAAGGAAAATATTCAAAACACACGTGCAATCAGTGTTTTCGTGCACTGAGTCAGAAATCAGAAGTCAGGGTCCTGGTGTATGGATATATCGGCCACCACACCAACACTGGATTCCCTAAACTAAAAACCACACTCACTACACTTAACACTATTGCTGTTAAAAAGAAAGATCAGAGTCCTATTTTCTATGGTAGAACCGACTCCTCTGATACTAATTTGTCACGACCCATCCCCTAGGGCCCATGCCGTGACTACCCCAAGCCCGCCTCCCATAAGCTATGGGTTGGCGACTAGCATTGAAGGCGTATTCCATAAATCTGTGAAGGCATTGCCTTTATAACCTGTAGACACATGCAACCAAGCACACAAAAAGATATGAACTCAAGCAAACTGTATAGTAAAAGAGAGAGTACAGTAAGAAAAAAGGGTCCAGAATACAAGCCCAATTGGAAATTACAAGAAACTAAAAGTGAAAGTCAACTGGAATAGATCCTGTGATCACCCACCAAGGATCCTACCTGAAGGGCAGGTACAGCTCTCGAATAATCCTCTCTGCGGTACGCCTCGTCTAAGGTCCACCTATAAGCTACCTCCAGTCCTGGTACTCTCGTCCCTAGTTAGCATTGTCCATCGTCTGCACCATATACAACGTGGTGCGGGCATAGCCCATGTAGGGGTGAGTATAACAATACTCAGTAGGGACCCCGAGACCCTCAAGGTATCACAAATCCACAAAGGATAAACCATAAAGCATGAAAACAACTGACAACCCTACTTAGGTATATGCCCATACATATGCCTAAGTTATCAAGTAAACCCATCTCAAACATGAGGAATCACAAGGCCCAACTCATTAGCCCAAAGCTCAATTGTTCCAAAAAGGAAGGAATACCACGAATGTAAGTACTACACAGATACTCCACATTGAAGAATACCACCAAGGTGTTTCCATAAAGGAAAGTACCACATAGGTATGGAATCAGATCACACCAGGTATTTATTAGGTACTGTTGGCGCCAAAATATGGCCCGAAAGAAAGGAACAAAAAAGAAGGCTGGCGCGCTGGCTCGTGAAGCACCGCCACGAAGCACCCCCGCGAAGCCCCGCCGCATAGCGCCCCGACCATTGAAGCCTCGCGCAGCTCCGGAGGCGATAAGGCTCCGTGAACGCATTTGACGTTCGTGAGCCGTCGCGAAGCTCCAGAGGCGGTAAGGCTCCGCGAACGCATTTGATGTTCGCGAGCCGCCGCGAAGCTCCGGAGGTGGTAACGATCCGCGAACGCATTTGACGTTCACGAGCCGCCACGAAGCTCCGGAGGGGGTAAGGCTCCGCGGATGCATTTGACGTTCGCGAGCCGCCGCGAAGCTCCGGAGGCAGTAATGCTCCGCGAACACATTTGACGTTCACGAGCCGCCACGAAGCTCCTGAGGCGGTACCCTACGCGGACGACATTGACGTTCGCGAGCGCGCCGCGAAGCATCGGAGGTGGCGCGCGAGTTCTGCTTCGCAGCGCCCCTTCCCTATAAATACTGGACTCCCCCTGAGTCCCGGGATGGACAATCCGACCTTTCGGCTTCTCCTCTCCCGAATCGCAAAGCACTCTTTTCCCTGGGAATCATGAGCTCGGCGAGGTATTCCTACTTCACGAGACGCCTCTTCTTTGTCTCGTTTTAAGCCCCTCTTCCGAGAGGGATGCCCTTCGCGAAGCTCAAGGGCATTTGCGAAGGAAGGGGATTCCCAAGGGAACCCGGGTAGCCGCAGAGCACTTATGCTTCGCGAAACACCCAACCCATGCTAGTGATCCCTATGCTAAGGCAGGATCGCTACACATTGCGAAGCACACTGCTTCGCAGGACCCTGCTTCGCGAGGCACCCCTTCTTCGCGTGGCAGTGCTCCGCAAACATTGTTCCACTTCGCGAAGCACCTTCCATTCACACCCATGACCCGTGCTAAGGCCAAGGCACTCCACTTCGTGAAGCACACTCCTTTTCTTAGCAATTCCTCTTCCCGTGCAACCCTCCAGGTTTGCACGATGTGATTTCAAAGTCCCATAGACAATACCACCCGTAGCGTTGCTTCACCTAATGCTTCTTCGCATAGGCACGCTAACGGATATTGCTTCTTCGCATAGCCACGCTAACGTGGACCCTTTGATGGTTCGTTCCACAACCCCCCTTAACCATGGCCTTACTAGTACCTTCCCTTCCCCAAGGACCAGAGGGTACCGGTTATGTAAGTCCTAGGGGTGTGGAGGGAACCCACCTCGTCCGAGCTGCAGGACGTTAAACTGCCAAGCACCACGTCCTCAACACATGACGTTAAACTGTGACCCAACCTCGTCTCCCTCACGAAGGGTCCCCCCAGGTCGAACATTTTTTACACCACTCGTCTCCACGGGAATGGAATCACCCATCCACAAGGGATGATATCCTCCTTATCGGAGTGGCGTATATTCGTAGGAGAAGGGCGACCCTAGTTCCCCAACGGATGGCTGCACCTCTGCATCTCCGTACTTCCCCACTACCAAGGTCAGTGGAGGGCGTGATAGGGAACGAGGAACCTCCCATCATTGGACCAAGGTCCATATTTCCTGCGCTTTGTCGCACTTAGGGCCTCCATCCTAGAGTAAGTCCCAGCACCATGGGCCGCCTAACCTATAAGCCCCTCTTCGCTTCTCACGGACGCATCCTTCGCGACGTGATCGTCAGGTCCTTGCAACCTCTTGTTTCTCACACCGAGCATGACTCACGTGGGCTTAGAGTGAGCACTGACCCTGACCCCCATCCCAGCGAACTACGAGGACTTTGATCCATGTCAAGGCGTGGTACGTAGGAAGCCTCCACGAGGATCAAGCCCACCCATCATTTATTCACGTCGGGTCTCATTCCCATCCAACATGACATTAAACTGCATTCCGGTCCAATGGCAAGCCATTGTGACCCAGCCCATTTGAACTACGAGGACTTTGATCCATGTCAAGGCATGGTACATAGGAATCCTCCATGAGGTTCAAGCCACATTGCTCAGTCGTTCATTCACGTCGAGTTTCGCCCTCGTCCAGCATGACGTTAAACTGTATGCCCCTACCTTTGTCCTGCATGACATTAAACTGCACACCCATTCCCACCTGAACTACGAGGTCTTTGATCCATGTCAAGACATGGTACGTAGGAAGCCTTCCAGAGGTTCAATCCCACCACTCATTGGACCAAGGTCCACTTTCACGTCGGTTCGCCAACAAAGCCCCATTTGAACTACGAGGTCTTTGATCCATGTCAAGGCGTGGTATGTAGGAAGCCTCCACGAGGTTCAAGCCCACCCATCATCCAATTCACGTCGTGTTCTACTTACGTCCAACATGACGTTAAACTGCAATCCTAGTCCGACGGCAAGCCGTTGTGACCAACCCGAACTACGAGGTCTTTGATCCATGTCAAGGCATGGTACGTAGGAAGCCTCCACGAGGTTTAAACCCACCATCCGGTCATTTTGACCTCATTAACGTCAGTTCACCCCCATCCTGCATGACGTTAAACTTTATTCCCCAATCCGAACTACGAGGACTTTGATCTGTGTCAAGGTATGGTATGTAGGAAGCCTCTCTGAGGTTCAAGCCCAACAATCATTGGCCCAAACTGTCTCCTAGTCGATGTGCCAGGCCCCCCATTTTCAAGACCATCTCCCATCGGACCAAGGTCCCTCATTTACGTTGGTTCACCGACACCCAATGCCCGTCATTTATTCACGTCAGGGTTCACTATTTTCCCGCATGACGTTAAACTGTATTCCATCAATCCTTTGAACTACAAGGACTTTGATCCATGTAAAGGCATGGTACGTAGGAAACCTTCCCAAGGTTCAAGCCCACCGTTAGTGGACCCACGGGTCTACTTTCACGTCGTATCACCAATGAAACCCTTTGAACTACGAGGAATTTGATCCATGTCAAGGCATGGTACGTAGGAAGCCTTCCAGAGGCTCAAGCCCACCACTCATTGGACCAAGGTCCACCTTCACGTCGGTACGCTGACGATGCCCATCAGACCAAGGTCCACCTTCACGTCGGTACGCTGACGATGCCCATCGGACCAAGGTCCACCTTCACGTTGGTACGCTGGCGATGCCCATCGGACCAAGGTCCACCCTCACGTTGGTTCGCTGACGACATTCATCGGGCCAAGGTCCACCTTCACGTCGGTTTACCGGCACCATCCCGAACTACGCGGACTTTGATTCCCTGCCACGAGGATACGTAGGAAGCCTCTTCAAGGTTCAAGCCCAACCTCACTGTCGCCCCTGCGATGGTCCCATTTCATTCCCCTTCTACTTCATTCATCCACCTACAACCCATCCTGATTCTCGCCCAGACCGTCATATCCCGGTGAGACCATGTCGGTACACTCTTCTTCACAGCCGCCCATGGGCTGGCCCCGGTATCGACATCCCTTCAAGAAGAATCCCTCAGTCCGATCTATCCTAGCTAATGCTCTGGTTGGGTTGATCCGTCTCCGCTAGACGTTAAGCTCGCGACATACCCTGTGTTAAACACGGGAAGCTGAGGAAAACCTCAGATATGTGTCTATGACATATAATTACCCACGCTCGATGTGGGATTCCTCGGGCTTCCACGCCCTTGAGAAGCCCTGTGACCAGGGATAACAGACAGACATGTCAGGTTCCCCAGCAACCAGACACGCTACTGATGCATCAACGTGACTACTCCCCCGGCTGAAGGTTGCTGCCCTGAATGGACCCTTTGGAATGTCCCGACAGAAGCAATGTAATTAACCGGCGCCCATGGAAACATGGCACTAGGAAGAGTTTCACGAACTACGTATTAAATCTATGAGGGAGACCCGGACTAGGTGACGAGATCTGAGGAGGAATCCACAGGAGGAAGAACCGACATCCCATCATCCCGTTTCGATCAAGGAGCAGACGTCCCTGAATAAGGAGCGGATGCCGCCCGCCTTTGGAAAGCGGGAATGCGGGGCAACAAAGCGCCGCACGTCCTCCTCCGCAGACGGAACGGATGTGCGCGCGCGCCCCGGAGAAAAGTGTCGGAAACAGAAATGGTGAACCCGACGTGAAATTCTTCTCCTCAATATGGAGATTAGTAGCGTTCGAGACACCAGTAGATTGACGTGTCACCGGATCCAGATATCCGGCGCCTGGTCCCGCCAAGCAAATAGCGGGCCTGTCGTGAAACTCACCAGAAGTCGGGGCAGTAGAACGTGGGGCACTCCGTTCTGCAGCGTGTTGGCGTGGATCCTTCTTACATACATGGAGAATGGAAGGACGTTGGGGAACTGGCTGTCAATCCTTTTCCTCTCAGTGCCGATGAGTTGATCCCTTCGTTTCTCATGAACCAGGTTACTGTTACAGGGACGCGATCACCGCCCGCTAGCCTACGCAGGGGCAGGGGCAACATCACCACGACCACCCCACATAGCACCGCTATTGCTATGACTGCTACCACATCGCGGAATACGGGGCGCCCACGTCCCCTTTCCCCATCAGAGGTCATCCAGCGAAGGGTGATCAACAACCTCGTGCGCAGGTACGAGGAGGAAGGGGTCATCCCAACAAGGGATATGGCCCTCCTGGACCTAGAGGCGTCCAGGCCTCGCCGTCAACGCCGCCCTAACAGGCCGCGCAGGGAGCCTCTGCTCCCCACCCCAACGTTCAACCGTTTCAGGAGCCTGTCCCCGAAATGCCTTGACGACTCGTCGCCTTACGCCGAAGAGGCGGGCGCCGTCCGGCTCAGCCCACTCAGGGTCCCGACCCAAGGGCTCCAGGCGAGAGCTCCCGCCCGGCCGCGTCAGTGCCACCGTCCAGCTCCGCAGGAAGAGCAGGCATGCCATGCCCCTGCACCACCTGCACCAGCTCGCCTAACCCGACGTTAGCGCCGGGCCCAGGCTGAGGACGCTCGCCCAGGCGCGTCGACGTCGACAGCTACAGTGGCCCGAGCCACCGCCGACGTTCATCATGAAGCCCCCGCATACACTGAGCAGGGGCACTCTTTTACCCAACCAGGATCGATACCCCAACCGCCCCACGGGCAGGCTGGGTTGACTCTTCGGGTTGCAGGCCCAAGTGGTGATCGCCACGAGCTAACCCGCGGTGATGTAACCCCGTACGGAGGTCCTCCCCATACCACTACTCTACTGAGCGTGGGCCTTCCCCGCTCCGAAGTCCATCATGGAGGCATGCCTCGTGCAACCCCCATCCTAAAGGAAGACCTGCCCCGCGGTAGTGACGCCCTGCGCGGAAACCTTTCCCGCGCCCACTATACAGGGTATGGAGTCCATCCTCCTGCCCCTGACCGCCGATCTGAAGGAGCCGTCCATCCGGTCCTTCTCCAACATGGGGGCCCTCCCTACGTCCTCTCTGCAACCGGCGAAGGTCCTCCTCGCCCCAGCAACTCGAGGAGTGAAGGTCAGCCTCACCCCACTCGCATTGACCATGGAGGTCCTCCCCATGCTCCTGCCAGTTCCAACAGAGGCTCCGCCTATATGGGTGTTGTTCATGGAGGTCCTCCCCATGTACCCTTTGACATTTTCCCTGGCGCCCCTCGCACCTCGGCTATCTCAAGTGGGGGCCCTCTCCGCCACGACGCCAGCACCACCCCGAGGCTGCCTGATAGGGGTCAACCCTGTCCCGAAGAGCCACCCCGGGGTAGGAGAGCTGGTCGTCTCTGCCACAAGAAGAGTCCTGGGAAAGCCCGGGTGGAGATCAAACCCGCCCGCTTCTCCGAATCTGAAGCGGAATGCGACTCAGCCATGTAACCTTCTCCCCGCTCCTCCGTATCAAGGACTGGGGCAGGAACCAGACGCGTTAGCCTCATTCTCCCGTAATTTGAGGTCCACCAGATTCCCATCTCCCTCCGCAGGTACATCCAAGAGGAAGAAATCTTGGGAATTCCGTAGGTCTCGACCGCACAATCACCGCCTTTGTCACCAGAAGCGCCCTCTACCTCTACCAGAGATCAAAAAGAGTTATTTTGGGGGCCAACGACGGTAGAGAGATGACACGACCTGTCGCCGGTAGCCGCAGATCCTATTCCGGAAGCTGTGGTAATTATCCCGTCGTATCGTGACATCATGGCCAGGTCACCTCACTCTTCAGAGGATGGCCCAGAATTCGGCGTCTAGTCAGCTCGTTCGCCGTATTCTCCACCGCCGAGCTTACTATCCCAGAGGTCCGCCTCGGTACCGCTACCGGTCCCTCATCCGCCCCCGGTTGACGAGTGGGGCAACACAGGGCCAGACCCTGAGTCCGAGCCCAGGAGATTCTGGAGTATTCTCGTAGAGGATTACTTTCCGGAAAAGTTCTGGCTGACGACGGTGCTGAATTTTCGCGTACCGGAGTCTCTTACCCCTGAAGAAGTGGGGTGCTTTTGTCGAACCCTATGGGAGACACACTTCCGCCTTCGTTACGAACGGGTGGTGTACCCTAGAAGTTGAGAGCACTTTGAAGAAATCGGCGAGCAGTGCCGCCTAGTCGATGCGGCCGCACTCCTTGTGGCCCAACACCCTGAGTCGCCAGGCCGCCAGAGAGCCCTTCAACGAAAATGCATTTAGAGTCTTAAAGCACTCCACAAAATCGTCAGGGAAGCCACCCCCCATGTGCAAGTCCGTGGTTGGGGACACTATACCGCTCTCCTCTTCGACCCTATCCGACGGCAGCCCGATTCGCTATGCGACATCGAGGACATGCCCTCGAGAGGCGTTGCGGTCCACATGGCCGACATCGTGGACAAGGAAGACGAGCTTGAACTCCTTGATGGAGACTTACCCCCCGAGGGCGTACCGCCACTGCTGGACCCATCAGGGAGAGTTACCCGTCAGCAGAGGAACCTGCTGGGCCTCCCCGTACCCACCGAGTCGCTGGCACTCGGTCGAAACACCGGCAAGGGTAAGGAGCACGTCAGAACTGTCAAGCACTCCAACCCGTCTACCTCTATGCAGAAAATGGACGAAGATCCCGAGAAGGCCACGTTACGCCAGCAGCTTGCCGAGCAGAAGAGGCTGGTTGACGAACTCTTGGTTGAGTGCGCCGCAGAGCGGCGACCCGATTATGGTGATCCCAGGCCGGGGCAGCAAGGGAAGGAACAATTCCCCCCGGTGAGATGCCTCTGAGCAACCCTGATCATGCTACTTCCGCAGATAGGGCAGAAGCCGGGACGTATGGCAAGAGGGCACGATACGTTTCTCCAACCCCTCCTGAGCGACGGGGCAATCCGAAGAATCCAGTCCGGGTTCCCCCAGTCGCCCCGCAGGTCGTCCAGCCAGTTGACCCACGAGCGGCCGAAGCCGTCTACCGTGTTGAAGAACCTGGCAATGAACTTGTGGTTAGGGATCCCCGTCAAGACAGGGACCCCCTCCCGGATGATCTTATTGCGGCTCTCACAGCCCGCCTTGAATCGTTAGAAACGCGGCAGGTGGCGGTCCCACCGGATGGCAAGACTTATCCCGCGTGGGTGGATGATATGCCCGCACCTCCGAGTTTTGGGAACCCCACTTTCTCGCCCTTCAACGGGACAGGGGACCCTCCCCAGCACTTGGCTCATTTCTCTTCCAGGTGTGGCCCCATGCTGGGGACCCCGACTCAGCAGGAAGCCGCCAAACTCCGATGTTTTGTACAGACATTGGAAGGTCCGGCATTCGTTTGGTACAGCCAGCTCCCTATCGGATCGGTGACCGGTTGGGAGGATCTCCGCCAGAAGTTCCTGTACCAGTTCAGCTCCACCACGCGGAAGACCAGCATTGCAGACCTCTTCAAGTGCAAGAAGAGGCCTGATGAGTGGGTTGCAGATTTCATCGCCTGGTGGAAGGGACTTACGTATTCCCTCGATATGCCACTGACTCAGAAGCAATTACTGACGATGTGTGTGGGGAACGTCAAGACAGAGCTGGTACCCTCCCTGATCACCCAGAACTACCCTGGAGGGTTCAGGGATTTCTCAGATAAGGCTCAGCGCCTCGAGGAAGCCCTGCAACAGGCCAGTCAGGCACATTTGTTGCCCCCCATGATCCCAGCCAGGAGGACCGCCAGGGCCGAACCCGCCGCGGTGGTCCAAATAGAAGCCCTGAGGCAGCTAGAGTTACTGCCGGCAGCACCACCCCCGCAACCCCGCAGAGGTCCTCCACCTCAAGCACAGGCTCCTGCCCAGCAGCGACCGCCTCAGAATCGACAGGTTCCCCTGCGCAATGCGCCACCGCCACCTAGGCGAGACAATCAGGCGCCGCCTCCTCGGCAGGCCCCTCCGGCCCCTCGTCAGGGCCAGGCCCCTAGGGCCCCCTATCCGGAAAGAAGGTACCAGACTTATTAATTTAACAAAAATCAGGTCCCTGGCTATTTCCGAAGTGCTCTAGAGCAAGGGATTGTGCGTCTGCCCGAGTGCAGAAGGCCGGCAGAGGCAAATCTCACCGATAACCCCAACTACTGCCCTTATCATCGGATTCTGGGGCACACCCTCAAGCAATGCTATGTGTTTAAAGACTGGCTTCAAGACCAGGTCAACAACAACATAGTCAAGTTGGGCCCGACACCAGCACAAGTGGCGGGTGTCTTTGCAGGATCAGAGATCGACAATGACAGCGAAAGAGAGTGGCAGCGGGTACCCAGCCGCGGATCCCGGAAATACAATGACTGGATGGCTCGAAAAACTGTCTTCTGTGCCCACGGTATCATCCGGGCACGCCTGAAGCAGTCGGAGCCTTCAGAAGAAGTAGCTGGTGCCTCCGCATCATCTTCGCAGTCGACCTCTTCCCAAAAGGGAAAGCAGCGGCGACGCAAGAAGAAGCAACGCGCACCCCCAATGTCGTCGTCATCCCGCACTCTCGGCAATTTTATGCCCCCTAAAATGGGGATTCCTCCTAGAATCCGCCCAGTGGTGGATGATTCTTCAAGAGACAGTCAGGGGTACGCTTCGGTTAACACCGTGGAGCTGGTAAAGCCCTATATGACCCCCGATGAGGGGGAACGCCAGGCAGACCTCCCCAACGTTCCCAGCCGACGTCAACATCAGCGGAATCGCAATCACGCCGGTCATCGAGGTACGTCAGTAGGCACTTTTGGCCAAGCCATGCATGCTACTGAGACCAGGCAGCAGGCTCAGCGCAGATCTCAGCACGCGCAACCCCATCTAACGCCCTCGGCTCTACCTCCACCGCCGTTCATGCTACTGGATCAGGGAGAGCTGCCTCGTTCGTATCACAGTCAGTCTTTCCCGGCTACAGGCCAGCATTTTCTGTCCAATCCTAGTCCGGCGACTATCCTCCAGGCTTCAACTAGTAGGCATCAGGATGTACCCAGTACTAGCCGATCGCTGGTTCAACCAGCAGGACCTGTTGTGCCTCCAAGTGCCGAGCGACCTCCTGTAAGCAGAGGTTTGCGTTTGGCACGAAAGTATGATGTCCTGAAGCACCTAGCTGGAATTCCGGCGAGGCTCTTCATCCTTGAGTCCCTTCGCCTGTCATCCGAAATGCACGAGGCACTTGCCGAGGCCTTAAGGAGCCCCCTCTAGTTTGAGACGGAGGTAGCAGCTGCAGAAGCCTTCCATACCGAGGCGATTGAAAACGCCAAGTGTCAGGCAGTTATCTTGTTCTCCGGTGAAGATGAGGACCCTCCTATACAGGGGCACATTCACCCGCTGTACATCACTGGCCACTTTAATGGCGTGGAAATCCGCCGCTGCCTCGTTGACACGGTTTCTGGAATCAATCTAATTCCGACCTGGACGTTGCGAAAGCTGGGTCTGTCTGAAGGTGATTTGACTCCCTCTGACCTCAAGATCCAGGGGTACGACAGGACCGAGCAAACCCCAGTCGGCAAGATCCGTCTGAAGACTCATTTCGGTGGCTTGGTTGCCAGCACCGAGTTCATGGTCATCTCTCAGGACACCGCCTACAACGCATTGATGGGTAGGCCATGGCTCCATCTGCATGCAGCGGTCCCTTCGTCGTATCACCAGTGCCTCAAATACTCCCTCAACGTTCGAGTAGGCGTGCTCCAAGGAGACGCGTCCCCTTTCGATTCTTGTGAGGCCCGCTATTTGGATGCAGGTTATTACAAAAGTAAGGGTAAACAAATCCTGGTAAGTGAGGATAGACCCACCCCGGTCACAAGTGATCCCTGGGCAAGCATGGATGACGCCTACATCCTTCCGATCCACCGGTTGGAGGCCACGACCCCCGACATGGGGCAATGTTTTTTTGTTTCGGGTACGCAAGGAAGGCATGTTCCCGTGTCCAAGCGACGGTAGAAAATCACCTCATACTCCTACATCAACCAGGCTCAGGTCATCCCAGAACCTCCTACCCATGTACGGTACTGGGACGTCAAGCTTATGACGACAGCGGTACGCCATACGTGTCTCTTCCATCGGGCTGGAATCCACCGACTCAGACCGACACGTCACCACTTCTTTGATATTATCAAACGTGGCCCCTTAGGCCGAAGGCCAGATGGGATAGGATCAAATGACTTCATTGCTACGGTCTCAATGGCAAGTGAGTCTCCCGATGTGATGACCGCTGCTGCCCAAGCCGGCACCAGCTGCCCCTCAGATCTTGATAGCCCAGAAGTATCTTCCGTCGCGGGAAGTCCCCCCACGGGTGGGGAGGAAGACCTGGAGGATGCTCCCCCCGCCTTTGAAGGAGTCTCTACCACAGTTGATGAACTGGTACAGATGAACCTTGGCAGTGAGGTGGATCCGAAACCCACATTGATCAGTGCAGCCATGTCCCCCGAGGAGCGGCAGCAGTACATAGACTTCCTCAAATGGCACCGTGATGTGTTTTCTTGGAGTTACAACGAGATTCCAGGGCTAGATCCCCAGGTAGTCGTTCACCGTTTGGGCCTCCCGGCAAAACATCGTGGGTTTAAGCAGCCTCCCAGGAAAATTCACCCTTCTCATGGTGCTATGGTTGAGGCCGAAGTTGACAAGCTTATCAAAGCCAACTTCATTAAGGAGGTCCAGTACCCCAAGTGGCTTGCCAACACTGTGCCAGTTAGGAAGAAGAATGGGAAGATCAGAGTCTGCATCGACTTCCGCGATCTTAATCGCTACTACCTAAAGGATGACTTCCCACTCCCGGTGACGGAGTTATTGATTGACGCCACAGCCGGGTTCCAAGCCCTCTCTTTCATGGATGGGTATTCCGGGTACAACCAGATCTGGATGGCCCCCGAAGACGAGGAGTCCACTTCCTTCAGGGCTCCCCAAGGTACCTTTTGCTACCAGGTTATGCCATTCGGTTTGAAGAATGCAGGTGACACTTATCAGAGGGCCATGCATCGCATATTCAAACCGATCCTCGGGACATTAGTGGAATGCTACGTGGACGACCTCGTAGTCAAATCATGTCAGCGCCAGGACCATCTCAAAGACCTCGAGAAAGTGTTCGGTTTCCTCCGTTCCCATCACCTGAAGATGAACCCGTTGAAGTGTGCCTTCAGGGTCACCTCCGAGAAGTTTATGGGCTTTGTTGTCAGATACCGAGGTATCGAGATCGACCCAGAGAAGATCAAGGCCATCAGCCAAATGCATCCCTCGAGCAATATTCGGGAGCTTCGAGGCCTTCAAGGCCACTTAGCCTATATACGCCGATTCATCGCGAATATGGCCGGCAAGTGTAATCCCTTTTCCCAGATCATGAAGAAGGGAACCACCTACGAATGGGATGAGGAGTGTCGGACCGCCTTCGAGGAAATCAAGCAGTATCTGCTCCAACCTCTGGTCTTGATGCCACCCATCTCCGGAAAGCCGCTGGTCCTTTATGTGACCGCCCTGGAGAAATCCCTCGGTGCGCTGCTCGCCCAGAAGAATAACGAGGGTACTGAGAACAGTCTCTACTATCTCAGCCGCATGCTTCTCGATACGGAGGTAAGATACTCCCCTATCAAAAAGAGCTGCCTTGCGCTCGTATTCGCCGTGCAGAAGTTGCGACATTACCTGCAGCACCATGAGGTACAATTGGTCTCCCGAGTAGACCCACTGAAGTACATACTGAACCGCCCTATGCTGACTAGCCGACTAGCACAGTGGGCGGTGATTCTCTAGTAGTTTGATATCAGGTTCGTACCTCAGAAGGCCATTAAGGGATAGGCGTTGGAAGACTTTTTAGCTGCCCATCCAACCTCCGCGGATCAATCCCTGGACCTGGATTTCCCTGATGAGACGATCCTCTCGGTCGATCATGTTGTCCTGTGTCGGAAAATGCATTTCGACGGTGCCTCCCGGAGCCCCACCGGTAGGAGGCTCAACGATCCCAAGCTCAACAGAGTGGGCCTGGGTATTGTCTTCATTACCCCGGCACAGGCCATCCTGCCATACTCGTTCCTATTGTCAGAAGGTTGTATGAACAACGAGGCAGAGTACCAAGCTCTCATCACCGGCCTCAAGTTGGACCTTGAGATCCATGTGCCCCATCTACATGTGAAGGGAGATTCCGAGCTGGTAATCAAACAAGTTAATGGCGACTACATCTTCAGAAAGCTGGAGCTTGCACCGTTGCTGGAGTACACCCTCCGCCTAATGGCCCAGTTCTCTTCTCGACCAGAGGTTACCCATGTCCCACGGTCGCAGAACAGCCAAGCAGACGCCCTGGCTGGCTTAGCCGCGTCGCTCGTAGAACCTGAGCAAGATGATTTGATCATACATGTGGCCCACCGGAGAGTTATTTCTCCCGTCACCCCATAGGACAATTATAGCCTGCGGTTAAGTCATATCACCGCCGGACCCTCCATGTCAGGAGTCCCGGGTTTGTCAGATGCAGTGGTTGAAACCACCCCTGACTGGAGAGCACCTTTTGTTGAGTATCTCCAAAATGGTCGCCTCCCGGACGACCGGGCCGAGCGCGAGTGAATTCGACGCCGCGTGCTGCAATTTACCCTCCAGAGCGGCCCCAGTCTTGAACAAATCCTTTATAAGCGGAGTTTCGATGGTGTCCTCCTCCGTTGCATCCAAGGAGGGGAGATACCTCAAGTTATGCAAGAGGTTCACGCCGGTTCCTGTGGCGCCCATCAAGCTGGGCCGAAACTGTCCCATCAAATCCGGAGGTTAGGGTACTTTTGGCCCTCTATGATCCACGATTGTATTGGATATGCCAAGAGATGCCACGCATGCCAAGTACACGCCAAATTCTTGCATTGGCCGCCAGATCCCCTCCACCCCACCAAGTACTCTTGGCCATTTGCGGTATGGGGACTTGATGTAGTGGGACCGTATCCACCGGCAACAGCCCGCCAGTGTAGGTTCATCCTGACTACTACATATTTCTTCTCCAAGTGGGCAGAGGTAGTTCCGCTCAAAGAGGTCAAGGCCCGTTCCATCGTTGACTTTGTGAGCTCCAACATTATCCACCGGTTTGGGGTACCTCACGCCGTCCTCACCGATAACGGCACCAACTTTCGAGCAGCTGAATTGAAGAAATTGTACACCAAGTACGACATCCGGTCGAACCATACCTCCCACTACCACGCACAAGCGAATGGATAGATCGAGGCGTTCAACAAGACCCTCTCTAACATTTTGCATAAGATGGTTGGTCAGAACTAGAAAAGTTGGCTGGACAAGCTCCCCAATGCCCTATGGGCTTACCGGACGACTACTCGTAACTCTACCCAGGTGACCCCATATTCCCTGATGTATGGAGCTGAGGCCGTCCTACCCATTGAGATCCAGCTGCCGTCGTTACGCACTGCAGTCTATGATCACCAGACATCAGATGAGGTAGCCGAGATCTGTCTAGCTGAACTGGAAGCACTGGACGAGAACCGGCTCCGTGCCCTGCACAATCTGGAAAGGCATCAGAACAAGATAGCAAGGGCCTTAGATAAGAAGGTTCGTCTTCGCTCTTTTCTACAGGGAAACCTGGTACTAGCCCTTCGAGCGCTAATGATTCCTGGTAGGAAACCGCCCAAATTAGAACCCAAATGGGAAGGGCCTTATATCATCCATAAGATTTACCCCAATGGAGCATACTCCTTGGTGACCACAGATGGAGAGTGTATAACCCCTCCCACCAATGCCAAATTCCTCAAACGATACTTTGACTAGGGAAAAAGGGTCATGCACGACCCTAAACTGCGAAATGGTCCCGCATGACCTTAAACTGCATCTTCGTCCTGTAAGACGATAAACTGTGAAATGGTCCCGCATGACCTTAAACTGCACATTACGGTCCAACATGACTCTAAACTGTAAATTCCTCCACAACCATAAACTGCATCTTCGTCCTACAAGACATTAAACTGCAAGCCGGTCAGGCCTTCTTGACCGAGGCTCAGCCTCAGGACCCTTGGCCTCCTTGGGCCCCTGCCCCCCCGTATTCACCACGAGATGTTAAACCAGAAGCTGGTCAGGTCTCCCTGACTGTGATCCGGCCTCAGGCCACCTGGTTTTCCCCTGATCTACCCTCTTGCGAGATTGTACGGTATGGTGTACGACTACGTCCTCATTCACGTCGGATTACTCTTCGTACCGTACATACCCCCAAATGAGATGCTTCTCATGGTCCCACATGACCTTAAACTGCATCTTCGTCCTTACTGTAAGACGTTAAACTAAAATCCAATCAGGCCTTCTTGACCAAGGCTCAGCCTCAGGCCCCTTGGCCTCCTTTGTCCCGCATGACATTAAAATGCATCTCAAGAACTACGTGTGGCTTGATTCCCATATTCATGGGATACGTAGGAATGCTCGGACGCCTCGTCTTGAGCCCAGCCCCAAGCATTTCTCTTCCACTATCCCCCCTGGGGGTGGTTTCCTCGGAGGATCCCTATGCAGCAAGGAGTAGGCTTTCTTAGCCTCGCTCATACAACCCCGCTCGCACAAGGATTGTAAGGGTCACACCATGTGCCCACTCCCGTTCTTCTATCCTCCCACGTCCTCACCGTACGACGCTAAACTGCATGGCCTTCAAGAACTATGTATGGCTTGATTCTCATCCTCATGAGATACATAGGAACACCCGAGCATTTCGTCCGTTGGCCCAGCTCAAAAGACAAGATCTTCCCCTCTGGTCAAGATATGGCAAGGTGTACACTTTTGCCCCAACTCACATCGAGCAAGCCTCGAACCGGCTGCACATCCACCCTGGAGATGTTTGCCTCTTTCATGGATAGATACTGCTATGCTTCACCCACTCTTTGACTGGGATTCCATCATTTTTGCACACCCAAAGGGACCCCCAAGAACGGCTTGGATACTACGCCCAAGGGTTCTCCTACCGATACGGGCCAATGCCCCTGAGGGTTTTCAAGCAACAAGCCGATACAAGTCCCGCGTTGCGAATTTGGTCAGCGGTCGACGCTCATTTTTTGCTCCCATAATGGGTCACCATAGGAATGTTGTGTTTCGAACATGGTCAAAAGTGCCCTGGATCTTCGGATCCACCCTGAGATGTCCCAGCCATTGAGCGCAGTGATTCATTCTGCCCCATCCTGAGGTGACAAACTTCCCCTAGGGCGGTGCTAGCGATCGGGCCCATGACCCTGATTCCCCATAGGGGTGTACGGTGTGGTGTAGGACTACATCCTCATTCATGGCGGGATTATGTACCACGCCGTACGCCCTCCTTTACAAGGCCCAGCCTCAGGCCCCTTGGCCTCCTCGGGCCCATGGCCCCCCGTCCTTACTGTAAGACGTTAAACTGCAATCTAGTCAGGCCCTCCTGACTGATGCCTGACCATAGGCCCCTTGGCCTTCTCAGGCCCCTCCGCCCAATCTTTCACCCGAGGTGTACGGTGTGGTGTGGGACTATGTCCTCATTCATGTCGGGGTCATGTACCATGCCATACACCCTCCTTTACGAGGCCCAGCCTCAGGCCCCTTGGCCTCCTCGGGTCCCCGACCCATGTCCTCATTGTAAGAAATTAAACTACAAGCAGGTCAGGCCTTCCTGACCAGTGCCTAACCATCAGGCCCATTGGACTTTCCGGGCCACGGCCCATGTCCTCTCTTTTAGGATTGTATGGTGTGGTGTAGGACTACGTCCTCATTCACATTGGTTTCTTCTCTATACCGTACACCTCCATTGTTTAGGGGTATATTACTCCCCCCCTCATCCCGTATGACTTTAAACTACATTTGGAGAACTACGTGTGGCTTGATTCCCATCCTAATGGGATACGTAGGACCACCTGAATGTCTGGGATTCGGGTCCAGCCCCATCCCTCGGGAATTTTCATCCCACCTTGGCCCCTTGGCCTACCCTTCCTTCATGAGAGGATTGTATGGTGTGGTGTGGGACTATGTCCTCATTCGCGTCAGTCTCGTAATGACCACGCCGTGTACCTCTCCCTACTGAGCTGTTTCGTCGATCCCTTTTTGGCGGTTCACCAATGTGCCTAAGAGTACTCTGGTTTATTACCTGGAATGCCAAGCTTTACTCGGACATGTCCGCACCCACTTTCCAGGATTTGTGTATCCCTGTATCATGGATTCCATCATCTTCCACACCCAGAGGGACCCCCAAGAACGACCTGGATACAATTCCCAAGGGCTCTCCTACCGTTACGGGCCAACGCCCCCGAGGGTTTTGGACAACAAATCGATAAAATCCCGCGTTGCGAATATGGTCAGCGGTCGATGCTCGTTTGTTGTTCCCACCTCAGGATAATGCAATGGATGCTGCGTTTCCACCATGGTTAATAGTTTTCCTCTCTCGCCATGCCAGCCCATTCGGCCCAAAATGTCGGGTGAACAATTCACGCCCTTCATCACTTCACCGTGTCCAAGTGGAGTCTCGGAACCTTCGGTACTTTTCCTCCGTGCACGTCTGCGCATTGGGGGAACAAGCCATGTCGAAGATGTCCTTCAGGGCTCTCTACCAACTCTCGTTTGACTCACCCAAAGTATTGCGATGAGGATACCCCCCTTGTTTCCCACACCGAGTTTAGCTCACGTGGGCTTAGGGATTGGGTTGACATCTGTGCTTACTCGGGAAGTGGTCACCACTCATGGTCCGAGCTCTAAGACCATAAACTAAGATTACCATCTGGAACTACGTTCAGCTTGATTCCTATCTTGATAGGATACGTAGGAATTCCCAAACCCCTTGTCTCTGGGACCAGCTTGAGTTCAGCAAATTCACCTCTCTGGTCCTGCCTTCAGGACCCCGATTACGGGACTGCGTAGCGTGGTCTGGGATTATGTCCTCATTCACGTTGGGTTTGCAATGGCTGCACCACACGCACCCCCATTCTGAGGTTTAGCCCTCCTATTCCTTGTCCATCATGACATTAAAAGGCACCCTGCAAGAACTAAGTGTGGCTTGATTCCCATCCTCATGGGATACGTAGGACCACCTGAATGTCTAGGCTTCGGGCCCAGCCCCACCTCTTAGAGATCTCCTGATCTCCCGATCACCTAGGCCATTTGGTCTATCCCTCCCCAAGAGGGGGATATGTAGGCATGATACAAGGTTTTGGGAACCATGCCCCCTTCTCCCGAGAGTCTGCCATCTCTCGATTACCCTCAAAGTTGAGTCCCTTGACTCTTTGCAGCTACCAACCCATGTGTTAAGAGTACTCTGGTCTAGGACCAAGAGTGTCAGATTCAACTTGAACAAGTTCCTTCCACATTTCAAGCTTCGTGTTCCCCTCCATTCGGGCTTCCATCACCTTTCGAACCCGGAGGGACCCCCAAGAACAGCCTGGATACTACGCCCAAGGGCTCTCCTACCGTTACGAGCCAATGCCCCCGAGGGTTTTGGACAACAAATCGATAAAATCCCGCGTTGCGAATACGGTCAGCGGTCGATTCTCATTTGTTTGTCCCCATTTCAGTCTAACGCGACAGGATGCTGTGTTGCGAACATGGTCAGCAGCAATCCCCTGTCGTCACGCCATCCCCTTCAGTCCTCGAATGTTGGTTGCATGATTCACATCATTTTCCACCCCATCATGCCCAGGTGGAATCACGACACTTTTGGCGCTATCCCTCAATGTACCTTTTCATGTCAGGGGGACAAAACTGCAATATGGCGTCCTTCAAGGCTCCCATGGTCCGAGCTCTAAGACCATAAACTAAGATCTATCTGGAACTACGTTCAGCTTGATTCCCATCCTCATGGGATACGTAGGACCTCCCGGACGCCCTGTCTTCAGGTACAACCCAATTAGGGAGCCAGTCTCTCCCCCTATTTCACCACTTACCTCTATATAGGCCCCTCGGCCTAAGGTCTCCCTCTCCGAATGGAGTATAGTGTGATGTGGGATCATGTCTCCATTGATTGTGTCTCATGACACTACGCACATTCCCCACCTAGCATCGCCTCTGCTACGTCTGCACTGCATGACGATAAAATTCATGCTTGGTTGTAACGCCCCGACCCCAGCTACCCAGAGTCGGTGCATTACTTCGTAACATTGGCATGATCACAAAGGATCAAGTCTCGAAAGACCGATTAGTTTAGTAGCCTTGGAAACACTAGATACATTCATAAGTCTTTCATTACATCAAAAAGTGAAAAACTACAATAACAAAGTCTCCATAGTCCACACTCATATCCTCTTCTGACTATCCCTGCAGGTCATTCATAAAATACTTCTTCACATCCTGGAAAATATTAAAACATTGAAAGGGGTGAGCTCAAATGCTCAGTAAGGATAACAATAATGCGGAAGCTTTCATAAATAAACATTAACATTTAAGGCAATGTATAACTAAAACAAAAGCCTTTTAAACATGAACTTCAACATAATATGGCAAAAGTAAAATGAGATAATGCCATTCTCTTCTTCACATGGATATTCTACTGGTCGAATAATCACATGCAATATCAATAACCACTTTCATAATGATGGAATGCATAATGCCAGACTATCATAACCACGTAGTCAAGGCCTCGTGCCAAGACCACAAATAAGATTTTGTCAAGGCCTTGTGCCAAGACACTAGTTTGTCTCATGAGACCTGCCGATGCATCGAGGAGCTATAGCGGGCTCCACCCGTCACTTATTAAGTCCAATGCATTCCTCATATGAATAGGTTTAAACATATCATAAACCATAACATAATCGTATCACATAAAACATGCATAAAGGAAACATAACATTTCCATATTTCAATCACAAGATATCAATACAACACATTGATATAATAAAAATTCTTTCAAAACCATTTTCAATACCAAAATAAAAGAATGTTAAAACATTGTATTTATTTTTCTTTTTTAAAAAAGGTATGGCTTGTAAAGGAAGCCGAAACTCAAATAATGTTCACGGCGGCGGAGAAGTCGTTGTCGCCGCATAAGTACGGAAAGAAAAACATTCCCTTTTTGTCGTTTAGTAAAATGCTTCGTATAAAAAGATTCCTTTTGAATAAACTTAAAAGTCAAAGGGGTTTATACACCGTATAAAAGAAAGTTGTGTATAAAACCAAATATGCCTCAATGAAAGGAGATTGAGACGAAGTCCTTAAAAAGATCATTTTTAAAATAAAATAGATATATTATGTGTATTCACTATAGGTACACTTAAAGAAAGTAAAAATACAAAATAAGACATAATAATATCATGACATAATTTGAAAGTAGGAGATTAACCCAAAGAATGGAAGTTGGGTTAAGAAATTCCCTTACCTTGTGTCCGACCTGACTCAACCGTTCTTTAACCTCCTGAATAATAAACTAGAGTTAATATCTACCTTATTAAGAACCATTTTCAATTTCATTATCCTTTTTATATCACTTATTACAATGTTATGAACATTATGTAATTATTTAAGTTAATAACTGACGTTTTGTCGATCTTTGGTACTTGAGTCAACAATAAACTTCTTATAATTATAAGTTGTTCATGTGGTGAAATATCCATTATATCCAGAATTATATTAATGATGTAGATATCATATATATCATATATATACAGTATATACATTCATTTATAATATTACGTAACATTTAGAGGTAAGAAATGAAATGCACCGTTCATGGAGACGGTAAGCCGTACGTACGCATGAACGCTACTTTCATTTCAATTTCATATTTAATGGAACTAAATCATAATGATATAAATGTATAATATAATTCCAGTATAATATAGTGTATAATACCATTTACTCCATCCTTTATACATCCCACATATGGCATTAACGATTCAAATCACTTTGAGGGGGCGGTAGTCCGCACTTCCTAAAATGAAATTATCGCGTTTTACCCATAATGGAAATCATAAAGTATGCCATAAATGAGAAATACAGAAGCATAAGGAAAACATAAACATAATATATATATCATATATGAAAATAGTGTCATCTTAATGGCCACCTTTGAAGGTGTTATATGAGTGTTGAACAATCATCGTTTCGTGAGGCAGAAATTCGCCATCCACAGAAACCGTATGCTCTTTAACCATTAGATGTAGGTGTGTGTAAGTGTAGCTCGAATCCTTCTTATAACAACATCCTAGTATATTGAGGATACTGGTGTTGTTACAAAAGAAATGAATAAAAAGAGTTTAGGGGGTTGGAGAAGAAAAATAAAACAAAACAACATTAGAAAAGACATTACCTCAAAATCGGGTAACGCTTTTTGATTTGAGCCAAAGGCTTCCTTGGGAAGAGTTCTGCCCAAAGTGAGGCTTCTAGGAGTAAGGGAGGAATGTTGGGAGAGTATTTGGGCAGAGGTTGACCGAGCCAAATGGCTTGAAAGTGTAAATGAAGTGGGAGAGGTGGGGGCCTTTTATAAGTGGAGAGGAGGGGCACTTTTGGAAAGATTGAAATGTTACATTATTTCAAAATGCTTTTCGGATTCTAAAGGTCCCACACTTATATAATTCGAGGCTAAGGTGATAAGGTTTCGAAATCTCCTCATCCAATTGGCTTTGGACAAGTGTAAGCCTTGGATTTTACATTATCTATTCATTTTATTAAAATCGTTAAATAATGAGGTCATCGCTGCATCATAATGATGTCATAAATAATTTAATTTATTTAATGTCTAAAAATTATAAAAAAAATACTATGATGTAGGAAATCTTTTTAGCTTTCCAATTACTATTTATAATCAAAATTTGGACTTGTATAACCCCACTTAAAAATTGTTTTAGTAAAACAATTTATGTTAGTGTCATTTTCACTTTAACATTAAATAAAAAGTAATTTATGTTATTTCCCAACAAAAGTGGATCCATGGGGTCCCCAAGTTAGGCCATGGCTTGTCTTGGTCGGCCATGACTCAACCAATGAGGTTGGGACATGTGTCTAGGTCATTTCATATTATTAAAGTATTATTTATACCTTAAACTACCCTAATTACCACTAATCGCGATTAAGAACTTAATAAGTTACTATTCACCAAAAAATTATTATAATCTCATTGAACCACATTTTACTTCTTAATGACAACCATGTATGTCGGATTTTTGAAAATCAAAACACAGAAGTGGTAATATTTCATTTAAACGAAAAATCAGTTATTTAACAACCACTTAGTGGTTTCACTATTCATCAAAAATTGAAGTTTTTCAGAATAAGGCCAAAATTTCACCCTAAGCTATAATTGATATTCCGAATTGAAAAATGATGTCTATTTTACAAAATTCCAAACATATTAGTTGCATTAATTAATTTTATAATTAATTCCCGCTGTCACAACAAATAGCGTGTTTTAAAGAAACAATTTATATCAAAAGATTGGCAATTGTTTATGTCCAATTTCAATGTTAAATTAATTCTAATGACCACCATTGGATAAAATGGTAAAAATATTTTCTAATTATACCTTAAAACCACTAAATAGTATAATTTATCTGTATAAATTATTTTGATTAAAAAAGTTGTTTTTATGTATTTTTCACTATTCATAAAAAATTAGAAGTTCTCAGAAAAATACCAAAAATTCAACATAGGCTAATTTCGATATTACGAATACAAAAATGAAGTCCATTTTGAAATATAAAATTTCTATAATTTTAAAAAGTGGTTATTACTATTCATAACGGCTATTTTGATTAGTTGTGGTGTGTTAGAACTCGAACTTGCGTACAATGCAAGCTATTGCATTATTGAATGAGAAGCGTATCGTGGAAGCTCGGGGTGTTACATTCTCCCCTCCTTCAATAAATTGCATCCTCGCAATTTGAAATTTTTCTTTGATAATAAAAGGCTGAAAATAGAAAATACCTTTGTGGAAAACCCACATCGGAAATAAGGTTAATAAATATATAACATTAAAAGAAAGCAGGATAAGTACAAAGGTCACCCGATATAGCCCATTCTAGGATTCTATGAAAATATGGATATGGAGGAGAAACAAACCATCAAGGTCTGATGGAGAGTTATAGAAAACAGGATTAGGAGAATGTTTAACCACAAGAAAATCACAAACTTGTGATTGGTTAAACGGTCATTGAATCCCCAGTTGGAAAAGTTAACCGACAACATTTTTGTTTTAAGTTACCTTTTATAATGTTGAGGAATTTATTTATGAGATTTACTAAGAACGTAAGGGAATATACATACTTGTTATGTATACTTTCATTCGTTAATAAATTTTTACCACAAACCCAACTTTTACTCCAAATGGTAACGGAACTCAAAAATATTCTATTTATCCTAATTGTATAAGGTTCCAAATGTTAACACATACCATTTAGATTAGTAAAACGATTTTGTAATAACCAGGGACTTCCTGTAGGCTAGTGGTAGGAAATAAAGGCTTGTCGCACTATGGTTGTGGGTTCGATTCCTGCAGCTGTGTCCGACGCGACGGGTTATTCCCCACCCTGCAGGTTGTCCTTTTTCTAAAAATATAGTATTATAATACTCCAAAAACAATCTTCATTAATTTTTTAACCTTAAACCATACTATCCAAAGATCAACTTAATCCACTCCAAAATAACTCTGTCCAGACTTTCTCTAAAAGGTCTCTTAATTCCAAAATCAATTGTAACATCAGATTCCCCAAACAAAGAAAAGTTTCTCTTATTGTCACATACTAAAAATATGATTACCTTAATCATATTAAAACCTTACTGAAACCAACAAGTACTGCAGTACAATCCTTATATAGATCACATTATTCTAATAACCAGAATATAATCCATGAGTCCGAAAGCATCAATACATTAGTTATTCTGCTTCAACTGTAGTAATAGCATAAGATTGTCCTTGATCCCTTGGCCTTTTCTGAGGTAAGATTCCTTGACGCTTAGGACATTCATTTGCGTAATGACCCATTTCTCTACAATTGTAGCATTCAACTTTGACAGCCTCTTTCTCTCCCTTGCAATCACGTGCCTGGTGACCATTTTCTCCACATTTATAACAGACTCCCATTCCTTTTAGGCAAGTACCAGGGTGATTCTTCCCACAATTATCACATACTGGAAAATCCTTCTTTCCCTTTTTCCCTTTATCTGTCTCTTGTTCCACCGTTCTCTTCTTCTCTTGCTTTACTTTGTTGTCATAAGACTTAGAGAATTCCTTTTCTGTCTTGATAGCACATGAGACTATATCTTCGTATGATGAGAAGGATTGTGATACTAAAGCTCGACGGAGAAATGGTTTTAACCCATCAAAGAAACGATCAATCTTACTCCTTGGGTTACGTATATAATCGGCAGCATGCCTCGCTAACCTTGTAAAGTTAGCCTCATACTTTGCGACATTCTCATCCTCCTTCTGCCTCAGACTCAGAAATTGCCTTTCCATATCTGCTCGATGGTCACGAGGAAAGTATTTTTCTAAGAAAAGCTCTTTGAACTCCCTCCATTCCATATTCGATACGTCATCATCTTCCTTTGTGTTTTGAATCAGTGACCACCACTGATCGGCATCTCCAGTGAGGCGGTAAACTGCCATGACAACCTTCTCCCTTTCACTACTCCCCAAGGCATGGAATATTTTCTCTAAGGAATTTATCCATTGCTCAGCTACTGTAGGATTTGTACTCCCATTGAAGGTTGGCGGTTGTTGCCTCATGAAACGGTCTAGCATTGATCCTCCACGTTGCGAATCAGGGTGCTCCATACGAGTAAGGTTGTTATTCATAACCTGCGTGAGTTGTCCCAGTATGGTAATAAGTTGATCAGCACCAGTTGTATCTCCAGGTCCACAATAATTATCTTGAGCAGGAGGGCAATCCCTACACGGAGTTCGTGCATTGATACAGTTTCCATTCCTTCTACTAGGCGCCATTTCTAAACAATGGCATAAACTAGATTAGTTTATGAATCAAAACACATAATTCCATACTTGTAAAATACTTAACATAAATTGAACTATTTATGGATATAATCCATAATTATAAAAAGGTTTTATTTGAGGAAGTATATACTCATAACCATTCATAGTGGTTTGTAAAGAAAATGAGAATTATCCTAAGCATATCCCCCGGGAGTGTCGTAACCAAGAGTGCAGCAAGGCCCGTTGTCGTGCACCAGTTCCCGTTCGAGTCTAGCTCAAAGCGGTGTTTTCGGGTTTTACCCCTAGGTACATCTGTGCCAGAGCCGCCTCTACCTGCTCGTATCCAGACAGGAATTTATTGCTTGGAAAACTCACAAAATCTCTACAATACCAATATTCTAAGATGTTCTTTTATACTAATCCTCAAAGTCTATCTTCGGGCTATGTGCTCTAATCAGAGTTTATATAAATCTAGCTTCCAAGGTTAGTACTAAACTGCCTCTGATACCAACTGTAACGCCCCGACCCCAGCTACCCAGAGTCGGTGCATTACTTCGTAACATTGGCATGATCACAAAGGATCAAGTCTCGAAAGACCGATTAGTTTAGTAGCCTTGGAAACACTAGATACATTCATAAGTCTTTCATTACATCAAAAAGTGAAAAACTACAATAACAAAGTCTCCATAGTCCACACTCATATCCTCTTCTGACTATCCCTGCAGGTCATTCATAAAATACTTCTTCACGTCCTGGAAAATATTAAAACATTGAAAGGGGTGAGCTCAAATGCTCAGTAAGGATAACAATAATGCGGAAGCTTTCATAAATAAACATTAACATTTAAGGCAATGTATAACTAAAACAAAAGCCTTTTAAACATGAACTTCAACATAATATGGCAAAAGTAAAATGAGATAATGCCATTCTCTTCTTCACATGGATATTCTACTGGTCGAATAATCACATGCAATATCAATAACCACTTTCATAATGATGGAATGCATAATGCCAGACTATCATAACCACGTAGTCAAGGCCTCGTGCCAAGACCACAAATAAGATTTTGTCAAGGCCTTGTGCCAAGACACTAGTTTGTCTCATGAGACCTGCCGATGCATCGAGGAGCTATAGCGGGCTCCACCCGTCACTTATTAAGTCCAATGCATTCCTCATATGAATAGGTTTAAACATATCATAAACCATAACATAATCGTATCACATAAAACATGCATAAAGGAAACATAACATTTCCATATTTCAATCACAAGATATCAATACAACACATTGATATAATAAAAATTCTTTCAAAACCATTTTCAATACCAAAATAAAAGAATGTTAAAACATTGTATTTATTTTTCTTTTTTAAAAAAGGTATGGCTTGTAAAGGAAGCCGAAACTCAAATAATGTTCACGGCGGCGGAGAAGTCGTTGTCGCCGCATAAGTACGGAAAGAAAAACATTCCCTTTTTGTCGTTTAGTAAAATGCTTCGTATAAAAAGATTCCTTTTGAATAAACTTAAAAGTCAAAGGGGTTTATACACCGTATAAAAGAAAGTTGTGTATAAAACCAAATATGCCTCAATGAAAGGAGATTGAGACGAAGTCCTTAAAAAGATCATTTTTAAAATAAAATAGATATATTATGTGTATTCACTATAGGTACACTTAAAGAAAGTAAAAATACAAAATAAGACATAATAATATCATGACATAATTTGAAAGTAGGAGATTAACCCAAAGAATGGAAGTTGGGTTAAGAAATTCCCTTACCTTGTGTCCGACCTGACTCAACCGTTCTTTAACCTCCTGAATAATAAACTAGAGTTAATATCTACCTTATTAAGAACCATTTTCAATTTCATTATCCTTTTTATATCACTTATTACAATGTTATGAACATTATGTAATTATTTAAGTTAATAACTGACGTTTTGTCGATCTTTGGTACTTGAGTCAACAATAAACTTCTTATAATTATAAGTTGTTCATGTGGTGAAATATCCATTATATCCAGAATTATATTAATGATGTAGATATCATATATATCATATATATACAGTATATACATTCATTTATAATATTACGTAACATTTAGAGGTAAGAAATGAAATGCACCGTTCATGGAGACGGTAAGCCGTACGTACGCATGAACGCTACTTTCATTTCAATTTCATATTTAATGGAACTAAATCATAATGATATAAATGTATAATATAATTCCAGTATAATATAGTGTATAATACCATTTACTCCATCCTTTATACATCCCACATATGGCATTAACGATTCAAATCACTTTGAGGGGGCGGTAGTCCGCACTTCCTAAAATGAAATTATCGCGTTTTACCCATAATGGAAATCATAAAGTATGCCATAAATGAGAAATACAGAAGCATAAGGAAAACATAAACATAATATATATATCATATATGAAAATAGTGTCATCTTAATGGCCACCTTTGAAGGTGTTATATGAGTGTTGAACAATCATCGTTTCGTGAGGCAGAAATTCGCCATCCACAGAAACCGTATGCTCTTTAACCATTAGATGTAGGTGTGTGTAAGTGTAGCTCGAATCCTTCTTATAACAACATCCTAGTATATTGAGGATACTGGTGTTGTTACAAAAGAAATGAATAAAAAGAGTTTAGGGGGTTGGAGAAGAAAAATAAAACAAAACAACATTAGAAAAGACATTACCTCAAAATCGGGTAACGCTTTTTGATTTGAGCCAAAGGCTTCCTTGGGAAGAGTTCTGCCCAAAGTGAGGCTTCTAGGAGTAAGGGAGGAATGTTGGGAGAGTATTTGGGCAGAGGTTGACCGAGCCAAATGGCTTGAAAGTGTAAATGAAGTGGGAGAGGTGGGGGCCTTTTATAAGTGGAGAGGAGGGGCACTTTTGGAAAGATTGAAATGTTACATTATTTCAAAATGCTTTTCGGATTCTAAAGGTCCCACACTTATATAATTCGAGGCTAAGGTGATAAGGTTTCGAAATCTCCTCATCCAATTGGCTTTGGACAAGTGTAAGCCTTGGATTTTACATTATCTATTCATTTTATTAAAATCGTTAAATAATGAGGTCATCGCTGCATCATAATGATGTCATAAATAATTTAATTTATTTAATGTCTAAAAATTATAAAAAAAATACTATGATGTAGGAAATCTTTTTAGCTTTCCAATTACTATTTATAATCAAAATTTGGACTTGTATAACCCCACTTAAAAATTGTTTTAGTAAAACAATTTATGTTAGTGTCATTTTCACTTTAACATTAAATAAAAAGTAATTTATGTTATTTCCCAACAAAAGTGGATCCATGGGGTCCCCAAGTTAGGCCATGGCTTGTCTTGGTCGGCCATGACTCAACCAATGAGGTTGGGACATGTGTCTAGGTCATTTCATATTATTAAAGTATTATTTATACCTTAAACTACCCTAATTACCACTAATCGCGATTAAGAACTTAATAAGTTACTATTCACCAAAAAATTATTATAATCTCATTGAACCACATTTTACTTCTTAATGACAACCATGTATGTCGGATTTTTGAAAATCAAAACACAGAAGTGGTAATATTTCATTTAAACGAAAAATCAGTTATTTAACAACCACTTAGTGGTTTCACTATTCATCAAAAATTGAAGTTTTTCAGAATAAGGCCAAAATTTCACCCTAAGCTATAATTGATATTCCGAATTGAAAAATGATGTCTATTTTAAAAAATTCCAAACATATTAGTTGCATTAATTAATTTTATAATTAATTCCCGCTGTCACAACAAATAGCGTGTTTTAAAGAAACAATTTATATCAAAAGATTGGCAATTGTTTATGTCCAATTTCAATGTTAAATTAATTCTAATGACCACCATTGGATAAAATGGTAAAAATATTTTCTAATTATACCTTAAAACCACTAAATAGTATAATTTATCTGTATAAATTATTTTGATTAAAAAAGTTGTTTTTATGTATTTTTCACTATTCATAAAAAATTAGAAGTTCTCAGAAAAATACCAAAAATTCAACATAGGCTAATTTCGATATTACGAATACAAAAATGAAGTCCATTTTGAAATATAAAATTTCTATAATTTTAAAAAGTGGTTATTACTATTCATAACGGCTATTTTGATTAGTTGCGGTGTGTTAGAACTCGAACTTGCGTACAATGCAAGCTATTGCATTATTGAATGAGAAGCGTATCGTGAAAGCTCGGGGTGTTACATTGGTCCTATCATACGACCCTAAACTGTGACATTATCGTCCTGGCTGCACGACGAAAAATGGCACTGCATTATGGTGACCTCGTTGTAGAGGACATCACGTTGGGTATTGGTCACGTGCCATGACATTTGTTAACACCCATTACGACTTGATCCTTGTGGAGACACCACGACCTACTACTCTAGGCATGTCGCTTCACAAAAAAAAACCATTCTCCTTAAAGAACAAACATGATTTATCAAATTCCACTTCTTTTAGTGCAAGGGCCATGCACACACTTCCCTTTTCCCCTGGCACTGGTACCTTACCGTGCCACCCTCCAGAACTACGTATGACTTGATTCTCATATTTATGAGATATGTAGGAGAGCCCGAGAACTTCCCCGCGGGCCCATCCTAACCTTTGTGTTCGGTCCTTTGACTCGAGCATTTCCCCAGAGAATGCATGGTAAGTAGGGCTTAGGTCCTCATTCAAGTCGGGTTTTGTAACCACCTTGCCATGTATCCCCTTCTCCCCTTACCCATCCATGGTCCGAATTCTACGACCCTAAACTAAGATCTCCCCATGGGAAAGGAATCTGCTCCCCCTATCTAATACGTCTCGTTGCTGTATTCAGATGTGTTTTGAAAAAGAGCCCGAAGTGTGGGATTTTCATAGGGACATTCCCCTCATCCCATGACCAAGCTTCATGAGCTCGCTATTTGGATCCTCATCCTCTTCCACATCCAAAAGGACCCTCAGACGACATGGATACTAGGCTTAAGGGATCTCCATGAATGATGGACCTAAGGGCCCTCCAATCATTTCGGGCCAACGTCCCTAAGGATATTTGGCAACATTTGTGACATGGTCCCATGTTTCGAACATGGTCAACGGTCAACCCTCATTTGTTTGTCCCCATTCTAGGCCAACGCAACAGGATACTGTGTTGCGAACATGGTCAACAGTTATATTCCATCGTCACGCTGCCATCATCGTGATCTGAATCGCGAGCGTTATGATTCACACATTTCCACTTCCTCATGTTCAAGTGGAATTCCATCATACTCGGCTCTTTCTCTTCGCGCATCCAGGTGTGCTAAATGATCGTGATAGTGTCATCGGGATGGTATTCACCGAGCATCCCTTTGCCCCAACCTACCCCTTTTTGTGTCAGGAAATTCCCACCAATACTGCTTGTTTCCCACACCGAGCATGACTCACATGGACTTAGTAGTTTTGGCAGGATGTGTACCAACATGGCCAGGCTCCTCATCGTCCCTCATGACGTTAAACTGCGCTTCCAGAACTATGTGTGGCTTGATTCCCATCCTCATGGGGTACGTAGGAACGCCCGACCACTCATCTTCGGGCCCAACCTAATCCTCACTCTTGGTCCCTTGACCTGAAGAGTTTCCTCCAGGGGCATGTGGTATGATTTGGACTCCAAGTCCTCATTCACGTCGGTTTCATATATACCACACCACACGCTCCCTGGGATCTTTCCTTTTGCTCCACGTCCTATCGTATGACATTACAGGGGTCTGTGTGTCCTCAACGCATGACACTAAACTGCGGTTCTACCCTGAACAGGTTCAGGATTCCCCAAGATCCCATTGGGAAGTGACAGATCCCCTCGCCAGAGAGGCCCTGTCCCAAAGAAGGAATGATCCATGATCAGACCGATGCGCCCATCTGGTGTGCTCCCACCATGGTGGTGTAACTACCTAAGTGTTGGATTCTGTTCAGACAAACCATCACTCCATATTCCACGCTTTGCGTGCCCCTTATTTGGACCCTCTTCCTCTTTCATGTCTCACGGGACCCCCTAACGGCCTGGTCTCATGCCGCATCGGCTCACCTACCGTCTTGGGCCAACGTTCAGGAAGATGGGTCATGTCTGGAAGGACCCCCTTACAGTATGTATGTCTGACCTATGGTCCGCCAACTGTCCTGGGCCAAAGTCCTGAAGGATTGATCAACAACATTTGTGACATGGTCTCGTGTTTCGAACATGGTCAATAGTCGGCCCTCACTTGTTGCCCCATTACAGGCTAACGCAGTAAGGATATCGCTTCTCCTCTAAGGTTAACGGTTGTCTCTTATTGTCACGCCATCCCCACAGTGTTCCGAATCTTGGGTATCGTGATTCACACTTCCCATTTTCATCTGTCTGGACCGGTTTCAGCGCCCCTGGAATTGCCCCGTTCGTGCATAAGAGCACGCTGAAGAAATGGTAATTCGGATATCCTGAAAGTTCCTTCTCCGATCAGGCCTCTCCCGTCTTTCAGAGATCCGGACTGGTAATCCAAATCCCGGATGCCCGGAGCATGATCCCCACTCCCATGTTAGGTGGGATGAGAGGGAAACTATCTCCTGTTTGCCACATCGGGCTTGACCCATGTGGGATTGGGGAATTGTCACCTAACGTCCCGCAAACATTGTAGGGATGTAACAAGGCAATTCAAACAGTGGAAATCGTGCGCGCTACAGCATTCAAAACAAAGAAAGGAAAAAAATTGAAGCACGAAAGTACCAATAAAAGGGTTTTGGGTTTGTTACAATACCCAGGGGTTGACTCCCCCCATGGACGGGTTGACCCCGTCAAAAGAGCGTTCCACCCTCGGACAAGTTCGAGGCCTCAGAGGGAACTCTCGATTCTTCGAGAAATTCAGGAAGCATTAGAACCATCTCCTAAAATGGACATCCCTCACTTCCTCCTTGTCCTCTCCAGGGACGAGTGCCATCAGCGCTGACGCCAGTCGCGGTATTTGCTCCGTGTCCTCCCACGCACTGATGACGGGGAGGAATTCGTCATACATGGTCCCCAAGATCAGAACCCCAGAAATCTGGTGGACATCCCACAGGCTGATGCCCACCTCCCCGTGATGCAGGTAGAAAGTGTTGGTCCTAGACGGCCATCTGCTCAGAAATTCCGGCATCAGTTGCTTTGGTTGGTAAATGTGGAATTGGGAGTCCCACGCCGCCTCATACAACCCCACTCTCCTCAGCTCGGCCCCGAACTCCTCGCATGAGGCGCCTACCCAGTAGGCCCAGGCCCAATCATCAGTAAAGTTGCCGCCCTGGCGTATGTCCCACTCATCGGACCATCCCTTCTTTGAATCTTGCAAAGCCGCCTTCAACATGGTACGGTAGAGGGGAGGAGAAGTCTCCGGCTGCAGTGGATTCCCGTCAATGTCATTCATATGGTTGTAGAGACAGTCAGCGGTAACGGGTGTGAAGTTCTCTTGTGCGTGAACATCGGCCGCCCTGAACCATTGGTGCTGGCATGGTATGCTCCTGAACCAGCAAGCTGGTTCGTCCCTACTCGCCTCAGGGATAAAGACGTCGTCCCTTATCCCGAAGCCGTACAATGGCAGTTTCTTACACTACAGATAATCCTTCTGACCCTCCGATAGCAGATCTGTCAAAGAAGTGTGGTCCGAGTGGATTCGGACCATCTCCCCCAGGCCTGGACATTTGGCCATCTCATCTCGACGAGCAGCATCTGCAAGCACCCCCAATACAGCCTCTTGATGGGCCATTTTAACTCTGGCCCTCAGAAAAGAATTTTTTTTCAGCTGGATCACGAAGCTTGATCGCGAAGCTGAATCGTGAAGCCGGATCGCGAAGATCGGTCGCGAGACCAAGCCGCGAAGTCTGGCCAAGGCCGACAAGCAGAGGTTCACTTGGCGCGGACGCGGAGTCAGAGACCCGCGGTTCGCCGCGAAGCTCGATTCGCGGAGGGCTGTCGCAGAGTACGCGGAGCTTCGCGAAGTCGATATCACAAAAAGACAAGGCACATGAAGACAAAATAGGTCGACCCCCCCTATTTATAGGCGGTGAACCCGAAGCATCGCAGCGCGCCTCACCCGCGTGGAGCATCGCGGCGCGCCCGGATCGATGGACCTGGTGAGCACCGTGGGTCCCCTTCGCGTAGCCACATCGCGAACCACCAACAATTTTGGAGATTTTCCCTCAGACTTCGACCCTTCTCCCTCCGCGGCTCTAAGTCTGAGGGGGGGGGCATTTGTTGGCGCCAAAATATGGCCCGAAATAAAGGAATGAAAAAGAAGGCTGGCGCGCTGGCTCGCGAAGCACCGCCGCGAAGCACCCCCGCGAAGCCCCGCCGCGTAGCGCCCCGACCATTGCGGCCTCGCGAAGCTCCGGAGGCGGTAAGGCTCCACGAACGCATTTGACATTCGCGAGCCTCCGCGAAGATCCGGAGGCGGTAAGGCTCCGTGAACGCATTTGATGTTCGCGAGCCGCCGCGAAGCTCCGGAGGTGGTAACGCTCCGCGAACGCATTTGACGTTCGCGAGCCGCCGTGAAGCTCCGGAGGCGGTAAGGATCCGCGAACACATTTGACGTTCGCGAGCCATCGCGAAGCTCCAGAGGTGGTAATGCTCCGCGAACACATTTTACGTTCGCGAGCCGCCACGAAGCTCCTGAGGCGGTACCCTCTGCGGACGATGTTGACGTTCGTGAGCGCGCCGCAAAGCATCGGAGGCGGCGCGTGAGTTCTGCTTCGCGGCGCCCCTTCCCTATAAATACTGGACTCCCCCTGAGTCCCAAGACGGACAATCCGAACTTTCAGCTTCTCCTCTACCGAATCGTGAAGCACTCTTTTCCCCGGGAATCATGAGCTCTGCGAGGTATTCCTACTTCATGAGACGCCTCTGCTTTGTCTCGTTTTAAGCCCCTCTTCCGAGAGGGATGCCCTTCGCGAAGCTCAAGGGAATTCGTGAAGGAAGGGGATTCCCAAGTGAACCCGGGCAGCCGCGGAGCACTTATGCTTCGCGAAACACCCAACCCATGATAGTGATCCCTATTCTAAGGCAGGATCGCTACACATCGCGAAGCACACTGCTTCGCAGGACCCTACTTCGCGAGGCACCCCTTCTTCCCGAGGCAGTGCTCCGCGAACACTGTTCCACTTCGCGAAGCACCTTCCATTCACACCCATGCCCCGTGCTAAGGCCAAGGAACTCCACTTCGCAAAGCACACTCCTTTTCTTAGCAATTCCTCTTCCCGTGCGACCCTCCAGGTTTTCACGATGTGATTTCAAAGTCCCATGGACAATACCACCCGTAGCGTTGCTTCGCCTAATGCTTCTTCGCATAGGCACGCTAACAGCTATTGCTTCTTCGCATAGCCACGCTAATGTGGACCCTTTGATGGTTCGTTCCACAACCCCCCTTAACCATGGACTTACTGGTACCTTCCCTTCCCCAAGGACCAGAGGGTACCAGTTATGTAAGTACTAGGGGTGTGGAGTGAACCCACCTCATCCGAGCTGAAGAACGTTAAACTGCCAAGAACCACGTCCTCAACACATGACGTTAAACTGTGACCCAACCTCATCTCCCTCACGAAGGGTCCCCCCAGGTCGAACATTTTTTACACCACTCATCTCCATGGGAATGGAATCACCCATCCACAAGGGATGATATCCTCCTTATCGGAATGGCGTATGTTCGTAGGAGAAGGGCGACCCTAGTTCCCCAACGGATGGTTGCACCTCTACATCTCCATACTTCCCCACTACCAAGGTCAGTGGAGGGCGTGATAGGGAACGAGGCACCTCCCATCATTGGACCAAGGTCCATCTTTCCTGCGCTTTGTCGCACTTAGGGCCTCCATCCTGGAGTAATTCCCAACACCATGGGCCGCCTAACCTGTAAGCCCCTCTTCGCTTCTCACGGATGCATCCTTCGCGACGTGATCATCAGGTCCTTGCAACCTCTTGTTTCTCACACCGACCATGACTCACGTGGGATTAGAGTGAGCACCGACCCTGACCCCCATCCCAGCGAACTACGAGGACTTTGATCCATGTCAAGGCGTGGTACGTAGGAAGCCTCCACGAGGTTCAAGCCCACCCTTCATTTATTCACGTCGGGTCTCATTCCCGTCCAGCATGACGTTAAACTGCATTCCGGTCCAATGGAAAGCCATTGCGACCCATCCCATTTTAACTATGAGGACTTTGATCCATGTCAAGGCATGGTACGTAGGAAGCCTCCATGAGGTTCAAGTCACATTGCTCGGTCGTTCATTCACGTCGAGTTTCTCCCTCGTCCAGCATGACGTTAAACTTTATGCCCCTACCTTTGTCCTGCATGACATTAAACTGCACACCCATTCCCACCTGAACTACGAGGTCTTTGATCCATGTGAAGGCATGGTACGTAGGAAGCCTTCCAGAGGTTCAAGCCCACCACTCATTGGACCAAGGTCCACTTTCACGTCGGTTCTCCGACAAAGCCCCATTTGAACTATGAGGTCTTTGATCCATGTCAAGGCGTGGTACGTAGGAAGCCTCCACGAGGTTCAAGCCCACCCATCATCCAATTCACGTCGTGTTCTACCTACGTCTAGCACGACGTTAAACTGCAATCCTAGTCTGACGGCAAGCCGTTGTGACCAACCCGAACTACGAGGTCTTTGATCCATGTCAAGGCATGGTACGTAGGAAGCCTCCACGAGGTTCAAACCCACCATCCGGTCATTCTGAACTCATTCACGTCGGTTCACCCCCGTCCCGCATGACGTTAAACTGTATTCCCCAATCCGAACTACGAGGACTTTGATCTGTGTCAAGGCATGGTACGTAGGAAGCCTCCCTGAGGTTCAAGCCCAACAATCATTGGCCCAAACCGTCTCCTAGTCGGTGTGCCAGGACCCACATTTTCAAGCTCATCTCCCATCGGACCAAGGTCCCTCATTTACGTTGGTTCACCGACACCCAATGCCCGTCGTTTGTTCACGTCAGGGTTTACTATCGCCCCACATGACGTTAAACTGTATTCCATCAATCCTTTGAACTATGAGGACTTTGATCCATGTCAAGGCATGGTACGTAGGAAACCTTCCCAAGGTTCAAGCCCACCATTAGTGGACCCACGGGTCTACTTTCACGTCGGATCACCAATGAAACCCTTTGAACTACGAGGACTTTGATCTATGTCAAGGCATGATACGTAGGAAGCCTTCCAGAGGCTCAAGCCCAACACTCATTGGACCAAGGTCCACCTTCACGTCGGTATGCTGACGATGCCCATCGGACCAAGGTCCACCTTCACGTCGGTACGCTGACGATGCCCATCGGACCAAGGTCCACCTTCACGTCGGTATGCTGACGATGCCCATCAGACCAAGGTCCACCCTCATGTTGGTTCGCTAACGACATTCATCGGGCCAAGGTCCACCTTCACGTCGGTTTATCGGCACCATCCTAAACTACGCAGACTTTGATTCCCTGCCACGGGGATACGTAGGAAGCCTCTTCAAGGTTCAAGCCCAACCTCACAGTCGCCCCTGCGATGGTCCCATTTCATTCCCCTTCTACTTCATTCATCCACCTACAACCCATCCTGATTCTCACCCGGACCGTCATATCCCGGTGAGACCATGTCGGTACGCTCTTCTTCACAGCCGCCCATGGGATGGCCCCGGTATCGACATCCCTTCAAGAAGAATCCCTCAATCCGATATATCATAGCTAATGCTCTGTTTGGGTTGATCCATCTCTGTTAGATGTTAAACTCGCGGCATACCCTGTGTTAAACACGGGAAGGTGAGGAAAACCTCAGATATGTGTCTATGACATATAATTCCCTGCGCTCGATGTGGGATGCCTCGGGCTTCCACGCCCTTGAGAAGCCCTGTGACCAGGGATAACAGACAGAAATGCCAGGTTCCCCAGCATCCAGACACGCTACTGATGCCTCAACGTGACTACTCCCCCGGATGAAGGTTGCTGCCCTGACTGGACCCTTTGGAATGTCCCGACAGAAGCAGTTTAATTAACCGGCGCCCATGGAAACATGGCACTGGGAAGAGTTTCACGAACTACGTATTAAATATATGAGGGAGACCCAGACTAGGTGACGAGTTCGGAGGAGGAATCCACACGAGGAAGAACCAACATCCCATCATCCCGTTTCGATCAAGGAGCAGATGTCCCTGAATAAGGAGAGGATGCCGCCCGCCTTTGGAAAGCGGGAATGCGGGGCAACAAAGCGCCGCGTGTCCTCCTCCGCGGACGGAATGGATGTGCACGCGTGCCCCAGTAAAAAGTGTTGGAAATAGGTACAAATGTAGAGATGATTACTGAATCACCTTACTCTGTTAAGAGGCAGACCCACGAAGGATCACTAATCATCATCGTACGCACATAGGATCTCTAGGTGTTGACCCACACAGGATCGCTCGGTGCTGACCCACACAGGATCACTCGGTGCTGACCCACACAGGATCGCTAGGTGCTGACCCACAGAGGATTGACCAGGTAGTCCCGCATGGAATCCTAGAGCGGTTCCATGTGGGACCCTCAATCACGTACCCATGAAGGATCTATTCCTCAAGTCACAACCAATTACTGGGTTCTCGCGCTAAGTTTTCTCGTCTCCGAGAGGGTCTACACCTCAAGCCAATGATTGATACTACAAATACCATGAAGTCCCATGAAGGAGTATCCTAAAGGACCGCTACGATATAGGGGTCTCAACGCAACAGACGACACGTCAATCGAACACCCAGTCTGTAAGTTATTAACCGTTTAGTCACGAGGGCCCGGTTGGATTTGTGCTTGATCCAACCCGACCATATACCAAATTTGTCCAAATCTCATGTGGGGTATACCAAAGGGACCGTATCGCTCCAAGGTTCCCATCACCATTGATGGTTCATCAAACGAAGGCTCGTTTCCAAATTTATGGCCAAAAAAGAGTATAGGGTTGAAACTGGTCCGAGTCTAGTCTGACCCGGCCGGACCAACCAGACTCGACCCCGTTCGGGTCGATCCAGACTGACCCACTGGGTCCAGTCCAGCCTGTGCTGGGTGGTTTGGCTTGCGCCAGGTGGCCCGTCCTGGGCGGTGCGGGGCGGCACGGAGGCCGCGTGGTCTACGAAGGTTGCGGGGGACCACGGGGCGACAGAGGCCGCGAGTGACGAGGGGCGGAAGAGGTCGCGGGTGCTACAGGGCGGCAGAGGCCACAGGTGCCACAGGGCGGCGGAGGCCACGAGTTCCATGAGCTGGCGCGAGGCCGCGGGATGGCGGAGGTCGCGGGTGCCATGGGGTGGCGCGAGGCTGCGGAGCAGCACGATGGCCATGGGGCGGCGAAGGCCGTATGCGATGGAGGCCACGGTGGCACCGAAGTCCATGGGGCGACGCGACAAGGCCATGGGGTGGCGCGGTGAGGCCGCGGGGTGAAGGTGGCCATGGGCGGCGAGGCCGCGGGGTGGCCCGGTGAGGCCGTGGGGCATCGATCCGCTGTGGCTGGCCGTACGGCGTGGTCGTGCGCCGTACCTTTTCCAGCGGCCGGCTTAACCGTCCACCCTCCATTTTTCTCTTTCATCGTAGATGACGGTGGTGCCATCTACCGTTCTCATGCTCCACTGAGGTTGGTTGTCTTCCTCCTCCATCGCGAAGAATACAATAATTTATCACAAGAATTGCGGAGAGGTCGATCCATGTTTGTTTGGATCGCACCCTCTGCGTTAGAGCAGTAGCACATGGCTATAATCTTTCCTTGATTTATAATGAATCGTCAATAATGGGTAAGGGAAAGAAATTCAAACAACCACCCTACCTCGATGGTTCAGTTGAAGATTGTCCACAGTTGAGACGGATTGGCATTTGTCGATCCCAAAACAAGTCTACTCCAACGATATCGGTGAGGAGAGGAAAAAGATGAAGTCGGCGACGATGATGTTTCATTGATCATCGGTTCATTCGTCGTTGGAGATCCTTCGATGGTGTTCTTCGTTTGAGAAATATTCTTAGAAGGAGAAGAGTTCTTCGTTGGAGAATGTAATCCTCCCAATGGTTCTCCTCTCCCAATTCAACCAAAATGAAAAGTATCCAACATAATAGAATATGTTGTGTAATTTATTATTGGCACAAAATAGGTTGGATTAATTAATTAAAGGAGAGTTTGAAAAATTAATTAAAGGAGAGTTGGAATAATTAAATTAGGCAGTTGAGAGGTTTTTCTCCCATAATGAGGGGTTCGGGTGGTCCTCACCACCAAGCTTTGAATTGGGGGTTTTACTAGCTCGGGTGGTCCCCACCACTGAGCATTCAAGTTGGGAGGTTTTAACCCATCATGGTCCCCACCTCCATAGCCTTCACATGGGAGGTTTATTAGAAATAAAATAAAAGTTTATTTTATTTTATTTTCTATTCCCACGAAAAACCCCAAAAACTATCTTTCAGCCTCGACCTACTGTGGTCGAGGTGAAGGTCTCCTTAAGGAAATACCATCACTACGAGTTCAACGGTGTCCTCAGATTTCAATTCCAAGCACCAGTTCCAAAGTTAAAAAAACCCGCTCGTACATTCACTAAACGCACCCGAACAAAAAGTTCAAAAATTCATTTCGGGCACACCGAGCCTCGAAATCACTCGCCGCCAGTTTTCACAGACTCATAAAATTCTCATATATTAAAATAAATTACATGGAAATTATGGGTCTTTACACTACAACACTTACTACCATGATTCTAACATTTAAGGTCCAATTCTAACTCACGATATCCCCGCTTTAGAATTATCTATTTAAGTATTCTTGTAGTGTTCTAACAATGCTCACAACATGATTCCCAATTCGATCAAATGGTCATTTCTAAATTGACCTTATTTAGGCTGGTCAAGCTGACCCTTCCATGAAAAAACTCATCCGACATTTTCATTTCACCCATTTTAACCTCACGGTGTACCTAAAATGGTTCCCCATTGACCATATTTATGCCATCAAGAGGAAACATGTTGATCCACTCTTGACCAATTGTTCTAAAAAACACTCAACTTAGATGACCAACGTATGAAAAACTGAACTGCAATGTCTCCTTCCAAGGAACCTTGCGTTTACTTTGAAAACATCAACCAAAGAATGTACCAGACTTCTGGTGGCATCATAATCCCATGTTTTCATTTAAGATATCATGCCTCAGCATGATAATGGGTTCATATCTGATCTAGAACCTTTGGATTGTCACCCTTTAATTAAAACAACCGAGCTCAATTGAAGTTCTGGGTAAACTTAGAATCATCAAATGGAGTCTAAGGAGATCATCCAAGATAGTCCATACCCTAGTGTGTATGATTGAGGTTTTTATACACAAGAAAAACTCCCATATATTAAAATAACGACTTAGCCCCATGATAGAAAATTCAAAGAACTAGATGAAATATATGATTCTATCCAAGGAATTCCCATAAAGGAATCCATGCATCACTCAGGATGACCACACCTCTTAAATTACCACGTTGTAGAAGTGTAACTTCCATGGAGTTTACTTATCAAAATAGAAATGTAATTTTAGGACTTTTAGCTTGATGTATAGTCATCACTCTCTCAGTTTATCCTAGACAATGTCAAGATAGAGGTCATGGTCATCACTAAGACAAGAGTACACTAAGAGGGTACAAAAAATTACTAGGTAGACCAGAGACACTTCTACCATATCCAAAAAGAAATTCTTAGTATGGTTTCCAACCAACTATACACAATTACCAGAAAGAAGAGTAGTCAAGACACTATTGGTTGACTTCATTTAAAAGAGTTTGGCTGAACATGCCGACAAATCATCATTACCCGAACCTGATTCCTTCACTATCGAGGAATCCCATGATTACTCAAGCATAAACACTAGAGTCCATCCATGACCAATGGTGTTTTACAAGAGTTTCATACACAACAAACCATTCCATTTTTGTGCTGCCTCCCAATCATTGACATATTTGAAGGCTTAATAGCCTCATGGGCATTCAAAAGTAGCACTGACCATTTCCAAATGGTCCTCCTTGGTTGTGTTCCTTCTACTTAAAAGAAAATGTATTACTCGGATTGACACAATTCTTCCCACCTCAGGAGTTTCCTAGTAGTTTGATTTATTGAAAGAGGAAACCCATCCCATGGAACATGCTCCATTGACCACTGGACATGGGTTCTGGACGTGGATAACATGATTTAGAAAGCATTTACTCGAAAGGGTAAAAACCATCCACTTAAAAGCACACTTGATCAATTTACTATAGACATATTCATAAAACTCATCCCATGTTATGTCCATGTGTAACATAACATAATGAATCGGAGAAAAAACAACTAAATAGTGGTGTTACAACACCCAGTCCTTTTAAAAAATCATCCTGAGCATTGAGATGAGTCATATTTCCTTTTTTCCCAGGTCACTTTACCTCAGAGATGATCAACGATTTAAGTGTAATATCACAAGATTAAAAATATTATCACCAAACTCATATGGTATGTTTTATAATTTTCTAACTCGATGGTTACTGCATGTATCAATGCATACTACACATAGATTTATTTCCACAATGACATATCATCTGACACCATCCATAGGATTATTGGACCAATGAATCTAATATATGATAGCCTATAAAAATAATTATCCTAGAGTCATATTATCCCATACGACTATAATCCGGCTGAATACGTACTGAGTTGTCCATCACTGAAGAATAGAAAGAAGAAAAAGAAGAGGGGTCACATGGACCACTGAGCAGCTGACCATGTTTTAGTCATTTCTAACCTACTGAAATCCAACATTACATAATGTTTATGCTGGTAACAAGGGTCAACCTATTGAATGTACACCCAATAAGAAAAAGGTTTCATTTTAGAAACTAAGAGTCCTACTTGGGATAAACAACACCTGAAAGACACCTCATACCTGAAAATCATTATAAATTTTATTAAGGTTTTAAAGTTATGAGGGCGCTACCTACCTCGGGATATCACCTTATCTAAACATAAAGTGTTGACCCTACAAGGGGTGAGGGGTCACACATGAAAATTAACTAGGATTAAGGGCATATCATTTAATTTTGATCTATAGAAGACAGATCCTATGGGTAACAGTCAAGTTCCCATTTCAAGGAAATCTTAGGGATCACTAAAGCTACCCTTACAAGAGGGTTAAAGCTAATAAAAACACTTTAAGGTTTTATTTGAACCAATTTATTTATTTAAATTTGATCTTTAACATTTTAAAGGCTCAATTTAAACATCAATGACCATTTATAAGGAAAAATTGATTGGTACTTTATTTAGATAAAGACACAAGGAAACAGAAAAGTTGTGTCAAACTCCCTTTCAATAATTAATTATGTAATAGGCATCTGTCATGTTTATGAAGTTATTACATAACTCCATTTTAAACATCATTTATTTATTTATAGGCTTCCACAATTGGATTAGTTAAATAAAATGTTAATTTCAATCCATCGAGGAAAACACACTTTAGGTTGTAATTGACATTTTAATTAACTACAAATAATATGAGTACAACTCAAAAGCAAATAAAGGGTCTATTATCAATCAAATAGGGTACTGGTTAAGTAGGATGCCACCATATATTTATATGTGAGTATCTATAGACACTTTAAATGGCCATCCCCATATATCATAAATATACACCAATAGGGTTAAATACTTAGACATATAAAATATAAACGACCTACAAGGGTCTCTTAAACCATTATGGGTTCATCTAAATTCAAACCCATTTTATTAAGACATTAATATTTTTAAAACACCCTTGACGGGTTTACCTCTTAAGCATAAGCACCACGACTGACCTACTTGGGATGAGTCAAGTCCATCTCATAAGCAACATGCCCCAACTAACTTACTTTGGTCCAGTTGTGTATTTAGGAATTTGGTCATATGGTTAACCATTCCCAAGTCACATAGTTATAATCCTTTATATAGGAAACCAATTCATTTAAGGTCACAATTTAATAGATTTTAAATTTATACAAGGGTATCAAAGCATAACGTGGTCATATATGTTTTTAAATTATATAGGTCACCATTTTACTATTTATAAAGCACCTATACACTTTATAAATTGAAAATTGGATCCCATTTAATTGTAACCTATATGTTTCAGCCCATGAAACTGATGGTTCATGGCTCAAACACGTCATAATTGGCTAGTTAAAGTGTCACCTTCAATCTATACGGGAAAACACCATTTAGGATGATGTTTTAACTTAAATAACCAATTTTATATTAAAATTATAATTAGGTGTACTATCACATGCATTAAATACTAGAAACCATGAAAAATAATTACCTAATCATGGTAAGTAGATAAACATGCTAAATAATCATGCAGTATGGAACAATAATCACAAAAAGGCAAACATGTTACATAAATCACACATCGTGTTATACAACAAGCATGATAATGAAATACCTAAGTAATTATAAAACAAAGAATGCTACTAAAATAACTAACATGGAATATAATAGGCATGCTAGTAAACACACAAGTCACATCAAAAAATCTCAAATAGCCTATCAATGAAATCTACATGTCATGGAATATGCAAGGCATGTGAATATCTATGTGCCTATAATGATGAATGTAACAATAAATCATTTCCATATCGATCCAAGGAAAAATGAAATAAATCCCATAAATCAATAAGCAAAAAAAATCACACCAATCACTTGAGGTGAAATCATAATCAACTGTAACAATGAACAACATGAACAAAAATCCCATCCCTATCCACTTGGACTTTTCCCCATGCATGGGTTGATCACTCCTTGATATGGATATTTAACAAGCACAGGAACATTCCTAGTATCCTATATTGAAATATTAAGACAAAAGAAAAAATAGCTTTGATATGACTTTGTAACGTCCCGACCCAGCTGAATATAAAACCAGTAGCCAGACCGGTTGCCACATGGCCTCAAGCACACCTTCCCATATGCTAGAGGATTCCAACTAGCAGTAAGGGTCTAATGATAGAATAATGGGGAGACTATACCCTCATGATCAGATTATCATAGTGGTATAAGAGGTAATAAATAAATCACTCAATAATAGAATCCGTATAAATAAATGAAAAAGTAGCAAAAGATAAACACAATAACAAATAAAAATAGCCAAAACCAACAATATACAACAACACATGCATGCACAGATGATGATACACATGCTAAGAAATAAACATAAAACAAGCGATACAGAGAAATATAATAAAAATAAAAAAATGAACAAAATACCCTAGGGAAAACTCCATGAGAATCCTGAGCTTCAGCACAATCGCGTGCTCTTAATTTCAAGGTACAAGCATGATAGCACAACCAAGGATTTTGATCCTGTAACCAATGAGGTCTGATTTGGTACCCCAACATAATGAAATATCAAGTAGGGTGTGAGATATACTTAGTAGGCCACCACCAATGGTGTCTAAATCATAATCTATACTATGAATATAAAATATAGTAGTATGCAGGTATATCAATAAATTAATTAATAAATAAAAGTAAATAAGTTGACTTAGGTTCCTAAGGGACACCTAGACAACCATACCTAATTTAGGATAATACAAAATATATATAAATTAGGTTGAAACTATGTAGATATAATCCATATATATATATATATAATTACAAGGCATATACATAAGGGAACATAATTGGTCCTGTCATACAAGCAGAATACAAATATGGACCAAACCCAAGAACATTATTTGGCTTAGAGAAGACATCCTTTAATCTGATAAACTATTATTTATTAGATATTTAACAAGATACATTAAGGTTCTTAATCAAAAGTAATCATAGTTACATACAATTTGATCCATAAAGAGTAATCTTGAGTATCACACCACAAGTACTCCAATTACCCATCACCATAAGAGTCTGTCCAATGTGATCCGTAAAGAGGAATCCCAAGTATCACTCTTAGTATGGTATAAAGGGATAACCCACTAAACCCATTCCATGTATCACATGTAAGGGATTGAGTATCACTTGTGGAATGGTATAACCATCTTTCCACTGATCCCATCCAAGGTATCTCCCCTAGGGTTCAGTATTGTTCATGGGGATAATAATCTCAATCAGCCTATGATCCCATCCCTGGAATTCCATAAAGAGGAAACCCGAGTATCACTCAAGGCATAAAATTAATAAGGAAACTTATGATCACATATATATTATTACATAATAAATAACTCAATATAATTCATGGTACATATACTCTTAAACAACCTATGATCCCATCCAAGGAATTCCTACTTAGGAATCTATGTATCGCTCATAGCATCCATAATTCATTTAATCATTTAAGTTCAATTACAAGGGAGGCCATTTTCATAAAAATTCCATACCATAATTCAAGTGAACAAGGAGGTCCATGCTCATTATTCATTTCTATTATAACATTAAAGGCCATGTACTTAAGCATTCCATTCATCATCTTTTTTATATCATATTTATTATCCCCTTTTTATTATAGAAGACAGCACACCTCAAAGGTGATTCTTATTATTTAACAGGGAAAGGAAAACAAACCATATCATTTGATATAATTTAAACATCTCTTACATGATAGTTAATCCAACAAACCTTAAAGGTAAAAAAAGCATAAACAAGGTAGCATAAGTATTCGTATTAAAACAACACCCAAGGAGAGTGGTTTAATCACCTAGAACAAGCATAGACCATGAAATATAAGTGATACATCCCATGGGGATGGTTTGATTCAAGGATAACGACCTCAAAAAGTTCCATTTTAAATCACAATGACTAATTAAATTGAGCATTAGGATCTACATATTTAATTTCATATTTAAAAGGCATCACATGGAAATATCGATGCACGACACAATGATGTAAATTATAAATCAACACTAATTTGAGGGAAAAGATATATACCACCTAACTCATTCTAAGGATTCTATTCTCATCTAATATTGAGGCTTGAATCAAGATGGTTTAATAGAAATCAAAGAAACAAAAAATACCCTAAAAATAGGGTGAATTAGCTCACACCACAATAACATTTAAGATGGAAAAGGAAAACAAGATGGTAAGGAAGAGGAGTTATAGAATTACCTAAGGATATCCAATTCACCTGACAATGCTCAAAATGGACACTGGGGGGAAGAGATCTCTCCATACCTAGGATAGAGGAAGGGAACTCCACTGGAGGCGACAACTCACTGGTAAGAGAAGAAAAGAAAAGAGGGAGGAAGAATAAAATGGATGGAGGTCAAAAATGGGAATTTCACCTCATTTAATGAGGCACACAGTTTGGATGTATGGTTGGCCAAACTGTGCACCAACCGTTCCCTCATCACCGCCTAAGGAAACCCCTCGCACAGACTAGCTACATGGTTTTGTTAACCATGCGTATCCCATACAAGAGTCCTTTGTCAAGATTTCTACAACACCTGCATGGCCATGAGGATCCCATAAAACAGTTAGACAAAACTATGTGAGACCTCCATATCTACTGGATCAGCCACATTGTTTAACCTTGGGGGCACAGTTTCAGATAAACTATGTTGCCTTACTAGTTCTTCCTAGTTTTGAGTTTTCAGAACCTGATTCTCTCGAAACTCAACAAAACACCCAATACACCAATCAGGCCTTAAAAAAAGTCTAAAAAAATTGAAGTGTCTCAACTCTCGAAATCATGTTCTAAGACTCAGTTTAAAGATAATTTTTTCTACCAAATAGTAAACTTAAAAATTACCTTAGAAATTTCATTTGGATAATAAACACTGGACATTACAACTCTCATACATCAAATTTACCTAAATCATGATACACTTAAAAATTCAAAGCTAAAAGTCTCCCATCCATGTAAAATAGAAAAAAATATTATAGGATGATCCAAAAATTTGGAGGAATTAAGGAGAAGATTCATGAAGGGATCAATGTGGAAGGAACACTAAAATCACATAATCTATGGGTAAACATGAAATCCATGAAGAACCATCATGATGATGAATTGAAACCTAGTCTATTTATGTCTAAAAATGGAACTTATTCTATAACATACTAATATTTTAAAATTGGAACATTATGTTCGATAGCATATACAACACGCAACACCAAGATTAAATGACCCACAAAATATATTATTTACATAGGATAGTTATAAACTAGCCATTAAATTGGTGGGTATGAATAAGAATAACTAAATTATGAAAATTTTATGATTAAAACATATATAAAATTAATTCATTGGCTATCAATTGATTAGAAATTAAAATAAAAATCATTTGAAATAAAAGAAATGTTTTCCTAAAAAAATGTTTTTAAGCATGCAATATGTTTTTATCTTAATAAATTGTATTAACCACTATTATTGAATGATTTTAATGAAATTTATATATTATATATTCAATAAAAGTTTTCACCATTCATCTAATATTTGTTTTAATCATGAGATAAGAATAAATTATGTTTTATGCTTAAAAACTGTATTTATCTAAAAATGATTTTGTCACAGTTTGTGAGTTATTTTATAATTATATTTTTAAAAATTTTAAAAAATTTATTTGAAAAAATTAAATTAAATTTTGAAATAATAATATAAAAATTATCTTTTAGTTAATTTTTGATAATATCTGAAAATATTAATTTTTTCGTGAATAGTGAAAAATACTGTTTTTTGTTGAAAACTGCCTTTTCGTAAAGTTAAATTTTGTTTTAAAATTATTTTAAAAGTAAAATTATTTCAATTATATTATAATTAATTCAATTTAGGTCATGATAATTTATCATATGTTCAATTTTTATATAAAAACTTTTTATTCTTTTGAAAGTGTTTCCTTCGGAAAACCGTTTTTTTGTCGCTTTTACGTGTTTAATTTTAAATTAAATTCCACCACTTCTATAAATTTAATTTGAAAAAATGGATTATATATTTTGAATCATCATAATTAATATTATATAATAATATCAACTTTATTTTTCTTCATAATTAATAATAAAAATAGTAAAAATTAATTACCATGATTGATGTTAAAATGGGTTTACCTGGGGGTTAAGATAAAAAGATAAGGGTTAAAATGACATAAATACATTTCTAATTCATAATTTATGGCAATATTTATTACTTATATCATAAAATGTTTGATAATTATCCATTTTTGATCCTTTTGGAATGTAAAAAATGTGGGTATAATTTATTCTTTTTAAAAATTCCAAGTGTGTCCTTCCCCGACTTATAAAAGGACCCCCCTCTCCCCTCCTCTTCATACTTCTAAATACCATTGGTTTGGAAAATAAATAATAAAGTAATTTAATTTAATCCCTAAACATTAACTAAAATCCATATTTTTATTATAAAACCATTCTACGAAGTTTTTAGGTATAAACCTAAAGTGTTTCTCTAGAGAAGAGGTAAAGTTCTTAACCACACATCTTCATTTTATTTCTTCCTATACTCCCTTAAAATTTTATCTAACTATTCTAAAATATTAACACCAGTATAATACATATAATTATTTTTTATTATGTTAATTTCATAGCCTATATCCATCTCGTCTTCCATCAAATGGGAAACAAAATCATCAATTGTGTGTACGACAGACTACCACCTCGCGAACCGATATGATTCACTTTCCATCATCATCTCTCACCGATGGATATAAGGATGGATTTAATATATATATATATATATTATATTTATGAAATATTTAAACTTATTTAATTATAATATCACATCTATCTTCTTATCTTCCAATCCATTGGAAAATGATAATGTCGCTCGTGCGTACATGTAACTACCGCCTCCACGAAGCGATGAAAAACATTTTTCATTTAATTTTTACATGTATGTTAATAAGGATATATTTAATAAATACATATGATATATATGATATAATAATTATTCTTTAAATTTTAAATATTATTTACCTTTCTTTTGTTCCATTCATTTTAAAAAATGGAAACAACGTTCATGCGTACGTACGACCTATCATCTTTATGAATGGTGTAACTAATTTTTATATATATAACTTTTATGGAATATTATAAATGCTTATATAATTAATATATAAGATATTTATATCATGTTTAACATTCTTAATATGAGTTAACCATTATCAATTTACAAGTAGGTATAAACATGTATGAAGGAAATCAAAGTCGAGGTAAGGGTTTCTTGAGAATAGTGTAGAAGTAATAATAGCGGTGTATGAAAGATAGATCTGAACTCACCAGGAGGCCCTATACTAGTGAATAAGATTTTATTATAGATGAAACTTATTTCTTTAGTGGATTATCCCTTATATATTCTTCCTCTTGGATGATGATGAAGGGTTGGAGTACTTTGGCATCGCTTCATTGGTTCATGATGGTATGGTTTCAGCTTAGATGGTGGTCCAATGGTAAACTGGTGTTGCGGTATCCTCATTGAAGATATGTGTTGGTATTATGGTCTTTAGAGGGTTATGGTTATCACCATAGATGGTTCCTCGAGGTGCTATTCGGTGAGCCACGACCTGTGGGTAGTGATGATTGTTTCTAGTTCTATTTGATTTGTTTATATGATGATAGGCATCTCTTTGGTGTTGTGTTCACTCAATATATCTGGAGTTGTTTGATCTTCAGATGATTTTATAGTGATGATTGATTTCTCCTAGTTTTTCTGTGGTCTAGTGTCATCTTCTTCCTTGATGGTGTCCCATTGTTCTTGGTTTTGGATGATTCTGTTCGGTGTTCTTCAGTGATGTCCGCTGGTTTCCTAGTGTTCTTTGCATGGTGGTGGATCTAAAGGCAAAGTTCGATGGTCATGGAGGTGGTCACATATCACTATTGAGGCCTTCGTCTTCTCGTTAATCTTCTCTGGATACTGGTTTCTACTAATCATATCCCAATCGTATTTTCATAGTGGTTCTCAAGGAGTTTTGGGATGTGAAGTTTGAGTAGTCGATGATGTTTTAGGAGGCGTTTCTCTATGGTGGATTCATCTCTATATCTGGGGATCCTAGAGGAATTTATCTTCATGATGGATTGTAGAGAGGCTTCAAATTCATGGTTTTGATGGTTTATAGTGACCTGTTTTTGTTTTTACTATTGAGATGGTGGATTTTAGTGGATGGTATCTCAGGTTAATTATTGTGGATGATGGGTATGCCTGGTGTTAGGGTTTGCATGGTGAGGCGGTATGTGGCCCGAGTTAGTGATGTTTGATTTTGTTTGAAATTTAAATTTGAATTTTGAATTTTGAACATTGAAAATTTCTTTTTTGGGGGTACGCTTGACTCATGGATGTTTATGTTAGGTTCCCACTTAACCAAAAGGGGCTTTTCAATGATAATAAAAAAATGGATGGGTGGTCTGTGTAGAAGTAAGGTAAGGGTTTATCATCTCACTTTTACTTTTGCAATACATATTCCATATTCAACACTTATTTATTTTTTGCGGCATACATACTACCCCTTTGATATGTTATATAATTAATTTATTTATCTTCATGGCATTTAAAGTTTCATTTAAAGTTATTTCTTTTATGGGGATTACGATTCAAAATTTATCAATTTGGTAAGAGTTTATTTCAAAATCTCACAATTCTTTTGGATTTTTTATGTTTAAGTCTACCTTAGGGGATTTTTTTATATTTATATCTTAAAACTAATTTATTTTCTTCTCCTCTGGCTATTCATAAATTTTTCAAGTAATAACACCATTTTCCACTCTTTGTTACTTAAAATGATTGATAAAGTATTTTTAATAAAAAATAATTTTATTTATATATTTATTAGAAAATCAATTTTTTTTCAAATATTTATTTTTTAAAACGTTTTTTTGAAAGTTTTTAATATTCTCTAATGATTTATTAAAGACATAATTACTGATGTTTTACTTCTAAAAAATAGTTTTAAAGGAATCTTTCTATCATTTTCTGAATGAGTTTCTTTTTGACTTTTCGTAAAAAAAATATGAAATGAATAATTGAATTAACATACTCTACATAAAGGTAATTTCCCATCGTCATGAATTATCATTACATTGAATATTACTTTACAAATTTTCATGATTCTTTTCAATGCTTTTTTCCCTAATATTCTAGAATTTTTTTAGTTTTTTAAAGTGATTTTCAAAGTGAAAAGGATATTTTCCTCAAAATATTTTAATTAAATTGTAATGGTATTTGTATTAATCAATGAAAAAACCCTTATTTTACTTGTAACAACTCTGTTTTTATAGTGTAAGTCTTTTTAATATTTCAAGGAATATTTTTGGAGTTAGACGCTGAGATGGTGTGAAGTTTTGAGGCCCAATGAGCCTGATATTGATATGATAAAAATATTAAATATATTATATCATGCATACCCATTTTTTATGAAATAATGGATTAATTATTTAATAAAGTTTCAGATCAGAAATCTGATACCATGGTTAATTTCAAAATGTGGTTTTTACCTTCCGGATGACATAAAGTTGGTCGGCACCAGACATACGGTTGAGGCGGCTATTGGAAGGTACGTTAAATGAATGAATTAATTTATTTAATAACCTTAAACATAATAATACTAACTATAAATAACATGTTATGTAAAATCCATAGGGTTAGATACATAACCCTAGGAGAGTAGAGAGGATGAGGAGAGCGATGGCATTGGCAGATTGGGAATGAGGATCGACAACAAACCGATTGAGGATAATCATGAGACAAATTAAGAATGCACCAAAATCAACACCTTCATCATCTTCATTAATTATCAATACATTATCAAGGTAGGATGTTTGATTTTTGGTTTTATCCTCATTTATATTTTTATATGAACATGAATTCATCCTTTTCCAAATTAATTCACGGATTAATATCTGTTGGGTTATCCAATGTTTGTTTTCTCTTTTTACATCCAGGAATTTGAGATTTGTTCCCCATTGGTTCTTACTACTATTATAATTCAAAGTTCATGTAATTATGATAATAGTGTAAAAACAAACATAGCCTTCATTTAATGCTATCTTTATGGCTTGTTCCTTTCTCCCTCCGTTCTTGTCATCCGTCATCAGTAATTGGTTGACTGTTGATTCAACGATATTCGAGAATACCGATAATTTTGAATTAGTTATTTAGCACAATGGATCATGGTCAAGAGTTCATATTTGGATTTTGGAGGTGTGGTGGTGACAACAAGAACCCAAATTTGGATCGGGTATCGATAGTTTGTGATCTAGATTGAGCAGATCTCTCTAGAGGAGTAGCGATTGATGTTCCCGATCAACGAGTGGCTGGAACCTAGCCACTAATGACGACGACATCTGATATTGGTGTATATGTTAGGGTTCCTATGACCTGATACATGTGATTATTGCTTATGGATACGATATATGGTTTTTAGGTGAAGAACAGTTGGAATCTGATTTTCAACTGTTCTTGGAGGGCAGTGTGTGCTATTTTTTTAATAATAATAACATGTGATATTTATTATTATTTTTAATAATAATATTTTTTAATGAAAAAGAGGAGTTGTTTAATTATCTTTAGGAAGAGGGTCCTCTTGTACTAGACACCATCATACATGCCTCTTGCTGAAAAAAGGGATTCCTTGTCCCTTTAAAGTATGGATAATTATATATATTATATATTGATAATAGAATAAAACAAAAAAATAAAATAAATCCTTGAAGGGAATCAGGGAGGGGGAGTGTTGTGCACATGATTTAGGGGAGAGATAAGGATTGTGAACCCCATCTAAAATATTTATATATTTATTATATTAATAATAATATTTTTATTATTATTAATACCTTGTTTTGGTTGAAACTTTTTCATATGATGATGGATTGATGAGATGTCTTGGCATCATGACCCTAACATTGAGGCGATAAATTAAAGACTAATTTTGGATAATTAATTCATAATTGTTCCTTGTGCCCATGAAGCGACATTCATTCGTGATATAAAAAAATTCATTTTTTTTCAGCGGGTGTCCGTTTTGGAAAAGTAAATAGCCTATCTTGACTATTTTTTTCATGAGGATCACAAAGATGTGATCCATTTGGACATTCATGGTTGTTTTTAGTGATTTTTTTAGTGGATTTATGTTTTAGATCAATGGATTGATGACGAGCCTCATACATTTGTCAGGATTTTTCAAGACTCAGATTTTGGTTCGTGAGAAGCCCATCCTGAGTAGTTTTCTGCATAGAACATGATGGTGGATTTTCTTTTGGAATCATAGGTATGAAATGGTATTTTATGAGCCTGATTTTTCTATCAGTGATTCTTAGCCGGTGACAATGATCAGTTGTGATCAAAGAGATGTTGGGGCTAATACTCTCCCATCACACCATGGCATGGGTCCCCCATATTCTTTATATAGTTAGTACTCCCCTATACTACACAGGGTGAGGTTCCTATATCTACAAAGTGGTACTTACTCATATTCAAGCTTCAGTATAGAGAAAGTCCTCCGTTAGATTTATGGCTCCCTTGACTGTGGAGCATTGTGGTGAGGTGCAGGCCCCTCCACATAGATTCTACTGAGGTTTCATGGGATTCTTGACTGGAGTTATGGCTCCCTCAACTGCAGATCATAGCGGCAAGGTACAGACCCCTCCACATTGATTCTTGTACAATTTCATATGATGCTGGGAATCATAGATGGACCCTTAGAGCTATAGGCAAACTCATTATTCTTGGCCAGGCTATGGACATGGAGATCCCAATTCTCTCTTCATTTGATATTATTATTGAGCATATCTAGGTTGTTATTTATTATGGTTGTTATCTCATATTCTGATTTACATTCCTTTGTGGTGATGAGATGACTGCACTCTCATGATTTTTTTTGGGTGAATTTGGGGTGACCTTCTAGGTATTTTTATACTCACCCTTGCATGGGATTTTCCTACATGTGTCTTGTCTTATATAGATGAAATATAGTTTACAATGATTATAGTGGACCTAGTATCAATGGATCTCAACAATATATGGTGGTGCCGATCGTGTTCAATGGTTAGAATATAAGATCTGAAGCTAGGCTCTCCCCTATTCTACTCTTTATAGTTGATGTTAGTTTAGGTTCCCCCCTTATATTTCTATTTGGGAGTGTGTTTTCCCCTTTATATCATTTTTATTATACTTTTGTTCTCTAATTTATGTATTTCCTAGAGGTTATTACATACATGGTTATACTCTAGATATTTAAATCTTTTATTATTCATCTACACTTTTCCATGGATATGATTGTGTGTGTGCATATAGGTACTTAAACTAAGGTCTCCCATTTATATTATGCTTTCTAAATGATTTTCTCTAGCCCCTAGACTATTGGAAGTGGGATTGAGGTTGGGGTGGCTCAACTTACCACCTTACAGATGTATTCCATGAGTCATAGCTGAGTATATATATGCACGACTCATTGCATGATGTTGATCAGGATAAGCTGGATAATGAGGGTGGAGTTCCTTTTTTGATAATTTTGAGGATCCTAGTGGAATTTGAGAACTGATAGGAGAAGACCATTCATGGGAATGTTTCCCCTTGGGTGCATTCTTATTGACAACATGAGAACCTTCAGGAGAGTTCGTGTGAGTGGAAAACCCAATTGAGTACCCAGTGTCCTCACTTGTGAGCAGGCTTTCATTTTTCGGGATGAAAATCCTTGATTATGGGGAGAGTGTAATGAATATTTTTTTCATGTAATAATTAAGAATATTCTAAGGAATATTTTTAGATCTAGGTTCTAAGATGACATGAGATTTTGAGGCCCACTGAGACCAGTATTGATAAAATAAAAATATTAAATATATTATATCACACACACATAGTTTATCTTAAATAATATAATAATTACTGAATGGAGACTTAAATTAGAAATATGAGACCATGGTTGATTTTAGAATGTGGGGGTTTACCCTAGATTTTTCATAAAGTTGGTTGGTGTTGGAAGTATGGCTGAGGTGGCCATTGGCGGGTATGTTAAGTGAATTAATTAATTCAATTTATTTATTTATTTAATAAAACTAAACCTAATAATATTCCCTATAAATACCATGTTATTTTAAATTCCCAAGTTTATCTATATAACCTTAGGAGAGTAGATAGGAGGAGTAGAGAGATGTCGTTGATGGATTGGGAACATGTATCAATGAAAAACTGATCGAGGATAATCATGAGATGAATGAAGAAATATAGTGGGATAATCACTTTCATCACTAATGGATGTACTATTCATCAACGATCAATCCATTATCAAGAAGTATTTTTGATTTGTGGTTTTATCCTGATTTAAATCTTGATACAAATGTGAATTATTCATTTTCAAAATTAATTCATGGATCAATCTCCATTGGGTTATCCAACATTTTTTTTCTCTTCCAAGATATAGGAATTATAGATTTGTTCCTCATTTTTTATTTATAATATTATAATCCATCATTATTGGATTTCTAATGACTATGGATAAACAAACATGGCCTTTTATCGAAGTTAACTTTGTGTCTTGTGACCTTCTCCCTCCGTTCTCGGCGTTCATCATCAGTAATTGGTTGACCGATGATTCGATGACATACAAGAATATTGATCATTGAGTATTTATTCTTTAGAATAATATATTTCAATCATGAGTTCAGATTTGTATTTTTAGGTATGATAGAGGTGAGGTAGTGATGGCAGGAACCTATCTTTGGATCAAGTATCGGTGGTTTGTGAGATCAATTGAGCGGATCTCTCTGGAAGAGCAATGATTGATGTTCTTGGGCAATAGGTGGCTGGAATCCAGCCACCGAAAATGATGTAATCTAGTTTTGGTGTAGAAAAAAAGGTTCCCATGACCTGGGAAGTTTATTTTCTACATATGGATATGATGGACAATTTTCCAATGAAGAACTGCCAGAATCTGATTTCCGGTCAGCTGTGGAGTATGTTATTATTATTTTAAATAATAATAACACATGATATTTATTATTATTATTATTATTATTATTATTTTAATAAATAAATATGATTTGGGGTCCCTGGTTGTGGAAGGGTGACCTCATGTACTCATATACACACCTCTTTATGAAAAAGGGAGTCCTTTCCCCTTTTAAGTATGGATAATTATATATATATTATATAATGATAATAGAATAAAACTAAAAAATGGAAACTAAATACTTAGAGGGAATCAAGGGAGAGGTTCACTATGCACATGATGCAGGGGGAGAGAAGGCTTGTAGACCCATTTAAAATATTTATATATTTATTATATTAATAATAATATTGTTATTATTATTAATAGTTTGTTTCGATCGTAACTTCTTCATACGATGAAAGATTGAAGAGTCGTCTGCGACATCATGAACCTAACATTTAGGTGTTAAATTTAAGACCAATGTTGGATATTTAATTTAGACTCATGGATCATTCCCACAAAGTGTCATTCGTGCGTGATATAACAAAATGCATTTTTTTCACCGGGTGTCAGTTTTGGGAAAGTAAATAGTCTATGACGAGTATTTTTTAATGAGGATCAAAATGGAATGATCAATTTTTCCATTAATGTATATTTTTAGTGAAATATTGGTGGATTTAAATTTTAGTTTGATGGGATGCTGAAAATCCTCGTGCATTCTTCAGGATTGTTCTAGAATCATATTTTGGCCTGTGAGCAGCCCATCCTAAGTATTTTTACACGTAAAATGAGATGGTGGAATTCCTTTTTACCTTAGAGGTATAATGTGATGTGTTATGAGTGTGAATATTATATCAGTGATGATTATCTAATGAAAGTGATCGGGTGTGATCAAAGAGATGTTAGGGTTAGTATTCCCCTATCATAATTGAGCACGAGTCCCCCATATTCTTTACATAGGTAGAGTCTGTACTCCCCTATACTATATAGGATGAATTTACTCTATCTACATAGTGGTATTCTCCCATATTAGAGCTTCAGAGGTATGTGGGTCCTCCAATGGATTTGTGACTCCCTTGACTGTGGAGCACAATGGTGAGGTATGAGCCCCTCTACATAGATTCTAGTGAGGTTACACAAAACACTTCACTAGAGTTGTGGCTCCCTAGATCGTGGATCGTAGTAGCAAGGTGTGATCCCCACACATGTATTCTTGTATGGTTACACATGATACTGGCCATCGTAGATGGACCTTTGGAGATACAAGCAGACTCATCATTCTTAATTGGGTTATATAGATGGAGATCCTCATTCTCTCTTCATTTGGGATTCTTGTTGAGCATATTTGGGTTGTTATTGATTACCATTGTTTTTTGATATTATTATTTACATGTATTGGCGGTGATGAGATGAATAATCTATCTTGATTCTTTGTGTTTGGTGATTTCAGAGTGTCCTGCTGGGTATGTCTATACTCACCACTATATGGGATTTTCCCGCATGTGTCATCTATTATGCAGAATGTAGTAAGTTAGTAGTGACTTTGGTATACCTGATATCAGTGGAGTTTAGAAGTACATGGTGGTCCTTACAAGGTTTAGTAGTTAGACTCTAGGATCTTGAGCCAGGCTCTCCCCTATATACTCTTTACAATTGATGTCAGTTTGGGTTTCCTCATTGTATTTCTAGGTGGGAATGTATTTTTCCTCTTTATATCATTTGTAATATACTTCTATAATCTAATTTATTTATTCCCTAGAAGTTATTACATGCATGTTTATACTAAAGAAATTTCAGTATGCTATTATTCCTCTTTAGTTTTTCCTGGATATGTTTGTGTGCATGCGTACATGTACTTAGTCTAAGACCACCCATTTATATTATGCCTTCTCAGTGCTTTTCCACACCCCTTAGCCTGCTGGAGGCGGGCTTGGGGTTATAGTGGCTCAACTTTCCATTAGTTAGGAGGGACCCAATAGGTTGGTTCATTACATTACTTATGATCTACTATGGATATGTTGTAATTATACCATCCTTATTATTTATTTGGATGGTTTATGACCAGTTTGATTGGGGATGTAATATTTTGATACCATTCACCATATTACTCCAAATGGTTTATGATTATGTTTGTTGATTGGGGTAATTATTAACATTTAATATTCTATTTTTTCAATACAAATGTTTACGTTGATTATGTTTTACCCATTTCATATGAGTAATTCATTGGACTTAGTAAGTGACAGACAGAACCCGCTATAGACCCTAGATGCATCGATAGGTTTCATGAGACAAAATAGTATGAGTATTTGGCCGAGGCCTTACCCATTTATGTAATATGTCTTGAAATGAGGACTTTATGATATGTTTATGATGTGTGGCATTATGCATTACCTCATTATGAGATTAGTTATTGATGTCCTTTTGATTATTAGATTAGTTAGAATATCCATGGATAAGTTTCAAGTTCATATGATTATTTATATGACATTATTTAATCATCATTTATTCCTACCATATTATTCGTCATATTCATGTTATTAATTAAATGAGATGTGTTTCATTTATTTAACTTTATATATTGATTATTACTTATTTATTCATGATAGTTTCTGTTGTATGCATACCCTTACCGAGCATTAGATATTTCCCCTTTCTTATGTTTAATTTAACTAGGATTCCAGGAAGTGTATTATGATTGATATATAGAAATTTTATAAAGATAATTATGGTGTTATCAAAGAAAGTACTATGTTATATTTTATTTTTTTCAATTGTAATGTGATACTCAATTATGTATCTAGTTTACCAAGACTACTAAACTATTTTTTTCTTCGGGATGCAATTCCTTGAATCTATTGACAATATAATAAAGTTACCATCGACTCCAAGATTCTAGGGTCAGAGTATTTAGAGCTGGTATCATTAGGATTTTAGTAGAAACCTGGAGAACTAGATTTAGGTAAACAAAGATTAGAGAACATAACTCTATGAATGAATTTGAGGATACGTCAAATAATTGGATAATATACTAAAGTTTTTTTAAGGTAGATATTATGTGTATTTCCTAGTAATACATCCCCATCTAGATACTACAAGTGGATATGGATCCATCACATTTTTACCTAGGGGTAATAACTCTGAATTGGGCACATTGGGCATTGACTCCATCATCATCTGGTTCACGATAACAGGCCTTTTTATACATCTAGTTCGACACTCATGTGGGATATTCTTGGGATAATTCATTTTTTCTTTAAAAACCATTATGAAGGATTTGAAAATAATTTTAGGATTTGAAAATTTTCACTAATAAACCATGTTTATTATTATGATATTATCTATGTATAATTTTTTCAATTTATGATAAGTGTTTCACTAGTTTTGGAATTATATATTATGTTTCATAATGTTATAATATAATCTAGTGTATGCCATTATTTATAAATGGTGACTAGTGGAAGGAATAAGAACCACATTAATACATATAATCCATGTAGGTATTTCCCTACTGGGAAAGATAATAAAGATGGAGCTAGATATGTAGCTGTAAATGATCAAATTATAACTATATTGGGGTAGCTGAATCAAGTTATAACCAATAAACTTACCTATATAGAGAATCCTACTAATCCACAGTGTGGTGTAATAATGTTATACATATTCATTCTTTAGTAAATTTCATCATTTAATAGGACTACATATCCATTTTTATCCAAGCAATGGATAAGTTCCTTAGATAAGATATTTCTCACACTGGGAAGTAATGAAAGGGAAAAGGTTTTCATTGTAGTTTATCCTCTATCAGTAAATACAGATTAATGATGGTCATTGATTTAGAACACTAAAGATGATGAGAAAATAATGAGCATGGAATGAAAGGATTTTAAGGTGCTCTTCTTGGAAAAATATTTCCCGCATGATTAATGAGTTGATATGGAGAGACAATTCTCGAGTCTAAGACAAAAGGAGGATGAAATGTTGATAAGTATGAAACTAAATTTACAAGGTTATCAAGGCATGATGTGGACTATATATATAATCCAAAGAGTAATATTTTTTGTTTCTTTGATGGGTTAAATCCAATCCTTCAAAGGGTACTAGTCTCCCAAACCTTCTCATTATATGAGGACATATTTTCATGGGATATCGAGAAACAGAAATAATTATACAAGTATTATGGATTAAAAGGGGAAAAAGATAAGAAGAGGATGACATAGAAAAAAATGTTTAAGGGGAATAAGGGAAGAAAGTATTTTCTCACATGTGATAATTTTTGAAAGAAACACTCTGGTACATGCTTGAATGGAATGGTAGTTTTCTTCAAGTGTGAAGAGAAATGTCATCAGGTACATGAATGTAATGAAAAAAAGAAGCTTCTAATGTGAAATGATTTAACTTTTAGGAGATGGGGAACTACACAAAAAAATTCCCCAAGCATCAAGGGAATATATCTCAGAATAATATAATGGATCATGGTCAAGATTATGCTATTAATATAGACGAAGTGGAATGATTAAAGTTTTTTTTTGTATTTGGATTAAAAAATTATGTTATAAAAGTATTTTATCAATGATATTCTCATTATAATAATCATGAAACATATAAGGATTTTAATATAGTAGTTTTTCCATAAGTATTTTAAAATATATGTTGAAGTGTACCGATGAACAAAAAAAGTGATTTAGTCCAAAGTTGATCTTTTTGGAAAACACATGATTGGAGGAATATAACCCTTAATATGTTCCCTATGTTGATATAATAATGACAAATATATTTTAATGATATATTATTAGTGACCTTGAAATTGGTTAGTGATTTTATGGTTTATGTTATCTTTTTTGGTGTTTAATTCATTTTTTGGAATTATAGAATACATTCTATAATCTGGGATTTTATTTAAGGAGTAAGAAGAGGTTTTTTTAGAACCATTCATATTTTTGTTAAGCTTTTATAGTGATCAAGGTATTCAAATATCTGGCATGTGACATTAATAACTACTTAATGTTATTCAAGGAATCTAATGTTAAGTTGATTTTTTTAAATTTAATGACCTTCCTTATAGATTTTTGGACTTTGAATTTGGCCAGACATATTTTGGAGGAGTCATATAGATAACTATTTATGAAATGGATTAAGTTAAAAATTGGAGTTATTTTTTAGTTTTTAAATATTAATTAATTATTGGATAACATGTGATAACCATTTTGGTTTAAAAAAATATCCATAGAAATGATGAATGCCTTTTCATTTTTTATGGATCTCATCATCTGTTAAAAATTAATTTTAGAGCTTCAGGCATAAAAAAATCATCATGAATACTCATCATTTATAGAAAAATATGGGATTCTGGTGGAAATTGATTAAAGGATGAAATTATACTTGTAAAAAATTATATTTCCTTATGTTATTATTCTAGATAGTAAAGTAATTCCTTAACTCTAGGAAAAGGATCTTGAAACAAAAAGGCTATCCTAGTACCTTCATTTCTGATGAACCGATGGTCTTTTCACCCATCATAGATTTATGGCTTTGTGAATGATAACTATCCATTGACCATGTTCTATACCACTCTATATTAGTCCCTGGTCATTGATTTTCTCCTCCATATTCATATTTTTATCTACCACCAATATTATCCTACTTGGAAACTTGGTTATGTGTTATCCCAGATGGCCTTCTTATCCCCTTTCCCACTTTTCAAGAGAAAGTTTTATTAATCCTTCTTACGTTGTAGGATTTCAAGAAAGGTATTTTAAAATAAATAACAATTGATTACCATGATCAAGTTAAAAATGAAAGGATGAAATTTCTTAAATTTTGGGAGAATGAAACACCATAAGGTTTTAAAATAGGATCATTATGTTCGATGGCGTATATGACACTCAACATCGAGCTTAAACGACCCATGAAATATATTATTTAAATATAACTTTTATAAAATAGTCCTTAAATAGGTGGGTATGAATATGAATAAATAAATTATGAAAATTTTATGGTTTAAACATATATACAATAAATTAATTGGATAATAATTTATTATAAATGAAAATAAAAATCATTTGAAAGTAAAAGAAATGTTTTCCTGAAAATATGTTATTATATGTGTAATATGTTTTTATATTAATAAATTGAATTAAACACTATTATTGAATTATTTTAATGAATTTTATATATTATATATTCAATAAAATGTTTTATTATTCATCTAATATTTTTTTTCTAATCATGAGATAATAATAAATCTAGTTTATGCTTAAAAAATACATTTCTCTAATTTTTTTTATCATATTTTGCACAATTATTTTAATTTTTTTTACCACTTTTAGAAAAATTATTTGAAAAAACTAACTTCATATGTTAAATCATCATGTAAAAATTATCTTAGAGTTAATTTTTGATAATTTTCTAAAAATATTATTTTTTGATGAATAGTGAAAAATACAATTTTTTTGTTGAAAGCCATCTTTTCATTTGAAGAATTTTAAAAATAAAATTTTATTTTTAAAATTGTTTTAAAAGTAAAATTAGTAAAATTATATGATAATAAGTCCAATTTAGGTTATTTTAATTAATTATATGTTCAATATTGATATAAAAACTTTATATACTTTTGAAAAAAATTCCTTTGGAAATCCGTTTTTTCATCGTGTCTGCATGTTTGATTTTAAATTAAATTCTGAAAATTCTATGAATTTAATTTTAAAAAATTAATTTCATATTTTTAATCATAATAATTAATATTATATAATATGTTCAGATTAATTTTTGGTCATAATGAATAGTAAAAATAGTAAAAATTAATTACTGCGATTAAGGTTAAATGAGTTTACTGGGGGTTAATCTAAAAATATAAGGGTTAAAATGACATAAAAAATTATATAATTAATATTTTATAGAAATATTTAAAACTTATATAATATAAGGTTTGATAATTATCCATTTGGGATCCTTGTTTCATTTGAAAAACATGTGTATAATTTATTATTTTCAAAAATTCCAAGTGCGTCCTTCCCCAAACTTATAAAAGGACACCCCATATCCTATCATCTTCTCACTTAAAAAGCTATTTGTTTCAAAGAATACCTACCAAAATACTTTACTTATATCATTCCCCACTAACTAGAGTCTATTTTTTTTACCATAAAACCATTACAGGAAGACTTAAGGTATAAACCTAAAGAGTTTCTCTAAAGAAGTGGTATGGTTCTTAGCCATGCATCTTCATTTTATTTATTCATCTTTCCTATTGAAATATTATCTAAATATGATAAAATAATAAAAATAATATCTTAAATATAATTATATGTTATTATATTAATGTAATAACCTATATCTATCTCCTCTTCTATCAAATGGGAGACAAAACCATCGATCATGTGTAAGGCGAACTACCACATCACGGACTGATGTAGTTCATTTTTCATCACTGTATCTCACAGATGAATATAATTATGGATTTAATGTATATATATGATATTTATGACATAATTATACTTATTTAAAAATAATATTACATCTAAATTATTACCTTACAACCCTTTTGAACATGATAATGTCGCTTGTGTATATCGTGGACTACCGCCTCCACGAAGTGATGTGAAACATTTTTCATTTTATTTTGACATGGATGGTAATAAAGATATATTTAATGAATAAATATGATATATATTATATAATTATTATTCTATAAATATGAAATATTATTTACCATTATTTTTTTCCATCCGTTAAAAAAATGGAAATATCGTTCATGCATGTATGGCCTACCGTCTCTATGAACGGTGTAACTCATTTTTATATCTCTAAATTTTATAGAATATTATAAATAATTATATAATTTATATATATTATATTTATATCATGTTTAAAATTATGTATATTATGGAACCATGATCAAAGTACAAGGATAAAAACTACTAAACCAAAACATACATGAAAAATGAAACAATTATCATCGATAATAGTAATTTTAATAAAGAATTGTTAATAAAAAAGTCATAAAAAGTTATAATTAAATAATATATGGTATTATATATATTATTATGGTTAATTAATATATGTATAATAAATATGTATTTATTATACAGGAGGTACAAACACGTACGAAGGAAATCATACAAGAGGTAAGGGTTTCTCGTCGAACTTTTACTTCCATGATACATATGCCATATTCACCACTTATTTATTTTATGTTGTGTATATAATAACCCTTTTATATATTATATATTAAATCTATTTATATTCATGGTATTTAAAGTTTCATTTGATGTTATTTATTTTATGGGGTTTATGATTCAAAAGTTACCAATGTGGTAAGGGTTTATTTAACAATTTCATCATTATTTAGGATTGTTTACATTTAAGTATCCATTGGGGGAATTATTTAATATTTATATATTAAAAACAATATATTTTATTATCCTATGGTTATTCATGATATTTTCAAGTAATAGTTACATCTTCTCTCTTTGGTACTTAAAATGATCGATAAAACATTTTTAAGAAAATGTGACTTTATTTTTTTCTCCAATCAAAAATACTTTTCCTTTCGAATCCATGTTTTCTAATTTTTTTTCAATAATGTTTTTAATATTCTCCAATGATTTATTAAATACATATTTACCCATGTATTACTTTAAAAAATGGGTTAAAAGGAATCTTCCTGTCATTTTTCGAACAAGGTACTTATTGAATTTTCTTATAAAAACATAAAAGGAATATTTTCATAAAATACTCAAAATTAATAGAATTTATTACCATAATGACCACTAATTACTTTGAATTTTACTTTAAAAGTTTTCAAGATTATTTTTCATGAATTTTTTTCCTAATATTCTAGAAATTTTTAGTTTTTAAAAGTGATTTTCAAAGTGAAAAGGATATTTTACTCAAGAATGTTTTTAATGACATTTTAATGGTATTTATATTTATCAATGACAAAAAACCTTATTTCACTTATGATATGATATGGATATGTTGTAATTGTACCATCCTTATTATTTTTCTAGACTATTTATGATTTGTTCGACTGAGGATGTACTATTTTGATACCATTCTCCATATTACTCTGGATGGTTTATGATAATGTTTGTTTATTTGGGTAATTATTAACATTTTGTATTCTAGTTTTTCAATATGATTTTTTTACATTGATTATGTTTCAACCCTTTTATATGAGGAATTAATTGGACTAAGTAAGTGACGAGAGGGGCCCTCTATCATCCCTCAATGCATCGGTAGGTCTTATGAGACAAAATAGCTTGGGTATTTAGCTAAGACCTTACCCATTTATGTAAGATGTCTTGGAATGAGGCCTTGAAGGTATGTTTGTGATGTCTAACATTATTAATTACCTAATTATGATATTAGTTATTTTTCCATGTGATTATTTAATTAGTTAAAATATCCATGGATAATTTTCAAGCTCATGTGATTATTTATATGGAATTATTTGATCATCATTTATTCTTGCCATATTATTATTCATGTTCAAGTTGTTGATTAAATAACACGTGTTTCAATTATTTAACCTTCCATATTGATTATGCCTTATTTATTTATGATAGAGTCCTTTGTACACACACCCTTACTGAGCATTTGATCTCACCACTTTCTTATTTTTCCTTTCCCTAGGATGCCATGAAGTGTATTATGATTGATATATAGGGATATTATAAAGGGAATTATGGTGTTATCAAAGAAAATAATATGTTGTATTTTATGTTTTAAATTGTAATTTGAGATTCAAGTATGTATCTATTTTACCAATAATAATAAACTATTAATACCTTTGGTATGCGATTCCTTGTATTTAGTGCCGATTTAATAAAGAAACCACCGATTCTAGGCTACCAGGGTTAGGGTATTTACATATCCACTATTTTAGAGGTTCCCATAAGTGGGATTTAGAAAGGTTTATATTAATATAGTTCTATAATATTATTTATATTGAAAAATAATTTCTTTTATCTCTTTATATTCCCCCAACATGCTTCTCCATGTCCATGTTCATGTGCAAATAGCTAGAGGGTTAATCCACAGGGAGGTACTAATGATTACATGTCCATGAATTATATTTCTTATGAGAACGTTATATTAATGTGAGATACCAAGGGTGTGAAGGAAGGGGTTAAGTGGTTTTCAGTTTCTCTTCACACCCTATACCTCATTACACCTTCCACCAAATCTCTTCTCCCTCCTTTTATTTGGATTATATCATATATAGTGGAATGGTGTGATTTGAATGATGCATGGAATACAATGTATCAGGGTGTTGGGAAGGTGAATTCCTTAGTCAAGTAGTGTTCACTATCTATACACCAATTTAAGTAAAAGGAGGAGGCTTATAAATGATATTTAATTTCTTGTTCAATGAATTAGAAAAAATATAAAAAGATAAAGAAGGACCCATTATCCAAACCTAATGGATCAACACATTTCACATTGATATATGTGTTCTTATTTTATTTATTTATTTCTTTGTTTTAAATATTAAATGAGTTATTATCAAGGTTTATTAGATAAAAACCTATTTTTATCTCCCTTGTTTCATTTTAGTGTGATCTACAAAATCTATTTGATGATCAGAACCCTTCGATAAGGTTTTGTCTTGTTAATAACTGACCATATAAGAATGTGTCGAGGGGGGAGATATGATATCTATATTATTTATAGTAAGAATTTAATTTATAGAAACATAATAAAATTTATATTACTATGATATACTGATTTATTAGTTTAATGAGGATTTATTTTAAAATTGAAAATAGAGAGGGAGGAAAATAAAATCAGAATAAAGAGATAGACACCATGGCCTCTTCTTTGAAAATGACTCCTCAAGTGCATAACAAATTTGGTACTCGAGGATTGGTAACATAATAACTTTACTAATAATATAATATGTCTTAGGGTATGGAATATGGGTATATTTTAGGTGATGGGAGTATTTTTAGAAGTATTTTGAAAATAGTGATGATAGGGGAAATTTATATGATAAACAATAGTATTTTACAACCTTTTGTCTAAACCTAATCTTTTATTACAGATGGAATGATGTATTATCATGATTATGTCCTTATTACATCATTATTGCATCATATTTTACCCACTTGTTTATTTATTTTATTATTTATTATAAAAAAATATAAAAAAATCACCCTAAACTAATTTAAACTTTCAAATTCTAAATATGAAATTTATTTTATGAAAGTAATTTTTTTACTATGATTTTTTTTAAAATTACCTAATATGTTAAAAATTAATTCTCTACTTACATAAAACATTTCCTAACATTTAAAAAAATATTTTAGGCTTAAGAAATTACTTCATAGATTTTAGAAATAATATTTAACATTTAAAAATAAGTTATTTAACTTATAAATCACATTTTCATTAATAGAATATATTATTGCATATATTATATACTCTTGAAGCCAAAATGAACGTTTCATGGGAGATATAAAGGAAGGTATGATTGGTTTAAAGTGAATTTGGGTCAAAACAGCTAAAAAATATACCTAAAGGTCTATGTTTGCAAAGGTTTACTAGGCATTGCAGATGCACATGAGCCTCAACCTAGTTGGTGGGGAATCTCCAAGTGCATCCACATGACCTAGGTTTGATTCCGGGTGGAGGCATATTTTTGGGTAACTGTAGCAGTACTATAGTAGTTACTATTCAGTATTGTAGTAGCCAGAACAATTCACCTTCGGGCCACCGGTTTGGGCTTGGGCTCCATAAGGACTTCATGCCACACAGGCCTTTAGGTCAGTAAGGATTTTGGGCCACCTTAAGTCATTCAGGACACCTCAAGGCCTTTAGGTCACCTGATGTGTAGATGCAAAACCAGAGTAATCACACATTTACCAGAGTAGAGATTTTGGATTTGGAAGAACAATAGGGTATGAAAGTTTCCATCAGTACCAGGCCTATGCATCCTTGCACATGATAGCTGGCCAAACAACCATGAAAAGGTGGAGAGCTGATCAATATGCAGATGCTGGGGAGGGGAATTTTCAATTGGTCATAGTCTAGGATGTATTCCTTTAATACCTTTGGGTCCTATAATTTCATGAAGCCTATAGAAAATTCAATGTTAGGGTTCCCCTTGAACCCTTAAAAAAGGGGTATTATAAAAAATGAATAAAAAATGAATGCCTTCGGTCCATTCAGGCAGGGTGTCGCGGATGTTGATGTGGTAACTTTTGTGCAGGGTATGTGCATTTGTATAACTCCTAATTCTGATTCAAAACTTTACAAAAAGTATTTACAAGGAATTATATTTCATAAAAAACTGTTCACCTTCATAATGCCTATAAATACCCCCTCCATTCATCTTTTCAGGGGATACGGCCTTTGGACATATGAAAAAGGATCTAAATTCATGAAACTCTAACCTTTATGAGAAAAAGACAAGATGGATTCCCATAGGTATCCATATTTCACTAAACTACCTTCCATGGGTTCTTAAGAACCTTTAACCATGGTAAAGATTCCTTTCATGAAGTTCCTTGTCCTTTGTGTTAGAGGATATCACTTTGAGGCTCTTGGGGTTTTGTGAGATAATTATCCTTCATGAAACCAGCCTTATGGGAACTAATAATTTAATTTGAGGTAGGGACACCCTATTCTTCAAAAGATACACCTTTTCAATACCCCTATCCTTAGTTAATAAAACCCCCAACATTCACAAAAATGATCCACCAAGCCTTTCTAGGGTGTCTCCTTTCAGTAAACACCCTTTTTTAAAAGTTGAGTTCCCAAGAACCCTATATCCATCCAAAACTGATTCATCCACACCCCAATATCCCATGAGACCAGTATCATCAAACCTTGTGTCTTCCCCCTTTGCTTCAAGAACAACCCTAACCATTAACTTCCCTTTTTCTACTAAGCATTGGAATCCTAATGACTCTTTCTCCTGAGAATAGACAGCATAATGTCAGGATCCCCATTTTCCACTTCACCATAGAAGTGTTTAAGACATGCTCCACCCAAAGGTGTTTGTGTAGTAGACATGTAATCCCCAAATGTGGCATCTTCAAGGGAAACCAACCAACTTTACTGATATGGAGTTGTAGTGCTAGATCCTTACCTCTTACCTAGAAATGGTATCCCTGGGTGTAAGCCCATCCCATGTTTAAGGTGTATGACATAAAACTATCTAGCCTAACATTTTAGTTGTGCAACATTAAATTTCACAAAAACATCCTCAACACATGACACAAAACTACAAACTTACCCTGTATGGTGAACACATGATGCCCCATGTACGATCATAATGGGATGACACCTTCTTCCCCACCATGGATTAAGACACCAACAACGGGAAACCCACATGCGTAATCCCCACACCATCCCACACCAGGTAATCCTCTATTCGTAATCCCCACACCATCATGGGATGAAACTCCACACCTAGTATAGAACCCAAAAACACCAACGTAACCTCTATGCGTAAGCCCCACTCCATCACTTGGAGTCGCTCCTTCCATGATGCAAGAATCCTTACCATATGACATTGAATTGCACAGATCGGTACCGTCACATGACCTTAAACTATGTCATAAAACTACATATGTTTTTATCACTATCTCACAACAAGGTACATAGGACACCTCCATGAGGTTTAATCCTGACATCCTAACACATCTAGGGTACCTCCCTGAGGTTTAATCCCAATTCCCCAATATTCTCATTAAGTATACATGTCTCCTCTATAAAAGATGAAAACTCCAAAGTGTGATCATCTTGACCACAAGAACACAATTAAACCCACCAACCTATCCCCACAAGACTTTAAAACAATGACCTACATATCCCTATAAGATGATAAACCTATAACCAACCTATCCCCACAAGATGTTAAATCTGTGACCAACCTGTCCCCACAAGACGTTAAACCTGTGACCCACCCATACCCATAATAAATTAAATCAATGAAATAAATATCCCCACAAGATGTTAATCTTGTGACCCACATACCCCAACAAAACATTAAACCTATGACCTAATATAGAATCTTTACCCCATACAATAAAAATTGGATTTCCAGGGTAAAAATCCTCAGAAGTATTACGTCCCTAGAATCAACTACCACGTGGTTAACATGGGATGCCTTGGTTTTCACACATAATATTTCTCACACATGATATGGACTCAAATAAAAAATAGTAAGACTTTATAGGTTCCCAACATGAGAAATGTCTAGAAATGCTCAAACATGCCCAATGTTACCATTTACTCTAACTTTAGGTTTCTTCCCTATCAAAACCAAATCAGTGTAATTAACCAATGTGCACCTTGAGATGGAACTGAGAATGAGTTACATGAACATGAATCAAATCTATGAGAGAGAACTGAACTAGGTGATGAAATCTAAGGAGGAATCCATGGAAAGTGGAACCAACATCCCACCACCACATTTCGATCAAGGATCCAACATCACCAACTATGGTGGTGGAGTTTTCCTTCATTTGGAAAGAAGGAATGTAGGGAAATAACAATTTTTCCACCTAATAAGCATGGGTTCAGATGAAATAATGGAACGAAAATGCCGCATAACTACAATATCACCATGGTGGAAACCTATTCCATGACTACTGGTCACCCACACCCCATCTACCCTTCTGATCTAATCAAAATTAGGGTCACGAATACCCTTTTTCATCAGTATGAGAAAGAAGGGGTCATACCAACCAGGGATATGGATTAATTTTTCTTGGAATCCATGGAACCATTATATCACAACTTCCCATGAGGGACGCCATGGGGGAAAATTCCCTAATCATGAAAAAAACCATTTCAAGAGCCTCACTTCAGAATGATCTGACAGCTCCCTCCGCTATATCGATGATGTAGATGATGTACTAGTCACACCCATAGGGACCACCACTTGGGAACTACCTAATAGGGCTCCCACATGGACATTACAATGATGTTAAATGACTATACATGTAAAATAATAGTTTTATACCACCCTCACTCTACTAAACCCAATCCAGCACACCTGGTGTCAACACCAGGGTCATGCCATAAACCCTACCCAACAAGAGGCCACTTCTCAAGCTTCAATGGCCCCATACACCACTAGTGCATTTTACCTTTCCCCCACAACCACTTCATAGGCCCCCCATTTTCAACCGCATGGGATATAGACCTCAAATGTCTCTCAGTAATGTCGAGTTGACTCTCCGAATCATTGGAGACACTGACAGCTGTCATCATCCATCCCTTGATGAAGAATTCCAACACTGAGGTCCTCCCCATGCTGAAGACACTCCCTTATCCAAGGATAAATCATAGTGTAGGATTAAAAACAATCACTAGGGTTTCTATGATCACATCTTTGGTAGTAGGATGTGAGGAAGGAATCTAATCAATTTTCATTCACTCACACTCGCTAAGATCCCTCACTATCAGAGATGGGACTATGGAAAATGTCATGTCACCATCAATATATTTGATTCTAGGATAGAAAATGAATCTATAAAGGAAAAATCACCTCTAATACTAGAGTTGGGGCAGAGGCCTATTAATTGAGGCTGACTATACCCGAAGCCAAAGTCTACAAAATTTCTAAATCCTTCCGTAGGTACCTATAGGTGGAGGATGTTTTTGCCTCCTATAAGAAATCACAATGAAACCATCGCTACCATCATCATCTTCCCTCCTCTCTATATCCACATTTTAAGTGGGAGAGATATCAGGGTTTTAATTGATGATATTATATAATGGTGAGCACTCGGTTGATCCCCATAAACATTTTTTTACTCTAACTCATAAGGAAGTTGTGAATGCCTCATCCTACATGGAATTGATCTTAAATTTGGCCCCAAATCTGAAAAAAATCCAATATTTAGTGGATGGTTGGCCCATGTGACACCACTATTTCCAAAAATCAGCAGAAAATAAATATTGTGTTAGTTCCACCCCTATTTTCCTGACCATTTCTAGTTGGGGTTTGGGATAATCAGGAATAGGATTATCCTCTAGTTAATGAGAAAGAGGACTTGTGGGTGATCCTAGCCATCTGTCATGTTATTTACACCACAACCCTAGATTTTTTCATCCTAGAGTCCCTCACCAAGGACCATATGACATGATTCCACTAGTATATTTGGGAAATTCTCAATAACCTTCGAGAATTCTAGCTAATTTACCCAGGAATCCATGAACATCTTGATGCCATACACTAATAGTGCAGGAGGGTTAACATCACAGTTCTATTAGTATATCAGTGCCTTGAATCTCATGGATACCAATAGACTTTCCAATGAACCAAAATTAGGATCCACTCTATACTTTTAAGAGTCATGGAAGAGGCATGACAACATGTGAAGATTATAATCTAGGGGTAGTATACTACCCTCCACTTCAACCCCATCTCATGAAAATAATGTGATTGTCAGTTTGATTCAATATCTGATGGTGAAATTATCCTTTGGACACTACCATCATAAATTTTATCACTACCAACCCTTAGGATGATTTGAGAAACTGGATCACTTACACAGAGCATGATAGAGGGATCCCATCCCAAGTGGTGGCATAGTACCAGGAGGATCCCTGAATAGGAACCTACACTCATTATAAGATACTATATATGGTTGTTAGGAGTCCCCCAATGATGTATTACTACTTACTTTCCAACATCCTAACAAAGGAAAGGGGCTTGTTGAGCCTATCAGTGTGAGTCCCCCAATGATGTATTACTAAAAGAGGCTTACTCATGAACTCATCTATGGAAAATTCCTAGTTCATGACAATGTAAAAAGGGACCCTATCTATCCTCTAGTTGGAAACCTAGTGCTTCTTGGAAAGGCACCCAAATTTGAACTAGGTGGCACCATGCATCCTATCAATTCAGAAGACCGAGGCTATGGAAAACAACCAAGATATGAGTTACCCACTCTACCTAAGTAGTTGTACTATCTACCTCGAGATCAAGTATTCTTTGTATCCTGAGTCGATGAGCTAGTCAAAGAACTGGCAACCACAAATCCTCATCAGGAAAATGTGATAATAGCTCTCATCACCCATCTTGAGGATCTAAAAATGATATAGGTGTTAATTCTTCTTGAAGGAAATCCATATCTAGCATGTGTAGTGCCCACTACCGGAATTTAGAAATCCAAGATTTAACTCATTTAATAGGATGATTGATCTACTAAAACATCTAAACCACTCCACCTCATGGTGTGTCCCAATATTAGGGACTTCATAACAACAGAAAGTTTCTAATCTCTAGTGCTTCATCCAAAATCTAGAGGGAATCACATTCATTTTGTACATCCATTTTCCCTTAGTATCTGTTTCTATTTGGGAGGATCTTCGTAGGTAGTTCCTTTACCAGTTCAACTCTACTGTGTGAAATACCAATATCGAATACCTCTCTAAGTGAAAGAAGAGGGTTGATGAGAAAGTTTATGACTTCATCCCCTGATGGAAGGGGGTCATATACTCTCTTGATATGAATATTTCCTAGGAACAACTGTTAATAATGTGTGTGGATAATTTCAAAGATGTTCTGGTCCCTACCCTTATCCCCCTAAATTATCTGAGTGGATTTTGAGAGTTTACTAAAAAATCCTAGCATCTAGAAGAATCCTTTCAGGAGACCAAGTAACAGTCACACTCATTACCCCTTTCATCACCCATGCGAAGACCTATGAAAGTAGAAACAACCACTTCCATGCATGTAGAGGCTTCTGAGCTAGTTCATCTATATTCCCCTTTATCAGATGAGTCTCACCAAGCACATCCTCATCAAGAACAACCACACCCAGTGAAACATATAAAAGAGAATTTTGACCTATACTCCCTTCAGCAATAGGTTCCTAGGGATCCTTTCATGGAAATAAATAAAAAAAACTACTCCTTCAATGATTCAAAAGTCCTGAGTTATTTCATTTATGCCCTGGAAAGTGGTATCCTAAAATTTCCATAATATAGGAGACACCAAGAGGCCAAACTTACCATACAAACCAATCACTACCCATACTATAATACCTTAGGACATAGCATCAAATAATTATTTATCTTCAAAGATTAGATCTAGTTACATATGTACTGTGACATAGTCAAATTAGGAAATGTACAAGCATAGGTAGAACATGTCTCTACTGACCCTGATAGTAACAGTGGAGACTCTACTAAGAGGAAACAGGCCCCCAACCATAGAACATAAAATTAAAAAATCTGGTTAGCTAAAAATATAATTTCTTGTGCCCATGGTATCATATATGCTCACTTGATAAAACTAGAACCTCCTACAATTATCGAGTCTCCTCTAGAAACCACCTACACATATGTGTTGAATTCTTCTATGTCTCATAGGAACAAGAATTGATAGTGTAATGGGAATCAAAGTTCCCTGTTGATGTCAAAACTAGTTCATACCCTTGGATACTTCATTCCTATTAAGTTGGTATACATATAGAGTTTTTATAGTCCTGTAATATTCAACCGATGATGAAAAAGATTAGATATTTGTGGATGTTATTTAATTGGTGGATTGATATATGATACTTAGTGAAGAGGAAGGCCATGTAAACCCCTTAGGCTTCTCATGATAACACCATTAAAGTAGAGTTAGGGGACACAATGACAAACTGAATATCTAAGCTTGTGTTTCAAACTAGACTATTTACGCTACTGAGACCAGACAACATGCCTTGTATAGGGATCAATAAGAATATCCCTCCCAAGATACTTTATTGAGAATTCCTTCACATCCAAATTTTTTTGTTGAACTCACAATTAATCCATGAATGTACCATGACCAACCTTACCCATCTAGGGTAAAACCTCAGTAGTTTGGTGTGTAGTCATCAAGTGTTCAGAGCAAACAATCTAACCAACAATAGAGTATAACCAGTACCAACTGAGCCTTAGAACCTTATCCAAAAACACCTAATATTCTCTTTGTTAAATAAAAACCCTATATAGGAAAAAATATTACCCTAACATGGAAATACGATGTATTGAAACACCTTTCTAGAATACCAGTGAGGCTATCGATCCTTAAGGCATTCTACTAATCAAAGGAGATGTATGAGGCCCTTATCGAAGCATTAAAGAGCCCATTTAAGTTTGAGACTAAGGTAGATACTTCTGAGACCTATTATATAGAAGAATAAAAGATAGAGGAATGTATGGCCATCATTTCATTTTAAAAATAAGATGAGGGTGCTACCATTCATGGGAACATACACTCATTTTATATCACCGATTAGTTAAATGGTGCAGATCTACTCCTCTACCTTGTGTATACTGGATTTGGGATCAATATCATCATGAATCGAACACCCCATAATCTAGGGATAAAAGAAGAGGATCTAATCCCCTCTAACCTAACAATTTGAGGGTATGAAAAAATAAAGCAGAAGCCATGTGATAATATTCGGCTAAGGACCCAATTTAGTGTCCTAGTAGGAAGCACTAAATTTATGGTTGTTTCATAGGATATAGTCTACAATGCCCTATTAGGAAGGCCCTGACTTCATTTTCATGTAGTGGTCACCTCTTCATACCATCAGTGCCTCAAAAAATCCCTCGATGATCAAGTACATGTAATCCAAGGAAATACTTCTCCCTCCAACTCTTGTGAGTCCCATTACCTAGATTATAATTACTATAAAAGGGAAGAAAAACATCCCAATATTGATAGGGTTGAGCATATCAATTCCCCCAATGATTTGATAACCACCACAATAAATCCTTTAAAGGACTTAAAATACAAATTCATCATCCCAATCCATTGATTATAACCCACAAAACTAGACCTAGGAAGTTATTTCATAGTCCCCAAGAAGAAGGAGTGCTCATTGATTAACTCATACTTCTACATTGAGTAGGCCCGACCAGTACTGAAAAACCCTACCCCTATAAAGTATTGATATGTTCTCCCCATGGCCACCAATCCACAATATTCCTACATATTCAACAAAGTAGGGCCAACTCGATGGAAGTCCACCCATCATCATTGATTCAATGTCATGAGTGGGACTATTGGTTAGAAACCACATAGGATTGTATCATCAACCTTTGTCATTTTAGTCTACACAGAGAAAAATTTCCTTATTGAAGGCTCTTCCCTAATCATATTAGGTTCTGATCCTATCCCCAAATCTATTTTTTTGGGAAAGTTTCTTCATCCACATGATCCTTGTATCTCATATGATAAAGAGGATCTATATGAATCCTATACTACATTTGAAGAGGGTGTATCCACCACTATTTATGAGTTGACTTAGGTAAAACTTAGAACTAAAAAAGATATGAGACTGATACTAATCAACAGATCCATGTTGCTAAAGGAACAACAGTGGCATGTCCATTTTCTGAAGTAGCACCATGATGTGTTTTCCTAGAGCTATAATGATATTCTATGGATCAATCCTTAGATTTACATCTATCGCCTTGGCCTCCCAGTGGGTTAATACGGGTTCAAAAAACCTCCTAGAAAGATTCAACCCGCCCAGAGTGCCATGGTCAAAGTTGAAGTTGACAAGCTTATTAAGTACAACTTCATCAAAAAGTTATAGTACCAAAAGTGTATGGGAAACATTTTCCTGTTTAAGAAGAATAATGGGTTGATCAAAGTTTGCACCAACTTCCCAAACCTCAACTACTATTATATAAAGGATGACTTTTTCCATCTGGTGATAGTGCTATTGATTGATGTTATGACTGGTTTCTAAGACCTCTCCTTCATGTATGAATATTCCTGGTATAATAAAATCTGGATTCCCCTTGAGGATGAGGAATCCATGACCTTTAGAGAACCCCCATGGGACTTTCTACTACTAAGTGATGCCTTTAGGATTGAAGAATTATGGATCCACCTACCATTAGGAAATGCACCATATATTCAAGCCGCTCCTTGGGACATTGGTAGAGTGTGACATGAATGATTTGGTGGTGAAGTCTCACCAATGACAAGACCATCTCAAAGACCTCAAGAAAGTTTTTGACTTACTCTGCTCAAATTACTTGAAGATGAACCCCTTGAAGTGTAAATTCAAGGTTACCTCTAGAATTTTTCTCATCTTTATCTTCAGATATAGAGACATTGAGATCAATCCCAATAAAATCAATCCTATCAACTAAATGAATCCTCCATGAAACCATTGATAGTTGCAAGGACTCTAATACCACTTTGCCTATATTCATTGATTTATTTAAAATTTGGATGAAAAGTGTAAGCTATTTTTGAGGTTCAAGAATAAAGGCACAACTTATCAATGGTAAGAGGACCTCCAGTACACTTTCAAGGACATAAAGTAGTATTTGTTATAACCTTTAGTCCTGATGCCACCTATACTAGGATATCCTATGGTCCTTTATGTGACCACCTCAGAATGGTACCTTGGTTCACTTATATATTATAAGAACAATAAGGGTAGAGAGAACATCCGATATTATCTCATCTGCAAGCTCCTTGACATAGAGACTAGATACCTACCCATTGAGAAGAGTTTCCTCACACTGGTATTTTCATTATAGAATTTTTGGAATTATTTTTAGCACCATGAGATATAGTTTTTGTCCTATATTGGACCTTGAAAATATATTATCAACCAACCCATTTTGATAGGGTAATTGGAGTGATGGATGGTAATACTCAATTAGTTTTATATAAGGCTTGTCCCATAGAAAGCTTTTAAGGGCTAGGATTTGGTATATTTTCTGGTTGTACATCTGACCCATGAGGAACTGACCCTAGATGTTGATTTCCTAGATGAATCCGTTCTCTCAGTGGATCCGACCACTCCTTGTTGGAAGATGCACTTTGATGGTGCTTCCTGAAGCCTAATTAGTAAAAGTATCAATAACCCCAAACTTAATAGGGTAGGCTTAGGGATTGTCTTCATCACTCTTTTATAGGCCATCTTGCCACACTCATTCCTGTTATAAAAAAGATTCACTAAAAATGAGGCATAATATCAGGCTCTTATTATTGGTCTTGAGTTGGCCCTCAATATTGATATTCCCTATTTACATGTGAAGGGAGACTCCACGTTGGTCATCAAACAGATCAAGGGTGATTACATCATTAGAAAGCAAGAACTTGTGCCTATGCTAGAATAGAGTCATTAACCAATGGCCCAATTCCCTTCTCACACAAGGGTGAATCATGTTCCACAGTCACAAAATGGATAATTGAATGCTTTGTAAAGCCTAGATGTGTCCCTTGTAAAGCCCGACTAGGATGAATTGGTCATTTATATGGCACACCGGAGGGTTATCACCCTCACTACTTCAAATGAAAACAACCAACAAGTATATCAATTGGATGCTAAAACTTCTATATAAAGACCCTAAAATTACCCCATGGTCAAAGAAAATTTTGATTAGATGACTCCCATTGAGTATATCCAGCATGAAATTCTCCCACCAGGATGAGCTGAGTGTGATTAAATCCACCGATGTGCAACATAGTTCACCCACCAGAGTGGCCCTAACCTTGAGAAAACTCTAAAAACGTAGATTTTTTAGAATCATTCTCCACTTCATCTAAGGAAAGGAGATACCTAAAGTCATGTGAGAGGTCCATGTTGGGTATTGTGAAGCCCATTAAGTTGGGTTGAAATTCTCCCACCATATTTGAAGTTTGTGTTACTTTTGGTACACCATGGTTTACAACTGTGTTTAGTTCACCAATAAGTTTCATGCATTATAGAACCAAGACAACTTTGTGAATCAACTACCAAAGATTCTACACACCACCAAATACTCTTGTCCCTTTGTAGTTTGGAGACTCAACATCGTGGGTCCCTACCCACCAAAGATAACTCGATAGTGAAGATTCATTTTGGTCTTAATAGAATTCTTTTCAAAATGGATAGAAGTGATTTCCATCAAAGAAGTCAAAACCTGATATGTGATTGAGTTTGTGAACTCCTACATAATTCATTGGTTTTGGGTTCCTCACACTATTCTCACATATAGTGGAAATAACTTCCAATTTTCAAAGTTGAAGAAATTTTATTCAAAGTACAACATCTAATCCAACCACACTTCCAGCTATCATGCATAGGAAAATGGATAGATTGAGGCATTAAAAAAATCCTATATAACATCCTACATAATATGGTGGTCTAGAACCAAAAGAGTTGGACCAATAAACTCCCTAATTACCTATGTTACTATCATAAAATAACTCAATGTTCCACCCAGGTGACCCCATACTCCCTGGTGTATAGAACATAGGTATTTTTACCTATAAAAGATTAGTTTCTATCACTCTGAACGATCATTTATGAACAGAAAATTCTAAACAATGTAGTGTAATTTAGTTTATCTGAGTTTTAATATCTTGAGGAAAATAGGATTCAGGTATTTCATAACTTAGAGAGGAACCAAAATAGGATAACATGAGCATTCAACAATAACATCTACCTCTACTCCTTCCTTCAGGGTGACATGGTACTGACTCTCAGAACACCGATGATACCTGGAAAAATGCCACCAAAGATGGGACCTATGTGGGAAGGAACTTATGTTATTAATAAGGTCTATTACAATTTTGTATACTCACTAATCACCATGGGTGGGGAGCATATTACACCTCCCATTAACACCAAGTTCCTTAAGCGGTACTATACATAAACCCCATGGTCCAATCTCTATGACCTTAAACTAGTAGCTGCTCCCATGGTACAAGCTTCAAGAACTTAAACTAGTAGCAACCACAGTCTGATCTACATGAATTTAAACTATAAATCCTAACATCCTCAACACATGAAGTTAAAATTCATTTTTACCCTATGTAACAAACATAGGATGCCTCATATGAAGAATTTGAGATGAACAAATCCAACTTCCTCAGCACATGATGTTAAAGTATAGCTTTACCCCATGTAACAAACATAGGATGCCTCATATAAAAAATGTGAGATGACCAAAAATAGCATCCTCAGCACATGGTGTTAAACTATAGCCTTACCCTATATAACAAACATAGGATCCATCATATGAAAAAATTGAGATGACCAAAACCAACATTCTCATCACATGACATTAAACTATATACTTTCTCTATGTAACAAGCATAGGATACCTCATATGATAAATTTTAGTTTCCCAAAACCAAAATCCTTAGAACATGAATTTAAACTATATCCTTACCCTATGTAACAAACATAGTATTCCTCATATGAAAAATGTGAGATGACTAAAACTAACATCCTCAGTACATGATGTTAAACTAGAGCCTTACCATGTGTAAAAAACATAGGATGCCTCATGTGAAAAATGTGAGATGAATAAAACCAACATCCTCAACACATGATATTAAATTGTAGATTTACCATGTATAACAAACATAGGATACCTTATATGAAAAATGTGATATGAACAAAACCAATATCTTCAACACATGATGTTAAACTGTAGCATCACCCTATGTAACAAACATAGGATGTCTCATATGACAAATGTGAGATAACCAAAACCAATATCCTTAGCACATTAATTTAAAATGTAGTCTTACCCTACATAAAAAAACACATGATTATTAATATGATAATCACGAGATGACTTCACATCATCATCACATGATGTGAAATTTCATTATATCATAGGCCCCTATCATATAGGGTACTACTTTCCAAACATTGGTGTAATGCCATGCCATGTTCCATAACTACATGTGGATTGATTCCATATCCATGAGATATGTAGTGATGTCTATACCTCTTTCCTTTGGGCCTAGCTACAAGTTTTCCCCCCAAAGTGAGGTTATCCTCAGCATTAATCCCTTTGTGAGATCTTACTCAAGGTGATAAAAACTATCATGGGCCTCCTCATAAGGTATAAGACCTAGTTATATTTCTTGAACCATTAGAAGATTTATATGCCCTCCTGACCCAACATGAGGAATAAATAATGGGTAGCTCAATGCGTAATCCCCACACACAACATATTTGCACATGGCGTTATACCATAACCATAACCAATGAAATGAACATGGAATTACCCACATAATAAATGTTGGATGACTCATGTAATGAGATGTGATATCTCATGAGAAATGCATGGGATGGAACCCCTATCAATCAGGTGGAAAAGATATATCCTCACCGTATAAATATAAATCGTGTGTCCAACATCCTTACCATAAGATGTTAAACTATATGGTCGACATCCCCATCGCATGATACGAAACTGTCTGATATCCCAATCCCTCACCAGAGATGATGCCACGCTCTCAACATTGTTCACCTATTTATCAAATTCCTATAACTACATGTGGATTTATTCCCATTCCCATGAGATATGTAGAAATGACCAGATCTCATATCTTGGGTCCAATCCCACCGCTAACTCATCCTGGGGTCTTACTCCTCAATTTATGGCTCAATCCTTACCTTAAAATATGCTCATCCAACACATTCGAGTACAAAAATGAATATGTCCTACAAAATATAACTTCCTCTAGTATATTTCACACTTTTAATTTCACTTTGTACTTCCTTCAATTTGGATACTCATCATCCTCCCAATCTGAATAGGCCCCTATAATGGCTATGGTTTCTGGCCACACTAACTCACCTACCATCCTGGGTACATTCCTTGAAAGATATTAAATGAAATTTTGTAGCTCCAGTGTTATGAATATGTTTTATGGTTGATCCCTCATTAGTTTTCCCCATCCATTACTGGTATGATTAAGAGACCTATGTTTCAAACATGGTCAATATTTATTCCCTACAAACCAGTCACCCCTTTTCTGAGATCCAATATTGGAAGCTATGATTTATCTACTATCATACCTCACTATGTCCTAAAGGATTTATAACAACTCTAGTGTTATCCTACTATGAATTCATGCATGATGACCAAAAGGCCAACATCATTATGACCTTCCCAATCTCACTTTTTCCCCTTATTTTGACACCCCTCGATGAAAATATAACTTTCTTCCACTCCTTATTTCTAACACTAGGAATAGGTCACATGGGATTAGGAGTCATGGAAACTTTCTCCAACCACAGTTGAGGTATTCATGCATTCTTAAATTAAATAACCCTTATATTTCAAGTATTATGAATTTAAACTATATGTAAATGGCCACCTTTTCCACTAATTTATGTTTAGTTTTATTCACCTCTAGTGTTTAGAAAAAATAATGACCCTATATTCACGTCAAGATTCAACCCTCTGATACCAACCTCCTTATGTTCTAATATATATGACCTTAAACTAGAAACCTTGTTCCAATTAACACGACCTTAAACTACCCCAATAAAGTACCACCTATTTCTGTCAGGTTGAAAACCTATAGGGGAAACCTGAGAAAAAGTCAAACACCCACCCTCCAGGTCACTCTCATGACATGGGAAAAAATAAGTGTCTAAATAAAACGTATAAAGATTGCAGGGCCCATTATGAGCTCTATAAAAAACTTGGCTATGCTTATTGTACCCAATGGTTTAGGAAACATTCAGATCCAACCCTTAGCTCTTTACCCATTCATGTCGGTTCACATGTCCTAGTCATAAGACATTAAACTATACTACACAAGTCTTGAACATAAAAAATAAATCTATGCAACATCATGGTTAAAGATATGTAACCTTACAACCATAGAAATCATTTCCTCACTATATGACATTAAACTACATTTTCAATGTCCTTTCTACAATACGTTAAAATTCATGCTATCTATCCTCATTGCATGATGTAAAACTGAAAAGTGTCTTAATACCTCACCTGAAAACCCAATTTCCCACTTCAGTTCCAATAACCTACCACACCATTCGAGTTATTTGATAGTCACTTGGTATTCAAGATTATGCTCCCCATGGAAGATAGTCTGGCCTTCATTCAGACTAATACGTCTACCTAATTTTCTCAGAAACACAATGTCATAATCCCAAGAGTGTTGAATTCCATTCTAACATTCCCTCAGTTCATCTACACTCTTCATGCCTTCCTTTATTTGTATCCACATAATTTTTCATGTATGAATTCTCCCCTAATGTAAATGGTTCTTGGCCACATTGGATCACTTACCATCCTAGGCACATTCTTCAAAGGACTTTAGATGACATTTTGACAGGTCCCTTGTTTTGAACATGTTCAATAGTCGACCCTCATTTGTTTTTCCCCATCGTTTACAAATCATAGTGAGATCTATGATTCGAACATGGTCATTAGTAATACTCTATTGGCCTATCACTCACCATATGTTCCAAATCTCAAACATCTCAATTCCCAACCTCCATCATTTCCTTTATTTTGGTAGGATCCAATGTCCCTGGAATTACCCCATTCATACACCTAAGCATACTGATAAAGAAAGTTGACTATGTAGAGATTCCCACTCTCCAACCAAATATTTCCTACTCAGGATAGTCCTAGTGGATAATGAACAATTTAGAACCTGAGTGTTTAGTCCCTATCCAACACTCTCATATAAGTGAGCAATCACATGTTTGTCCCTTATTTTATACACCAAGAATGAATCACATGAGGTAAGGGAATAATTGTTTTTTGTCTCATTAATATGATCAAGATGAAAAAAAACACTTAAGCATATGGGTAATTAAAAAAAACTACTTAAAAAGTTTAGGGAGGTTTATCCACACATCCTAGCCTCTTCTTTATTTCAACCAAAGGAAAGTCCTATAAGGTTTGGCTTAGGACAATGATTTATCTAACTCTTCCATCCTCCCTCATGTAGAATATAGGGTCCAATATTTCTCAACCGTCCTATCTAATTACTCCTCAATATTAGGTTGAACCTCATTGGCCCAAAAGGACACCCGGTCCTGCTCATCTTGGAACTCAAATTCCAGAGATATTTCCCCCTTAGCCCTTGATTCAACTGCCACAAACTATTCCATTAGATAGTTTATGGTATCTAATTAAAAATTGGAGATGACTTTATATTATTTTACCTTCCATTCCATCTGATCAAGTTAATCTTAGGCAACATGGAGTGATTTGGAATCGTCAGACTTCTCTTTCTACCAGGAGACATTGATCTCCTTCTACTCCTCTTAGAACCATTTGGCAAGAAAATCTTGGGTCAGAGTATGAAGGCCATAAAATTCTATGCCTCCAGTCCCTAAGATAATGATCCAATGGAATATAGTCACCATATTTTATTTTAGATCATCCCTTGGAGTGTGAGTGATTAAGTTCCACACACTCCTCTATGTTCGATGTTGGACTATTTGGTTCTCCTCAGCCACGTTAGAGCTAAAGTCCTTATAGTCCTTAGGTGGCACAGGCTCATATTTAGGGAAGGACTCTAATAAATATTATGTGTGGTCATCCATGATCATATTATTAGATATTATACGATCTAATTCTATGATAAATTTTGCCTTATCTGACTCTCCACCATCAGCTTCGACCACCACCTCTTTAGGCACCTCTATGATAGGTCCAACCACCATAGCCTCCTCAACCATTTCAGTTAGTGGACCAATCTCAACCACCTCCATTGATGATTTGGATATATTAACCACCTCCTTTAGAACCTCTATGGTAGGAATGGATACTATAGTCTCCTCAACCACCTATGTTAAGGGCACAAACTCGACCACCTCTATTGGGACTGCAACATCGACCACCACTACCTTGACTGTAGGCCCAACTTGCTTAGGCACCGCCACTGGCATATGGGTCCCCAACATAGTATGCACTTACATGTATAAATAGGGTTAGAATGAATTTAATTTTTAAAGGTAATAAAAATAAGATAAAGATATAAAGAGTATAATACTTACATGAGTTGTAATGATCAGATAATAGATTAGAGAGGTTCACTGAGATCCCCCTAGTGATAGTGTCCCCTTAGTATCTGATACCTCATCTATTGGAATCTTAACTATATCTAGATGTTCTGGATATATATAAGAGAAAATAAACACTTTAGCACAAATAAAAATCCTTAGACCCATATTAATAAAGAGGGGTTACCAGGAAGGACTTAAGACTTTTGATTTTTCACCTTATTCATAGGAATCACATCAACAATAGATCGTTGAATGCTTATAACCAAAATATTATAGGGTGGCCTTGAACCCACCCCTTCAAGGGTTGGGGATCACTTTTCCTCCACTTTAGGTTCATTATGAACCTACCATTCCTTGGTGTTTTTTGATTCCTACACAAGTGAAAAAGGATTTAGACCATAATATTAGAGGATTGAAAATGGTCAAAGCACAAAAAATCATAAAATTTATATAATCAATAGTAGGATATCCTTTATCTGGGGAGTACAGGTAGGTTTCACTTCCCCAGGATTCCTCCTCTACCGATTCTTCACCCTTGACCACACCAGTGGCCAATTGATCCATAAGAAGATTTGGAGGAGAAGGTATGACCAACAATATCTTCACCCGACTGGTCAGGGGATGTGAGATTCCATGAGAGTGGACCATGTCTTCTAGATATATAATATATTTCACCACGTCAGCTCAGGGAGCATGGAAGTATTCCCTCACATGAACTAACCCAAGAAGGTTTATCCCCTTATCATTGGGACATATCCATATTCCATGAAGAGAGTTGAATTGTTGGTGGATCCCCTGGTTCTCCCAGGCATTGGGGGAAAACAATGTCATCGAGGATATCTGGGCAGCATAACTACTTCCCTGAAGGCTAGAATTGTGCCCTAAGAACCACTCTGGAGGGTCCACCATCATCCAGATTCCATTTTCACAAACGTTTTGGTCTTGAAACCAATATTCCTACTAGAGAAATAGGATCACCAATCATTACACTCCCCGCTAGCCTAAATATTCCTCCACAACATGCCCTTCCTTCCATCACATGTTCCTATACCCATGACTATAGGGACCATTCCCCATAACCTACCTGAGTGGCCACCACCTCAGAATCTCCCAAAGGTATGCACTTTCCCAACTCAAAACATACTCATGAAAAAGTCCATAAGTGACATAAACTGGAATAAAATCATTCCATACTCCATCACATTCCCATGTGAACATTATCCATGTTTTCTAGAGAACTAAGGAGTGAAATTTGGAATGTAACCTTATCTACACCTTCACTGTGAGTTACTAAAGGCACTAAAACTACCTAGTGAACCAGTGTGGGGTATACGGTTCACAAATTACTTTGAAATCCACCCTCAATACCAGTAACCCACCTCAAAAGGCCATGAGGTATGATCATTTCTCTATTGTTACTTCCCCTTCATCCATAATTTTCCTTTTGGGAGGCAGAATAGGTGGAAGATAAAGTGGTCCGATAGACTTATTCTTGCTAATACACCAAATGGATCCACTTAGAGAGGCCTACTCCCAGTGATATTGAGAATTAACTGCAAAAAGTTGGATCTCAGGGGTGGGGGGGATAGTATTTGGGTACTCATACCCCCATGTATGTGGTGACCTAGACGTACAATAAATCAAAGGTCTCACACACACAGAAGGGGGTATTCCTCTAAATAGTGTGGCATATAATATTTTACATTTTATATAGAACTAATACGTCTAAGTTGATATGCTTCCCCACTACCAGCATCACTTATATAATGAGGGTTCTCAACCACACCCCCATATGGGTATTACAAACTAGGAGCATCCACCCACATATGAGCTCTATAATGAATCCTGAAAGTATGAATGTGGGGGAATCATTCTTGACATTTTATACCCACATGTTTCATTATATCACCTCCAGAAATCTCTAGTATGAGTGATCATTACCTTTCATAGATGCCTTCAGACATTGGAGATACCTCCCTAAAAGTTTGACCACATTGATTATTCAGAAAATAACTAAACCAATACTTGAAAGAGATGTCCTTCATCTCTAGATTATGCTCACTCCACCTATATTAAATGCAGTAGAACCCTTTATATAATTGGAATATTATTATGTTCCTCCCAAACATCATCTATGGGTAGGAATTCATTATAAATTCCCCCTTGTATTGGGATCCCATCAATCTGGTAGAGGTCTCACAAGATGGAATAGACCATCCCATGGTGCATGTAGATTGTGTTAGTCCCCAATGAACATCTGCTCAGAAGCTTTGACATAATATTTAGGTGATAGTAGATGTGGAACTGTGAAGTCCATGATGCTTCATATAACCCCACCATCTTCATATCCACCTCAAATTCATCATAGGAATTCCATACCTAGTATACCCAACCCACTCATATGTAAAATTACCACCTTGGGCACAAATCCCACTATTCTTTCTAGCCCTAGAGAATGTCTACTAGACCCACCTTGATAATAGTTTCATATTAGGGGGGGGGGTCCCTACAACTAGAACATCCTTTTGATGTTGTTCACATGGTTCTATAATGAGTGGGTGGTAAGAGAGGCATGATATTTTATATGTATAGCCTAGGAGAGACCCTGAACCAGTAAATAGGTTCATCTCAGTCATTATTGGGGATGAACGCATCGTCCCTCATCCTAAAGCTATATAATAGTAGCCTCTTACAAAGGGGGTACTCTGGTTTTTCCTCTATTAATAATTTGGTGAGTGTGTCATAATACGATGAACTTTGGAAGGTCTTCCTGATCATAATGTTTCTATCCATATCCCCTCGTCAAGCAACAATAGCCTGTGAACCTTTATCAACACTCTTCCAAGACTTAGAAGTTTTTTAGGAACTGGTTTGAGAATGGTGAGTCATGAAGGTCAAATTTCATGAAAGTTGATAGGTTTCATGGAAGTTTTTTTTATTAAAGATATATTCATAGAGGAGTTAAAGTTTGTGATCAATAAGGATTGAAACCATATAACAACTGTGAAGGTATTGAGTTTTTGTGAAAATAGAGAAAGGACCTATCTTTCTTGAAAATCTCATGGTACCCCTTAAGACCGCGACCCATATTTATAGGCATAGAGTCAAACTGATTTTTGTGAACATGGCTCTCATATCACTAAATTTCGATGTTCTCCCCTCATAATGTGACCCTACTCTCCCACATCAGATTCAATTTTGAGGGGAGACATTTATTGATTCAAAAATACATGTTTCATAAGATATTTAAAGTAAGTCATGTCTATTTTGAAGTGTATCTAGGCCAAAACCACTCAAAAATCCACCTAAGGGTTTGTGTTCATGAAGTTAAAAAACATCATGAATGTGCGGAAACTTAAGAAGTTTTCCAGGCCACTGTAGAATTTGTGGTAGTAACTTCCACACAACATATGTGCATTCATGGAACTCTACATTTTGATTAAAAACTTCATGAAAATTATTTCCAAGTAATTATATTTCATGAAACATACCTATGTACCTTCATAATGCCTATAAATACCCTCTCCATCATAATTTTTAGAGGATGTTCCCTTTAGACTTTTGAAAAAGGATATTTATTTTTAAAACTATAACATTTTCAAGTAAAATAGGTGATGGATTCCCAAAGTTATCCATCTTTCATGAAACTTCCTCCCATGGGTTCTTAGGAACATCAAACCATGGTAGTGATTCCTTTCTTGAAGGTCCATGTCCTTCACGTTAGAAAAATTCCCTTTGTGGATATTGGGGTTTCTCGAGATAATTATCCTTTGTGAAACCAACCCCATGGGAACCAATACTTTAATTTGAGGTAGGGCCACCCTATTTCATGAAAGATACACCTTCACAAGACCATTTCCCTTCATGAAGCCTTCAACCTTTGTGAACCCCAACCTTCATGAAACCCATCCACCGAGCCTCTTCATGGTTCCTCATTTCATGAAACACCATTTTGTGAAAGTTGAGTGCCCAGGAACCCTATACCTATCCAAAAAAAGTTCATCTACAACTTGATATTCTGTATTACTAGTATCATCAAGGGAAACTACCCACTATTCATGGTATAGAGGCCTAGTGTTGGATCCTTCTCTCATACCTAGAAATGGTCTCCTTGGGTGTAGACCCATCCCATGATCGGGTTACATGATGTAAAACTACCTAGACATACATCCTAGTCATATGATGTTAAACTATACAACAACATACTCAACACATGACATAAAACTGTAGCCTTACCCTATGCGGTGAACACAAGATTCCCCATGTACAATCATCATGGGATGATACCTCCTTCCTCACAATGGGATGAGACACCTATAATGGGAAGCCCACATAAATAAGCCCCACACCACCCCAAAAAATCATGGGATGAACCCCCGAAACCAAGGATAAAACCCCAAAACTAGGGAAACCTCTATGAATAAGCCCCACACCATCATTGGATGAAACTTCAAACCTCTAATGAAACCTTGAAACACCAGGGAAACCTCTATGCATAATCCCCACACCATCTCTTGCGGTCTCTCCATCCGTGATGTGAGTATCCTTACTTCATGATGTCAAACTACATAGATTGGTCTCATCACATGATTTTAAATTATTTCATTGAAATACGTGGGGTTTTATCCCTGTCTCCCAATAGGGTATTTAGGACACCTCTAGAAGGTTCAATCATGACATCCTAACACATATGTGGTACCTCCTTGAGGTTTAATCCCAATTCCCCAACATTACCATTAAGTCTTTGTATATCCTCTATAGAAGATGAAAACTCTAAATCATGATCATATTCCCCATTAGAACACACTAAAACCAACCAACCTATACCCATAATATGTTAAACCTATGACCTACCTTTCCTCAAAAGATGTTAAACATGTGACCTACCTATCCCCAAAATACGTTAAACCTATGACTTACCTACCCCAACAAGATGTTAAACCTATGAACCACCTACCCCCCACAAGACGTTAAACTTACGAACTAACTATCCCCATAAGATGTTTAAACTATCACCCACCTATCCCTATAAATTATTAAACTTATGACCTAATATAGAATATTTACCCCATATAATAAACATGGGATGCCTGGGGTAAAAAGCCTCAAAAGTCTTGTTCCCCTAGTGTCAAATACCTTATGTCCAACATAGGATACCTTGGGTTATGTGCCTAATATTCCACAAAAATGATATCACACCAAATTTTAAAGAGGAATAATTTATAGGTTACCAATATTCCCAACATCCAAAAATGATCAGACATTCCCAATATTACCATCCACTATGACTGAAGGTTGTTGCCATGTTGAGACAGAAGCAGCGTAATTAACTAGTGTCCACCTCAAGATGATATCGGGAATGAGTTTTATGAACATGAATCAAATCTATGAGTGAGACCTAAACTATGAGATGATCTCCAAGGAGGAATACATGGAAGGAGGAACCAATATCCCATCATCAAGTTTTGATCAAGGATTCAACATCACCAACCATGGTGGAGGAGGCTACCTACCTTTGGAAATCAGGAATGTGGGGAAAGAGTATTGTGTCCATATGCATCCCCAATTGAATTCATCGAAAACATATACCATATTTTATTATTTACTCATAAATTCAACTATTTCATAGAATTTACATAAATTAAGACATGGATAATTTTGACATAATTAGCACTGAGAAATTCATGTCACACACTTTTTCATAGAATCCAAGACACATCCCTACTCAAACAACTCAAGTCAAGTTCAAGTGGGGCAAAATATCTATGTCTAAAGTGGGAAAAATGAGTTATCCATGTGTTGCATAATTTCTCACATGTAAAGGGATGGATATTTCTAATGAGCGTTTCCCTGTCTGATGATGTAGTGGTGAGAACCTCCCCCTTGGAGTAGGTTATGAGTTTCACACATTGCTAATGAAAAGTAAGTCGTGGCCTTAAAACCCAAATTTAGGGTCTTTTGGGAACTTTTTTACCTCATAAAACATCCTTCTAGGGTGTATACACTCTATATGGGGGAATATTTTTCTTTTTAGGCTTTAATTTGATAGGTTGTGGATCTAGAACAAACTTACAACACTACTACCAATATTCCCTTTAACAGTGTGAAAAAGGGCTTTTAACAGTGTTAAAAAAGTGTTGTTAACCTTAGTGCTGTTAGGGGGGGTCCCCTTTATCATTTCTGAAAAAACCAATGATAAAGGCCCCACTTACTGTAGTGTGCTGTTTGTATAATAGTACACCGCATCAACCTAACCTATACACAAAATATATAATTTAATTGAAATAAATTTTATATCATGAATACAAAAAAACACTACTATATACATTTCAAACAATGTTTTGTATAATTACATTTACAATTAATATCCACAAACATTTAAAAACATTAATGTTTCATCGTCTTTAGTACCGGTGATCCCCTCTCAAAATGGTCCGCCCATGGTATACATTGCTGAAAAAATCACCTCAACCTGAGAAAAATAATCTACCTATATAAGAAAACAAATATTATGTTCATAATATTATAAAAAAATAAATTAAACATTAATATGAAATAATACATTAAAAAATGTCAACTTTAAATAAAAATACACACTTAGAGTTATACCAATCACACCATGCATTTTATTTAGGTACGATTGATTCCAACACATCACAAATGAGTTATATATCATTTTAATAAAGTATCAAAATAATTTTAATGCATTTTATTGATTTTGAGTATGTCAATTGTTCTTTTTAATGAAATTAGTGACAATTTTAAATAGACACACTTGGAGTTATACCGATCACACCGTGCATGGGATTGAGGTGTGGTTGATTCCTACATGTTAAAAATTACTTATGGATCATTTTCCTAAAGTATAAAAACAATCTATATGTGTTTGCCCAGTTTTCAGTATGTCACTTGTGTTTTTTACTAAAATGTCATTCCAAACTGGAAACACACACTTCGATTCATACTAGTCATATTGTGTGTCAGTTTTATATGAGACTAATTACCACACATTAAAAATGAATTATGAATTGATTTCTTAAATTATCCAGACAATCATAGTGCATTTTCTTGGTTTTTAGTGAGTGAAACACATTTTTGAACTAAAATTTTAATTTTAAACTGATAATAGGCACTTTTGAGTCATATCAGTTACACCGTACATCGAATTGTGGTGAGGTTGATTCTTACAAATCTAAAATGACTTATGGATCATTTTACTAAATTATCAAAACAATATGAATGTGTTTTCTTGGTTTTGAGTTGGCTAGTTGTCCTTTTTACTAAAATTGATGTCAATTTTAAATAAAAAGATACACTTGGAGTCATATCAGTCACACCGTGCATCAGGTTGAGGTGAGGGTGATTCCTACATGTCACAGATGACTCATGGATCATTTTCTTAATGTATCAAAATAATACAAATGCATTTTTTCAGTTTTAAGTATGTCATTTGTTCTTTTTTCTAAAATTAATGAGAATTTTAAATAAAAAACACACACTGAGTCATACTGATCACAACGTGAATCGAATTGAGGTTTGTATGATTCCTACACATCTTAAATTACTTATGGATCATTTCCCTAAAGTATAAAAACAATCTGAATGTGTTTTTTTAGTTTCGAGTGGGTCAGTTGTCCTTTTTACTAAAATTTATGTTAATTTTAAATAAAAAGACGCAATTGGAGTCATATAAATCACACCATGTGTAAAATTGAGGAGAGGATGATTCATAAACATCCAAAATTACTCGTGGATTGTTTTCCTAAAGTATCAAAACAATATAAATTCATTTGATCGATTTTAAATATGTCACTTGTTCTTTTTTCTGAAATTGATGTCAATTTTAAATAAAAGGACGCACTTAATGACATACCAGTCACACCATGCATATTATTGAGGTTTGTGTGATTCTTAAATTCCAAAAATGACCCATGTATCATTTTTGAAAATCATAAAAATAATATAAATGTGTTTTCTTGGTTTTTAGAATGTCATTTGTTCTTTTTACTAAAATTAATGTCAATTTTAAATAAAAATACATACTTAGAGTCATACCAGTCACACCATGAATCATATTGAGTTTATTATGATTCTTACACATCTCAAAATACTTATTAGTAATTTAACTAAAGTATAAAAATAATCTGAATTCATTTTCTTAGTTTTGAGTAGGCCAGTTGTCCTTTTTTACTAAAATTGTTGTCAATTTTAAATAAAAAGACACAATTTGACTCATATCCTTCACATTGTGCATTTTATTGAGATGAGGGTGATTCATACATATCAATAATTACTAATGGATCATTTTCCTAAAGTATCAAAACAATCTGAATGCATTTTCTTAATTTTAAGTATGTCACTTGTTTTTTTTTCTAAAGTTGATGTCAGTTTTAAATAAAAATACATACTTGGAGTCATACTGGTCACAATGTGCATCAAATAGGGGTGATGTTGATTTTTAAATGTCCCAAATTACTCATATATCATTTTACTAAAGTATCAAAATAATTCGCATGTGTTTTCTTGTTTTTTAGTACGTCACTTGATCTTTTTTCTAAATTTAATGTTAATTTAAAATAAAAAGACACACTTAGAGTCACATCGGTCACATAGTGAATCATATAGAGGTGGAGTTTATTATTATATGTAAAAAATTACACATGTATCATTTTCCTAAAGTATCAAAACAATATGAATTCATTTTATCTGTTTTGTGTAGTTCAATTTTCTTTTTTACTAAAATTGATGCCAATTTTAAATAAAAAGATGTTCTTGGAGTCACACCGATCACACTGTGCATTATATTGAGGTTCGGTTGATCCATACACATCTAAACTGACTTATAGATCGTTTATTTAAAGTATTAAAATAATCTAAATGTGTTTTCTCAGTTTTGAGTAGGTCAGTTGTCCTTTTTACTAAAATTGATGCTAATTTTAAATAAAAAGAATAACTTGGAGTTATACCAGTCACACTGTGTGTCAGATTGAGGTTTGGATGATTCCTACATGTCAAAAATTACTTATGGATCATTTTCATAAAGTATCAAAACAATACGAATGTGTTTTATCAGTTTTGAGTAGGTTAGTTTTCTTTTTTTTACTGAAATTGATGTCAATTTTAAATAAAAAGACACACTTTGAGTCATATGGTCACACCGTACATCATATTGAGTTGTGGATAATTACTACACATCCCAAATGACTTATAGATCATTTTTAAAAAGTATAAAAATAGTCCAAATGAATTTTCTCAGTTTTGAGTACGCCACTTATCTTTTTTATTAAAATGTCATTTTAAATTGGAAACATGCACTTTGAATTATACTGGTTACATAGTGTATAGGTTTGACATGAAACTGATTCCAACGCATTAAAAATGATTTATGGATCTATTTATTAAATTATCAAGGTAATTTGATCACATTTTATCAATTTTCAATGAGTGACACATTTTGAACTAAAATGTTGATTTTAAACTGATAACAAACACTTTGAGTTATACTGGGAACATCATATATCAGATTAAGGCATGGATGATTACTACAAGTAAAAAATGACTTATGGATTGTTTTCATAAAGTATCTAAACAATATTAATATGTTTTATTGGTTTTGAGAATGTACGTTTTCTTTTTTACTAAAATTAATGTCAATTTTCAATAAAAAGAAGCACTTGGAGTCATACCGGTCACACCGTGTGTCGGATTGAGGTACATATGATTCCTAAACATCCCAAAGTCTCAAAACTATCATAACTTATAATGCCACCATTATTACCATTATATTTATTTGTTGAAATACCAACACATCATATTGATTTGATGATCTTAGCTGAAAAACCTTTCTCATTGTTGAAGACCAGAAGAGTTGAGGAAGCTTTTTCCCCATTATATCACGAGAAATCACCACAATGGGAACACGAGATTCCTACACTCTTCTGGTTTTCAACAACGAGAAAAGTTTTTCAGCTAAGAACATCGAATCAATATGCAGTGTTGGTAGGTATACAAAGAAAATCAATGGAAATCATGGTAACATTGGTAGAAAGAAACATGTTATCTCTTTTATGGTTTGTTGCAAATAGTTGAAAGAAAAATATGACTCCCCAAAAGATCTATGAAAAAAATAAGTATTGAATAAAAATAACATGGAAAATAACTTACAAATAGTAGATAAAATGATGACAAAATTAATTAAATAAACAGTAGGAATTCACCTTTTCATGATAGTTTTATACATTCTTGACCCATTTCCTTATTGTCATTATCTCAGTTGTATCCTTAAAGTCCAATCTCTCACGAGCATGGTTAGCTTAGAAAAAACCAACCCAAATTGAATAAATGAATCCACCTATATAAAAAAACAATTCTTATGTGAGTAATACTATAAATAAATAAATTAAACATAAATATGAAGTAATACATTACTTCTATAGAAGTCACATCTTCAGGTTATTTGTGTATATTATACCATAAGGTATACTGCCCATTCATTTTTAAGAAAATCTTTATCATCTTGTTAATATGAATATTTTTTACAGTCATATTAGTACTAAAAAAATATAAATACCGAAATTATTAATAAATACTTTAAATTAAATAGTAATTATATTTGAAAATACATATTCTGGGATACTAGTTTATTGATAGAATATGATCTCTCTCATAAAGTTACAAACATAATAACCACAATATTTTCCATTTTTTTTCATACACTATAGAAACATTGAGAAAAATAAGTAATTTGTTTTTATATGTGTTTGGATAGTGAAATATTATTATATATACCCTAATACTTGTCTAGTTATAGAACTTTTTAGGCTCCTTTTTATTTATATCTGTCCTCATTCTATGATTTTAACGATAATTATACACCACCCTATCATAAAATAATCCTCATTAAAATATAATATAAATTATATAACTTGATGTTTAGTTATAAAATGTTGGATGTAGTGTATTACAAATTGAAAAATGCCATCAAGTGTGGTCAGTTTGTTGGGTATCCATGCAGTGAATTCAGGAAATAAATCTTTGTAGTATATAAATTGACCACAATGAGCATCCAATGTTTCCTAAAAACAAAAAAGTAATAAGTTATTAAAGAAATAAAAATATATTTTATATGATTTAATTATAGAGTTTTACCCCAGCATTATTATTATTAGGAAGTGTCTGTCATCCATAAGTTTTCTTTCAAACAATTTAGATGGGTTTGACACTATTTCATCTATTTTTTTGGATTCTATTTCTTTTTGTTCTATAGAGTTTATGTGAGGATAAACGATTCCAATTTTTTTTCATGGGGAAATACCTTCAATTGGTATTGATATATATTCCTAAAAAAAATATGAAATGTATTTAGTCATAATTAAAATAGTATATCAGTTTTTGGAAAATTAAATCATGAAAAAATAACTCATGTATACATTTACAAATGAGGATCCTAGCCATTCATTGTTGAGGATTTCATTTACATTCTCAAAATCAATGTTGTCTGTACCTTCCTCCTCATACATTTTTTTCTTCAAAATCAACTACGTGACTACTACCATTTTTGTAACTTTGTATCTGCATGAACCTTTAATGTTAGTAAATATAGATATATAATGGGTAGGGTAAAGGTGATTTCAGAATATCTTTTCAATCAGTTGGTTGATCCTTTAGATGGTTTTGATTCTACCTTTCATTTCACCCTTTCCCTTTGTCCATTTGTAATGAAATTCATCAGTTTAGACCTTTTTTACTTAATTGTTAAAGGTTTATCATGGAAAATAAATTGGAAATGAATACCTCCTTGTCAATATGTGTTTTTTAAAGATCTAACGTCTATGTGAAGAATGTTCCAATAGTTTGGTTGAACGTATGAATATCTTCATCATCAAGTGGAATAGGTAGCTCAGTGCTCAGCTCATGAGATATGCTAATCATCACTCTCACATGACCTGTTGAAAATGGTATGTTGTGTATACTATTGTTTTGGATATTGAACAGTGTATCATTTACTACAAAGTGATTGGTGGGTGTTGATAGATATAAATCACAATCATTTTCACCCTATAGAATATCAGTACAAGAAGGGTATCAATATCCATATGATTTACATTTCACAGAAACAATTATAAGAATATTGATTAACTCAAATAAGATAGCTCTTTTAGGGGAATGGATTACCTCAAAAATAGTGATGGTGGGGAGGGATCTTCAAACAATGGTTGTTATTGAGTTGTTTCTTCTCTTTACTTCCCCCCATAATAGTTTCTAGCAACTCATTCTACCAATGAAATTATTCTTTAAGGGAATATAATATTTTATTCATATATTTCATTTATTTATCTTTATCCTCATGTTTTTTTGTCTCAAAATATATCTGGGGTGTCACAAAAAAACACACACCTCAGACGCGACCATAATATTCTGGTGGATTCAAGGCCACCGATAGTAGGTGTTTATATGGTATAGGTTTTGATGATTCCTGTGACTATGTCAGATAGAAAATATATAAAAATAAGTAATAATTTTTATGTAATAGATATTTAAATCAATTTTTTTATCATGTCATACTTACACATGTTTCCCACAATTTTTGTGTGTTTTCATCAATTATTATCCCATATTTATTTACACATGCCTCCTTCCATAGCACATGGAGTGGGATGGAAGTGGCTTTGGATTTGGATTCATCAATCTGTATATAAATAGAGGAATGTAATAATGTTTTTGTTTTATGTCACATAAAAGTATTACATTAGATTTAAAATACGTAGTAATTCTTTTTATGTGAATCATACCCCATCCTTGATTTATAGTAGGGGTACATCGATTTTTCTGCCCGATCCTTATTTTCATCACTCAGTTTCTATTTCATAAATAAAAAATTCTTAATCAAAGTAATGAATGCACATATTTTAAATCAATGTATTACCATCCATAATGTTCCTAAAAATAAACCTCCACATGATGACCAATAAACACATCCCATGCTTCTTAGTTTATCAGGTATCCATACATAAGCGGCGGGTGCAACTTTATTTTCCCTTTAGCATCTTTAATATGAAATCTCATTATAATTGTGCGAAACCGTCTGTGAATCCTTTCAAAAAGAATTAATACATATTTCTTGTGAGATTTATATAATATAAATGCACTTTGCAAGGGATGATGAATAGTAAGTCAATTTTTCATCATTTTATTTTTTAGTGAAATAAAGAAATAATATCATACTTTTACTATAATATCTTCCCACATCAATGCCTTAAGCATGGGAACAACATAGTGCCACAAATATACATCAACCGAAATGAATTGCCGAGTGATGAGTCTAATGTAACTAGTAAACATGGACTTGTTGGGGTTAACATGCTGGCCCCACACATTCCATCTGACCTCAAATTTGATGCTTTTTCTTTTCACCTTAATTATTTTTGCTAACAACATCAAAATAAAACACTCTTGTTTTTTCTGCGTCACCGGTCCTTCATTTCTTACCATTTCATAAAATTCAATATCATCAATATATTGTTCCTCTAGATCTATAACATCAAAATGAGTAGAAGGTAATTGTAACTCTACACTGGGAGCAATTTTAAGTTGAGAAACTTGTTGTTCCTTAGGATTGGGATCCCCAACACATGAAGAATATAATTTTTCCTCTAAAATGGGAGCAACAATAAGTTGAGAGACTTGTTATTTCTTAGGATTGAGAGCACCAGCATGTGCAGAAGTCATTATCTGTAGAAGTGTTTTAACATTTAATTTAGATTACATAAATATAGAAATGAATAGATAATAACATGAGGTAACCCAATGTATATTACAAAAAAATATAACCTGATTATTGAACTCTCTTTTTTTAAAGGTTGAAGGTATTTGACCCCTCTACCGAGTATCCAAATCCCTTCATCATGCTCTCCTATGACATACAAAACCACATCTACATTAGGACCACTACGAAATGATTATAACATCCTAATGAAAGGGTCATCCTCAGTTGAATTTTCATCTGACCATTTAGTGGTTTTGGCTGATAATAAAACAATTGAAAACTTAAAATTTGTGGGATCTAGAATATAAAATACTTATACTGCTTGTGATTCCATTATAAATGGTAAGTATTTGTACCCTTCCTTAATGAAATCCACTTTTACAAATCCCAATTCATATATTTTAACAAAACTCCTGTTATCAACCCACTTTCATTGAAAAATCAACACTTGGAATGTTGTATAATCCAACTCCCATATTTTTTTGATGATGCCAAAGTATGACATATTCACATAAATTGTATTTATGTCCTTAGTACTAGAAATATGCATCACTTTATCCACAAGTATAACTCCACTATTTTTCATGGTATTGCCTTCATCATGTTCATTTGTATAGAACATATAACCATTAATTAAATAACCATTATAAGATAATACATACACACTTGGTCCTCTGGATATCCATTGAAGTCATTTTAAAATTGAATCCATATTTTCATTTGACTCCTTAAAAATATGGTCCCAAATCCATCCTATAAGCTGTTGATTATGTATATTTGATATCCATCTTTTATCCCTTGATGGATTCAAATGCCTAAAAATTTCTTTGTGGGTTTCAACATATGGGGAAACTTCTAAAGTGTTATAAAAAATGTAATGGTGGTCCTACTCCTAATCTATAATATTGATTGTGAAGAAATCTCTTCCATAAATTCCTTCACCAACAAGCAACCCAATGTGATGAGATTTCGGTAGACCAATGCTTTCCACACCGTATAGGTAGTCGGTATAGAATTCAAAGACTTCCTCAAAAATATATCACTCCATAATACAATCCTTTGGATGACTTCAATTTTTGACATACCCTTTAAAAATCTTCATATACCATTCAATGGGGTATATCCATATATAGTGTATAGGACTACATAATCGAATCTCTCTCACCAAGTGAACCATCATATGAAATAACACTGACAGGAATAACATATTAAATTCACATAATACGATGGTAATTTATCTTTTAATAATAGGAAATTTCATTAGATCTGTAAATTTGAAACATATATCTTTGAAAAAGAAATAGAGCTTGGTTAATGTATGACAAACATTCTTGGAAAAAAATGCATCATAAAACTCTAGTAATTAAATCTTACATCAAAACATGGAATTCATATGATTTCAAACCAATAACTTTAAATCATTCATTGACATGATATTATTGATATTCAATGAATACACCTATGGAACCTTTACATCATTCAATAAGTTGAAAAACTAATATATTTCCTACCTAGAAAGAGTGTAAGCAGTTTGAGGAAGAAAATTTCATTTTTAACCCTTCACTAGTGCCAAATCTTCTCATATTACCATATCAACCATGTCCAACCTAGCCTTAATTACATCCTTTATTTTTCTAGGTTCATTTTGTAAAATTCCAATTACACTATCACATACATTTTTTTTCATCATGCATAACATTAAGAAAATGTCTAACGTATAGACAATTCCAGTATGATAATTAAAAAAAACTGATATCTTTTTCCAACAGGTTTTCTGATTGTATTTTGAAAATGGTTTACCAAAATGAGTGTTCAAATATTTTACTCTCAAATAGTTGATCACCTGTTAGTGGAGACGGTGTTGTAAATTCTTCTACACTTCCATCAAATGATGTCATCCAATATCGGTACTTTTTTCATTGGGGTAGAAATCTATGATATCCTAGAAACACAATCTTTGATGAATGTTTCCAAATCTAATTGACTATGTACTTTATTCGCAAATAGGACACCCTTGAGTTTCTTTAATGCTATATTCTGAAAAAATTTCATAAGTAGGAAAGTCATTTATTGTCCCTTACAACATGGATCTCAACATGAAATATTCATTTCTATAATAAACATACAATATAACACCTAAATCCCTCAATAACTATAAATCCTCAATCAATGGATCCAAATAAACATGATGTATTTTCGTTTCATGCATAACCATGGTGGAAAGTTATAATTTACCAACATAACCATCCATGTACTGTGAGTGATACTTTGAAAACCAAAAGGATTCACTCCATATGTAGATAATACAAGATGAAGGTTTCTTAGCTTGTTTATAAATTCAGGATAATCATGATCAATTTTATTCTATTGAGGATAGTTTATTGGGTGATGTAGTTTCCCATCTTTATTTCTTGTCTCTGCATTCCATGTCAATTGACATGCAGTCTCCTCACTTCCATATAGGCGTCTAAGCCTTGTAATGATCGGAAAGTACCAAAAAAATTTCATTGGACCTGATTCATCTTTCTTATATCAAGAACCATCACACTTTAGGCATTATTTAAGTGATTTTTGATCCTTGAGAAATAGTATACAAGCATTCAGGAAGGCATGTATTCTTTCAGATATCATACCCATTGAGCATAACATTTGTTTATCATCATATATTCTTCTAGGGAGATCATTATCTTCTAGGATCATATCATTCAAGAGAGAAAGTAGTTCACTAAAAATAGAATCACTCTATTCATTGCCTGCTTTTAAATTATACTATTTCAGTATGACTGACAATGCTGTATATTTAGTGCAACAAACATACAATGACGTCATTTCATAACTCTTTAACTTCTCAAACAATTTTGGGTAATCACAAAGTTCATCTTAAACTATCATTTTCATTTCTTCAATATGATCTTCATTATCATTTACATCTATAATCACATCCTCAATATGGTATTCTTCATTTTTTACACTTTTAATCATATCAGATGATCCATAAAATGCAGTGTTATCCCAACCACTATCTACATTATATTTTTCCCTACATTTATTACAACATTTATGACTTTGATCTTTTCCATGACATATCAACTATTCTTCTAACTACTCTATACTAATTAGTCTTGAATAAAAACTGCGTAAACACGAACAAAGGATTTGATAAGGGTCATATGCATGATCTTTTGAAAACTTGATGAACTCTTTCACTCCATCTTCATACTCTTTTATCATATGATAGACATAAATCCATTATTTATTCATATACACCCTATTTTATTTATTAATATTAATATTTAACAAAATAAATACACAAAAGGGGTATTTCAAATGAGGGGAACCAAAAATTTGAATGATAGTTATTATTACATTTTGTTGCCTGAGACTCATCCCCTTAGAAGTTAACACCAAACTAGAGAGAAGATATAGTTGTAGAGGACTCCCATAATTTAAACCATGTAGGTGATGTTGGATGCAATCTAGGTTTAGGATTTGTAATGGGGATAAAAATTAATTCACCTTTTACAAGAGTGAGGTCATGATGGATATCTTAATGGTTGGATAGAGTTAGTGACATGCCTTTACCATGGTGTCATTATCAATATATATTATGTAGAAGGTGAATATAGTGCTAAGTGAAGGCTAAGGTTGCCAGTGTTGGGTTATGGTTGCCCGAGTTGGATTATTTTAATAAGGGATTTTCATGAGTCTGATGAATCATGAGGAATAAAACTATAATTTTATATTAATTTATAAATCTAAAAAACTATAAAATTATAAATAATTAATAAAATTTTATATTTAAACTATATATGTAAATATGATATACTATAAAATTTATAAAATTATATAATTTTATAAATGAATAAAACTTTACAAGTATAAATATTTAATAAAAAAAATATTATTATATTATATTAGTATAATACGATATAATATGAAATTTATAAAAGTATATTAATTTAAAATTATATAAAACTATACAATTATAAACTTGAAACACTTTAAATATGTCAAAAGACATTTGTATACCATGCATTTTTAGTGCTTCCTATATTTGTTTTGAAAAAAAATCGATAGAGGGTTCATAGAATAATTATTAATGTTTTTTCTTATTGAATTCATATAAAATACTTTAATAGAAAACTAGTTTTTATGAAAAATTACTTCATTTAATATAAGATGAGTTTTCTATGAATTATGGATAATTAAAATATATTCATTGTAATCGAACACTATATCATTAATAAAAATTATAAAATAACAATATTATATATATTTAATTTCCATCCTTCAAAATATTTATGAAATAATATATGGAGAGAATAATATTTGTAATGAATAATATAAAATACACTGGTGCATTATAAATTAAATTATAAACTATATTTTTAATGATTTCTATTATTGAAATTTCATATTTTGTTTTATTGGGTCCCCCCATGCCATTTAAACATTATTAACTACTTATTCTATCACTACATGGTATCTATAAAAACACAAAATCTCTCATCTTATCAACCACATAACATTAAGGACACATAATAATTATCCATGGTATAATATTTTTACATTCCAATTATCATAGAACCATGCTTCATGGCCAAAGAATTTTTATTCTTATGGTATAATGGAACAATCACAAATATTTTGTGCAATTAAGTGGGACATGGTCTAGCTTTCTTAGTCATAGTGGAAACAAAAAAATTAAGACACAATTAAATTATAAAATGATTCTAATAAAAATAATAACAAATGAATTTCCCCTAACTAAAAATTGAATACTAGATTTAAAAAAAAATAGTTCCATAGAAAACTGAAAAAATAAAATATGAAAGTAATGAATAAATAAATTTATAAAATTCAAAGTCTTAAAGATTTCAAAATTTTTTTTTTCCTAAAATAATATAGAATCCTCATGGAGAAAAATTGAAAAATTAAAACACTAAAATACCCATTTTAAATAAGACTTTCAATGAATGCTGATTTCATCAGCAGTTCAGAAAATAATAATAAAAATTATCTATTAAAAACATTTCATAATAAAAAACATTATTATTTCACAAAAAGTGATGTAGAAAGATGTTTAAAACGTAGGTTATATAAATGAAATTTAGAGACCAATGTATAGGTTGGAATTCTATTTAATTTAAAATTATTTAATAGTATTTTTAATGCTATATCACATCACCACACCATAACACGACCATAGACTAACCATATCATTGCCTCCATGAAATGAACATTGTCTCCCCACAGATAACTCATCAACCCATACTGCACCCAAGTATCATTAAAATGTAGATCAACTCAAACCGTAAAAAAATAAAGAACCACCATATTTGATAATTGGGAGAAGAATGGATGAAAGCAACTAAGTAGAATAGAAGACCTTAGCACCGATCACCAACATGCATCCATAAAAACCATAAGATCAAATCTAGAGATTTGAGAAAGTGAAGAAAATAGAAGGATGACTAAGACACATGAAAATAAAAAAGGATGATATTTCGATTTGTCAAGAAAAAGTGAATCACAAGCAGGAAATGTGCGATTGAAAAAAAAGAATAAGTAAGATAACATACTTTAGATTTGGAGGACCGGAGATAGTTGTAGGGTTTGAAAGGGGGGAAGCAATAGTGGTAGAGGAGGCAGTAGAGGCTATGAAAGTAGGGTCTGGAGGAGGGGGCAACGATAGCAGAGGTAGTGGAAGAGGCGGTGGTAGTGGCAGCATAGGTTGCAGAGGCGGTAAAGGTTGAGATGGCGACATCAGAGTTCTGATTCTACAGAAGCTTAAGGCATGAGTGATCGAGGATTTCTGATAGGGTCACATTTATAAAAACATGAAAGGATTTTATCTTCTTATTTTGGAAAGTGATGATAAATGTTTGTTTTATCAGCGCTAAAATAGAAAGTGCTGATAAAACATACCTTTATCAGCGTTTTTTAGTACTGATAAAGATAAAGTATTAATTATTTATTTATATTAGTATATATATTTATAAAATTATATAATAAATAAATAAATATTTTTATTTATAATTATAACTATAAATAAATATATTTATAAATATTTGAATATATTTATATAATTATATATATTTATAAAATTATAATAAATATATTTATTATATTTATTATTATAACTAGGAAATTTTAGGAATCAAGCATGGTCAGTCCTAAAAATTTATTAATAATTGAAAATTATAGCGAAACACAACATCAAAATACATGGAAGCACCAAACCCCAAAACAATAAAAGGGCCCAAAACCCTTTGCAAAACACAATCTATTCCACATCCCTTGTCTGGATCTGTAGTAGTGCAGATCAAAAGTTATGATTGTTTTAATTTAGAATTCATTTCAACATGAACAAAGATTGGAAATGAGAGAAACTGTGTGCATCTACTTGGGAGATCATGCATTTACCATGTGGTCGCACACACTTTTTGTTGACTAATTTCATTAATTGGGATTTAATCCACCATATTTTCTCTCCCCCCTCATTGTTTTCCCCTCATTTATGGGTCAATGCAGTTTAACCTCATTGGGTCTTCCATGTGGTTTTAATTGTGTTGTAAATACATATTGCTTTTATGTGTATATATACAGCAATGGAAATCTCTCACTACTGGAAAAAGAGGCATTTCCAATGGTTCACAACTGTTGGGAAAGGCTGCAGAACCGTTGGGAATATCTATCCCAAGGGTTCTGTAAACCATGGGGAAGTAAGCCATTAGGAAAAGTTTTCCCAATGGTTTACAAAGAACCGTTGGGATAGGTTTGAAAAATCAACCTATCCCAATGGTTAACATTAACCGTTGGTATATGTTTTCCCAACGGTTTTAAGTAAACCGTTGGGAAAACCCAACACAATCTCTAGCTTTTCCCAACAGTTCACTCAAAACCGTTGGGAAAAAGGCCAACTATACATCTTTTCCCAATGGTTTGAAACCGTTGGGAAAGATTTTATACCAACGGTTCCATCTAAACCATTGGTATAAACCTCCTTAGAAGACTATGCCAACGGTTCCAAACCGTTGGCATAACCTATGCTATGCAAATTGCACAGCAGCCTGCAATTTGCACAGCAAGCTGTAATTTGCACAGGGGAGGAGCAGGGTCTCCATTCACCTGTGATTCTTCAATCCCTCTCCTTTACCTGCAATAACCAGCTAACATATACATATACAGAACAAATTCATATACATTTAACATATAATACATCCTGAAACTATACACATTCAGAATTAAATCAGAATTCATAACATAATTATAAAGATACATAATTTAGAATTCATTTAGAATTAATTTTAAAATTCTTTTAGAATTAATTTAGAATTAATTTTAAAATTCATTTAGAATTAAATTTCAAATTTAGCTGACAATTATCTGTGAAAATTGGAATTCAATTCATAATTTGATCGGTTTTTTGTATACAGGTGTTTTTACTATATATGATATCCATTTTAAACAAAATACATGAACTTGTAGTAGTACTGGTCACACCATGCCTCATATTGAGGCATGATTGACTAGTGCACGTCACACATGACCCATTGATCATTTTCCTAAAGTATCAACATATTCCAAAAGGGTTTCGTTGGTTTTCCTAATGCCGATTATTATCACTTAAAATGTGGTTCATTTAAAAAAATGACATTTTTGAGTGATACCTGCCACACTGTAACTCGTATTGAGGCGGGGTTGACTCGTAAATTTCACAAATAACCCATGGATTTTTGTCCTAAAGTTTCAACAGAATCCAAATGCGTTTGGTCTATTTTTCGTATGTTAGTTGTTGTTTTCACTTAAAATGCTTTCCATTTCAAATAAAAGTGATCCACTTTGAGTTGTGGAGGCCACACTGAGGCTCATATTGAGGCGCGGTTGACTCGTACACATCAAAAATGACCCATGGATCCTTTTCCTAAAGTATCAACACAATCTGAATGTGTTTGGTCAGTTTTCTATATGTTAGTTGTTCTTTTCACTTAAAATGAAGTCCATTTTAAACTATAGAGAGACACATAGAGTGATCCCAGCCACACTGTGACTCGGATTGAGGTGGGGTTGACTCTTACACGTCACAAATGACCCATGGATCGTTGTCCTAAAGTTTCAATGGAATCCTAATGCATTTGGTCAGTTTTCAGTATGTCAGTTGTTGTTTTCACTTAGAATGTTTTCCAAATCAAAGAAAAGTGAGTCACTTTGAGTTGTCCCGGACACACCAAGGCTCGGATTGAGGCGCGGATGACTCGTAAACATCAAAAATGAACCATGTATTGTTTTACTAAAGTTTCAATGGAATCCAAATGCGTTTTGTGGGGTTTCAGTATGTCAGTTGTTGTTTTCACTTAAAATGTTTTCCATTTCAAAGAAAAGTGAGTCACTTTGAGTCGTGGAGGACACACTGAGGATTTTATTGAGGCGTGGTTGGCTCATAAACGTCAAAAATGACCCATGGATCCTTTTCCTTAAGTATCAACAGAATCCGAATGTGTTTGGTCATTTTTCCATATGTCAGTTGTTCTTTTCACTTAAAATGAAGTCCAATTTAAACTATAGAGAGACACTTCAAGTGGTTCTGGCCACACCGCTACTCGGATTGAGGTGGGTTTGAATCATACATGTCACATATGACTCATGTATTGTTTTTCTAACATTTAAATGGAATAAGAATGCATTTGGTCAGTTTTCCGTATGTCAGTTGTTGTTTTAACTAAAAATGATGTCCTTTCGAAACAAAAGAGAGACACTGAGAGTGGTTACGGCCTCACTGTGCCTTGGATTGAGATGGGGTTGACTCGTACACGTCACATATGACCCATGGATCGTTTTCCTAATGTTTCAACCGATTCTGAATGCGTTTGGTCATTTTTCCGTATGCCCGTTGTTCTTTTCAGTTAAAATGATGTATATTTTAAACAAAAGAGATACACTATGAGTGGTGTCAGCCACACCGCACCTCAGATTGATGAGGGGTTGACTTATACACATCACATATGACTCATGGATAATTGTGATAAAGTATCAACACAATCATAATCTGTTTGGTCAGTTTTCCGTATGTACTTAAAATGTTTTCCATTTTTAACAAAAGAGAGACACTTAGAGTGATTTCAGACACACCACAACTCAGATTGAGGCGTGGTTGACTCGTACACATCACAAATGACCCATGGATCATTTTCCTAAAGTTTCAATGGAAACTGAATGCGTTTTGTTGGGTTTCAGTATGTCAGTTGTTGTTTTCACTTAAAATGTTTTCCATTTCAAAGAAAAGTGAGTCACTTTGAGACGTGGCGGCCACACTGAGGCTCAGATTGAGGTGTGGTTGACTCATACACATCAAAAATGACCCATGGATCCTTTTCCTAAAGTATTAACAGAATCCGAATGCATTTGGTCAGTTTTATGTATGTCAGTTGTTCTTTTCACTTAAAATGAAGCCCCTTTTAAACTATAGAGAGACACTTCGAGTGGTTCCAGCCACACCACGCCTCGGATTGAGGTGGGGTTGACTCATACACGTCACATATGACTCATGAATTCTTTTCCTAATGTTTCAAAGGAATTTGAATGCATTTGGTCGGTTTTCCGTATGTTAGTTGTTGTTTTCACTAAAAATGATGTCCTTTTGAAACAAAAGAGAGACACTTTGAGTGGTTCCGGCCACACCAAACCTAGGATTGAGGTGGGGTTGACTTGTACATGTCACAAATGACCCATGGATCGTTTTAATAAAGTTTCAATGGAATATGAATGAGTTTTGTTGGGTTTTAGTATGTCAGTTGTTGTTTTCACTTAAAATGTTTTCCATTTCAATGAAAAGTGAGTCACTTTGAGACGTGGCGGCCACACCGAGGCTCAGATTGAGGCATGGCTGACTCTTACATGTCACAAATGACCCATGGATCCTTTTACTAAAGTATCAATAGAATCCGAATGCGTTTGGTCCATTTTCCGTATGTTAGTTGTTCTTTTCACTTAAAATGAAGTCCATTTTAAACTATAGAGAGACACTTCGAGTGGTTCTAGCCACACCGCACCTCATATTGAGGTGGGGTTGACTCGTACACATCACATATGACTCATGGATTGTTTTTCTAATGTTTTAATGGAATCTGAATGCATATGGTCGGTTTTTCGTATGTCAGTTGTTGTTTTCACTAAAAATTATGTCCTTTTGAAAAAAAAGAGAGACACTTCGAGTGGTTCCGACCACACCGCACCTCGAATTGAGGTGGGGTTGACTTTTACACATCACATATGACCCATGGATCATTTTCATAAAGTTTCAACAGAATCCTAAGTTTTTTGGTAGGTTTCTCGTATGTCAGTTGTTGATTTCACTTACAATTTAGTCCATTTTGAACAAAAGAGAGACAATTTGAGTGGTCCCGGCCACACCGTGACTCAGATTGAGGCGGGGTTGACTCATACACGTCACATATGACCCATGGATCATTGTCGTAAAGTTTCAAAAGAATACGTAGGCGTTTGGTCGGTTTCTGGTATGCCAGTTGTTGTTTTCACTTAAAATTAACTCCATTTTAAACAAAACATAGGCACTTTGAGTGGTGTCAGCCACACCAGGCCTCAGATTGAGGTGGGGTTGACTCGTACACATCACATATGAGTCATGTATCATTTTCCTAAAGTTTTAACACAATCAGAATCCGTTTGATTGGTTTGGCGTATGTACGTAAAATATTGTCCATTTTGAACAAAAGAGAGGAAGTTGGGGTGGTCCCGGCCACACAGCACCTCAGATTAAGGAGGGGTTGACTTGTACACATCACATATGACCCATGGATCGTTTTTACAACGTTTCAACAGAATACGAAGTCGTTTGGTAGGTTTCTCATATGCCAGTTATTGATTTCACTTACAATTTAGTCCATTTTGAACAAAAGAGAGACAGTTTGAGTTGTCCAGGCCACACCACAGCTTGGATTGAGGCGAGGTTGACTCTTAAAAGTCACATATGACCCATGGATTGTTTTGATAAAGTATCGACACAATCCTAATGTGTTTGGTTAGTTTTCCGTATGCCAGTTGATGTTTTTCAATTAAAATGATGTACTTTTGAAACAAAAGGAAGACACTTTGAGTGGTGCCGGCCACAACACACCTCATATTGAGGCGGAGTTGAATCGTACATGTCACATATGACCCATGGATAATTCTCTTAAAGTTTAAATGGAAACCGAATGTGTTTGGTTGGTTTTCGGTATGTACTTAAATTATTGTCCATTTTAAGCAAAAGAGAGCCACTTAGAGTGATTACGACCACATTGTGCCTCAGATTAAGGTGGGGTTGACTCGTACACATCACATATGACCCATGTATCTTTGTGCTGAAGTATCTAAACAATCCGAATGCGTTTGGTTGGTTCTCCGTATGCCAGTTGATGTTTTTCACTTCAAATGATGTCCTTTTGAAACATGATTGAGTCAGTTTTCCGTATGTACTTAAAATGTTGTCCATTTTATGAGAATCCTCTGTGTGGGGGGTTGTTTAGGGTCCAAGGAAGAGGGTGGGGGGGCTGTCTGGAGGGCTATCCGGGGGGCTGTCTGGGGGGCTGTCTGGGGGGCTATCCGGGGGGCTGTTTGGGGTCCAGGGAGGAGGGTGGGGGGTTGTGCGGGGGTTGTGCGGGGGGCTGTCCGGGGGGTGTTCGGGGGGTTTTCCGAAGTCCAAGGAGGAGGGTGGGGGGGGGGGGCTGTATGGGGGGATGTACGGAGAGTTGTTCGGGGGGGCTGTCTGGGGTCCAGGGAGGAGGGTGGGGGGGGGGGGGGCTGTCCGGGGGGCTGTTTGGGGGGCTGTCTGGGGGCTGTCCGGGCTGTTCGGGGGGTTGTACGGGGTCCAAGGAAGAGGGTGGGGGGTGGGGGGCTGCCTGGGGGGATGTCTGGGGGGATGTATGGGGGGTTGTCCGGCGTCCAGGGAGGAGGGTGGGGGGGCTGTCCGGGGGGCTGTCTAGGGGGCTGTTCGGCGGGGCTGTCCGGGGTCCAGGGAGGAGGGTGGGGGGTTGTCCAGGGTCTAGGAAGGAGGGGGGTTCCCAAACACACAACCACTAAAAGACAACAACATCCATAAAAACAGATAATATATAAAAATAACTCAACTCCAATACTATTCTACGAGTCTAGATAAAACCAACAACTAGAATAGATTAAATATCAAATCTCAGTAATATTAGTCAAAAATATAATGAATCAACTTGTCCCACATCACCATCACCATCATCACCATCATAATCATCACCCTCGTCCTCATCCCCATCATCGTCCTCTCCCTCGCCCTCCTCCTCATCCTCGCCCTCCTCCTCGCCCTCGCCACCCGCCTCGCCCTCCTCCTCTCCCTCCTCTTCTATATCAGACTCCTCGCCATCATCATCGTCAAGATGGACATCGTCCTGAACACCACTAGAACTGCCACCTGGTGCACCGTATATAGAACGTATCAATGACATATACTCATCAAAAGCTGTGCTGGCCTCTGCCGGAAGTGTAGGACGTAGAACTTCAATAAATTTCATAAACACACTGTTTTCCCTAGCAGACTGTTCTGCCGTCTCTGTGGCCCTTTTGTCAGCCTGTTCTTCCTGTGCCCTAACTTTCTGCATCTCGGTGGCACTACAGCTCGTACCTGAGGAGGGCCAATACCTCGTCGGGGCTATCCTAGGTCGGAAGCATACTCTGCCAGAATGCTCCTCTCCCAACACCTGATGTAAGTGATCTATTGGTGCAAAATTGTATGTTTCTTGGGCATCGAGGGCCTCCAAAGTAGCCTGTTACAAATATAAATATATCATTAAGTTACAAAATAGATATTAAAAAATAAATTCAATAGATTAAAACTTACAATCTGCTGCTGAGTCTCTTCGTTGACGGCACTTCCATCCTTTTTCCATCTACTCGAGCAAAACAGTTTTGCTCGAGGCACACATCCTTCAATATTTTGTATTTGCCTCTACAATGACATTGAAAACTGAAGTTATATGAAAACTTTAGCAAACTATTAAATAATTGAAGAAACAAAAGAAAGTGTAAGTCGTAAAGAAAACTTATAAACAATTTTCAAACCTGCTTCCTCTCATGATCAGGCATCGTAGTGTGTCTCAGTGTGTGGAGGTATTTTTTTGCATCAATGTTCTTTTTATTTTTTCCAGATGATTCATAAATAAAATTCGAAAATGCAATAGACAGTATTAATGAAAAACATGAAAGTTATTATTTAAATACCTTAAATGTTATTAATACCTTAAATTGGGTACTCGTCCAATGAGTAATCATCTGATGATACTACTCTATAGGACAATCATCCACAACTGGTACCGCCTCTAACTCAGTGCCAACTCTAGCAACCCATCCAATATACAAAACATGCTTGTAGGCTCTCCAAAGCTTGCCTAAATCCTTTAGACGTTCCGATCGTGCACCCTCACCATTGGGAAAATTAAATCGAAGCTGAAATCAAAATATTAATTCATATAAATACAAAAATATTTCATGGAATTAAATAGAATAGATTTTTTTACCAATATCTCTGCCCAAGCTCTATCCTTGACCTCATGTGGAAAATGTCTCCATGATAGCGGGTGGACGAGAATGATGTCGGAGTATTTGGAAAGCGTCACCAAAATACTCCGACATTGCTTCCCTATTTTCTCAACCATTTGGTTGTCTTCATTATAATCCACTATAACCTGTGCGCGGTGGTTCCACACTGAACGTATGCGTATACGCCCCCGCCCACACATCCTGTCAGTAGATGTATCTGTCATTAAAGAAAAATAAATATTTTATCAAAACATGTTATAATGAAAATAAATATTTCTATAAAAATTTGTTAGGGTTCTATAAATATACCTATGCCGGTCTGATCACTGAGTGCCGCTGGATCCGCAAAAACTGATGGAACACCTTGTGGTGGAACAGGAGTCAAAGACGGTGGAATATAGTAGCTCGGAGAGACAGAAGTAGATGGAAAAGAAGATGGGACAGCTGTCTGACCGGATGCTGACTGAGGAGTGGGAATCATCATGGGATGTGAAAATGATGGGCCAAAAGATGCAGAAGGTAGTGAAAACATGGGAGGCCTAAACATCCTGTGTGTCTCTAACGACACACCGAGATCAGAATGTGGGAAGGATGACATGTCAGTGGGAGGGGAAGGGTCTAGTCAGGTACGCGCAGCTGCTCGTCCACCTTTGGTATGAACCCTCCTCATACCACCGGCCTGAGTACTAGGACCAGTACTAGGCTCCTCGTCGAATAACTATCGATGTATAGGTGGATCCTATAAAAATGTTTACAAAAAAATTAATCACATGAAATTATATATTCTTTAAATATATCAATTTGAAATAAAGTACTCACTACAAGCACTAATGATGGAATTCCCAACTCCGTCATTTGAAGATTGTTCTCCATCATTTTTTTCCTTTGTCTCTCTTCAATTGGCTTCATTTCCTACATTTTGAAAACAAATATGTAATTAATTAGAAAAAGAAAACTAATGTGTAACCCAAAAAACTAAATATATGAGGGAATAGGGGGATTCATTGGTAATTTAGCTATCAATTGTTTTATAAGATCTTGAATGGATTTAATAAATCATACAAGTTGTAATGTTCACCAAGTTATAAATATTGTTTGACTATGTTTGAATACAGTTCAATTCCAAATTAGAAAATGCAATTCAAGTAAAACTGCAACCAATAAACATTAAAAATTCACATAATGGTCAATTAAGCTATCAATTATTTTAGAAGATCTTGAATGGATTTAATAAATCATACAAGTTGTAATGTTCACCAAAGTTAGAAATATTGTTTGACTATGTTTGAATACAATTCAATTCCAAATTAGAAAATTCAATTCAAATAAAACTACAACGAATAAACATAGAAAATTCACATAACGGTCAAGTCATCTATCAATTGTTTTAGAAGAGCTTGAATGGATTTAATAAATCATACAAGTTGTAATGTTCACCAAGTTAGAAATATTGTTTGACTATGTTTGAATACAGTTCAATTCCAAATTATAAAATGAAATTCAAATAAAACTGCAACCAATAAACATTGAAAATTCACATAACGGTCAAGTCTACTATCAATTGTTTTAGAAGAGCTTGAATGGATTTAATAAATCATACAATTTGTAATGTTCACCAAGTTAGAAATATTGTTTGACTATGTTTGAATATAGTTCAATTCCAAATTAGAAAATGCAATTCAAATAAAACTGCAACCAATAAACATTGAAAATTCACATAACGGTCAAGTCAGCTAAAACATATTTGTGATCAATACTAAATCAATTTGAATATTACCAACCTTAACAACCCAAATCGAGGTAAACCAAAAGAATTGAGAACATGGATGGATGATTCTATATATTTTCAACCATAACTTCAGGTTCACAATCAACTCTGAAAATTGAGCTATTTTAGTCATCAAAAGAAATAAATGGATTCGTTCCAATGGCACTAGGGACAGTGTCAATTCCATCATCACCATCATCAAAAATATGTCTTGAAATTACTTCAACTATGACACCAAATTCAGGTCGAAGTTGGTCTTTGACATAAAAAACTTGTTTATCCATTGATGCCAACACATATGGTTCTTCGGTAGCAAGAGTGCGAGTCATATTAATTACTCGAAATCCATAATCATCAATAAATTTTCCATGTCTCGTCATCGAATCAAACCAATGACATTTCATCATTGTGAATCGTCCATGAGAGTAATAATACAATATTATTATTTTCTCAACAACTCCATAATAACCCACATTTTCAAATCGCGGTCTACTATCTGATGCACTGGCATAACAATCTATTGTGGAAGTAACCATAACACCATCATGTTGTGTTCTCATGTTCTTTACTCATTCAGTGACAATAAATTTGTACTCATTGATAACAATTGATTTACAGTCACGAACCACGGTATTAGGACCAAAAGCCAAAGCTCTTATTTCCTCAGAGATAGAGTCAGCAGACAAACTCAATACCTGCAATATAAAATACTATTAAACTTAATTAAATATTGATATAATTATTTTAAACATTAATTTTTTTATACCTTCAATTTTAACCAAGGAGAAAACTCTTTGCTATGCAAAGTCTCTCTCCTTCTCAAAGATAAAGAACGATGCTTCCTATTTATCATTGTTTTATGTTCCCTGTAGATAAAAAATATTAATATTTTAACAGATATATATGTAAGATATACATAATCAATTTAGTTACCTAATATAGTCATCGAACAAATCACAGTTGAACAAAACTATGCGATGTACCATCTCCCGCTCTTCATGGCTTAATGTCTTCAATGTATATGATCCAGGAATTCATCCTGTTTGAGGAAGTAATGGAAAACTGGGTTCAATTTGCTCATACTATTCTTCTCCATTTCTCATTGGTCTGTTTAATCTTGTAGTAAGATCAGACAAATACATCGAGCAGAAATCCATACATTCTTGATCCAAGTAACCGTTCACGATAGAACCTTCAGGATGATTTATGTTTCGGACATAAGACTTTAATGTGAACATATTTCTTTCAGTTGGATACATCCAACGAAAAGAAATAGGTCCTCCGAGAAGTATTTCAGGGGGAATATGGACAGTAAGATGTAGCATGCATTTGAAAAATGATGGAGGAAATATTTTCTCCAACTCACACAAAATTAATGGGGCATCTGTCAACATTTTTTGCAAGAAAGAGTTGGAAAACTTCTTAGCACAAAGACATCTAAAAAAATGTCACAACCTAATAACATCCACCCTTACATTATTGGACAAAAGATGATGGATTTTTATGGGAACTAACTCATGCAGTAGAACGTGATAATCACGAGTCTTCAAAGATTTTAGCTTTAACTCTCTTCTGTTGACCTGTTTAGATATGTTGCTTGAATATCCATCAGGAACTCTAATAGTCTCTAATACTTACAGAAATTGTTTTTTTTTTCTGTAGGTGTCATCACATAAGAAGCACATGGAAGTTGCCATTTATTTTCACTGATACGCACAGGATGCAATTATGGTCTGATGCCCCAATCCACCAAGTCACGCCCAGATCGTAAATCATCTTTTGTCTTCCCCTTGACATTTATAAGAACCGAAAGAAACATTTCACATATATTCTTTTCAATATGCATTATGTCTAAGAAATAACGTAACAAATTGGTTGACCAATAAGGCAAATCAAAAAAGATACTCTTCTTTCTCCAATTGTAACAGGTTTCAGTGGAAACATTATTTCTCTTTCCAGATTTCATTTGACCTTTCCCGAATGAAAAACTGAAATCTTTCAATTCATTTAGCACGCCAGTTCCAGACATACGTTGAGGTGGATCATCGATCTCTATAGTATTATCAAATCTTCGACGATTCATTCTATATGGATGATCCTTTGGAAAGAATCGTCGATGTCCCATAAAACTGAAACTACCATGATGTTTCAGTCTTCTGGATTGTGTATTCTTCATACAAACTGGACATGACATTTTTCCCTTCGTGCTCCATCCAGACAACATTGCATAAGCCGGAAAATCATTGATCATCCACATAAGCGCAACACGCATCTGAAATATGTCTTTCGAACATGCATCGTATGCACGCACACCCACATCCCAAATAAGTTTCAACTCTTTTATTAAAGGTTTCATGTATACATCAATATCAATGCCGAGATTAGAAGGACCAGATATGAGTATACTAATGAAAGTGAAAGGTTTTTTCATACACAACCATGGGGGAAGATTATAAATGTGTATAAAAACTGGCCATATGTTGTGCGGAGTAAGAATCTACCCAAACGGATTAAAATCGTTGCATGAAATACCCAGCCTCACATTACTCACATCAGATGAAAAATCAGGATGTCGAGCATCAAATCTCTACCATGTAAATCCATCTGCAGGATGAACAAACTCATCATTAGTCTTCTTTCTCTCGGTATCATTCCATCTCATTTTTATTGATATGTCAGCAGACATAAAAATATTCTAAAGTCTTTGGATCAATGGAAAGTGCCACATTACTTTTTTTGGAATGTGGGATGGTGTTCCATCAGATTTTGACTTCTAGCGGGATGTGCCACATTTTATACAATCATTTCGTTCTGCGGTTTCCTCCCAGAATAAACTGCAATCTTTCGGGCAAGCATGAATTTTGTTTCTTGAAAATCCAATTTCCTCAACTAACTTCCATGCCATATAGTGGTTTGAAGGAATATCTGCATCATATAGAAGTAAATCCTTCAAGATGGTAAGAATTTAATCGATTTCTATATTAGAAATTCCATACATAGTTTTCCCATGAAATAATCGGATTAAAAATTCCAGCTTTTTCATTTTATCGCATTTTCGATATAATGGAGTCGTGGAAGCATCATTAATTTTTTTCACCCTATCAATATCATCATTTTCACTAGATGCATCAGCTATCCTCATATCAAAGTCTTCTTGAGTCAAAATCCTTTCTTTTTTATGATGACGAATAAATGGAAACTGATCGTCTAACAAATTCTCCATTCCAGTCCTTTCATTTCGATCATCACCAATTTGAGATTTCATTTTCTCCCCATTGTGATACCACACAAAGTAGTTTTCTTGAAAACAATTTTTGGTTATGTGGTAGCTGACTTCTTCATGGCTCAACCAAGGTCTACCAACACAATTGGAACATGGGCAATGTATGCAACCACTATCTGAAGCATTGTGAAATGCAAAATCTATAAATCTCTCCAAATTGTTTTGAAAATCTCTTAAGATACGATCAGTTTCATACATCCAACTTCTATTCATTATGTAAAAAGAATTTATATAAGTCATTTTGTCATAAAAAATTCAATAGGATTGAACTTTAATAGAAAATATATTTCAAAATCCATTTTAAATAATAAAATCCCTTTGATCATTTTTGACAAATATTTGGAGTATTCTCAAGGCACCCCCATTTGGAAAAGTCACATTAAATGCCCAATTTCCACGCCAAACCATTGAAAACAATTAACATCAGACAATCATCGACCACAAATAACTTAACTGAAAATTAAAAAACAGAAACCAAATGTGATATAGAATTTAATGTTAAGTTAGGGGAAACGAGATTAAATAGAGACAACAACATCATAAATGGTTCCAACATCTTAAATTTTGATTAAAACAACCCATAATAGGAATGAGAATTCCTCATAAACATAATCCCTAATAAAAAAAGACCAAATCTCCAATTAAAACATTGAATTTAGGGTTTCTACCCCACTTGGACAGCCCTACCCCACCCCACTTGGACAACCCAGCACCCCCAACCCCACGTGGACAGCCCTACCCCCACCCCACTTGGAAAACCTAGCCCCCCCCCCACCATACCTGGACACCCCTACCCCCCACAACCACTTAGATAACCCAGCCACCCCCCTGCACCCCACCTGGACAGCCCTACCGTCACCCCACTTGGATAACCCATCCCCCCCCACCCTACCTAGACAGCACCTCCCCCACCCCACCTACACACCCTCCCCACCCCACTTGGACAACCCTGCCTGGACACCCTCCCCCACCCAACCTCCACACACTCCCCCACCCCAAAAAGCCCTACCCCCACCCCATTTGGACAACCAAGCCCCCTCCCCCACCCTACCTAGACAACCCCCTCCCACACCCTACCTAGAAAGCCCCTCCCCCTCCCCAAACAGCCCTACCCCCACCCCATTTGGACAACCCAACCCCCTCCCCCACCCTACCAAGACCGCCCCCTCCCCCACCCTACCTAGACAACCCCTCTCCCACCCCAAATAGCCCTACCCCCACCCAATTTGGACAACCCAGCCCCCTCCCCCACCCTACCTAGACAGCGCCTCCCCCACCCCAAACAGCCCTACCCCCACCCCATTTGGACAACCCAGCCCCCTCCCCCACCCTACCTAGACAACCCCCTCCCCCACCCTACCTAGACAAAAATGACCCATGGATCCTTTTCCTAAAGTATCAACACAATCCGAATGTGTTTGGTCAGTTTTCTATATGTTAGTTGTTCTTTTCACTTAAAATGAAGTCCATTTTAAACTATAGAGAGACACATAGAGTGATCCCAGCCACCCTGTGACTCGGATTGAGGTGGGGTTGACTCTTACACGTCACAAATGACCCATGGATCGTTGTCCTAAAGTTTCAATGGAATCCTAATGCATTTGGTCAGTTTTCAGTATGTCAGTTGTTTTTTTCACTTAAAATGTTTTCCAAATCAAAGAAAAGTGAGTCACTTTGAGTTGTCCCGGACACACCAAGGCTCGGATTGAGGCGCGGATGACTCGTAAACATCAAAAATGAACCATGTATTGTTTTACTAAAGTTTCAATGGAATCCAAATGCGTTTTGTGGGGTTTCAGTATGTCAGTTGTTGTTTTCACTTAAAATGTTTTCCATTTCAAAGAAAAGTGAGTCACTTTGAGTCGTGGAGGACACACTGAGGATTTTATTGAGGCATGGTTGGCTCATAAACGTCAAAAATGACCCATGGATCCTTTTCCTTAAGTATCAACAGAATCCGAATGTGTTTGGTCAGTTTTCCATATGTCAGTTGTTCTTTTCACTTAAAATGAAGTCCAATTTAAACTATAGAGAGACTCTTCGAGTGGTTCTGGCCACACCGCTACTCGGATTGAGGTGGGTTTGAATCATACATGTCACATATGACTCATTTATTTTTTTTCTAACATTTAAATGGAATAAGAATGCATTTGGTCAGTTTTCCGTATGTCAGTTGTTGTTTTAACTAAAAATGATGTCCTTTTGAAACAAAAGAGAGACACTGAGAGTGGTTACGGCCTCACCATGCCTTGGATTGAGATGGGGTTGACTCTTACACGTCACATATGACCCATGGATCGTTTTCCTAATGTTTCAACCGATTCTGAATGCGTTTGGTCATTTTTCCGTATGCCCGTTGTTCTTTTCAGTTAAAATGATGTATATTTTAAACAAAAGAGATACACTATGAGTGGTGTCAGCCACACCGCACCTCAGATTGATGAGGGGTTGACTTATACACATTACATATGACTCATGGATAATTGTGATAAAGTATCAACACAATCAGAATCTGTTTGGTCAGTTTTCCGTATGTACTTAAAATGTTTTCCATTTTTAACAAAAGAGAGACACTTAGAGTGATTTCAGACACACCACAACTCAGATTGAGGCGTGGTTGACTCGTACACATCACAAATGACCCATGGATCATTTTCCTAAAGTTTCAATGGAAACTGAATGCGTTTTGTTGGGTTTCAGTATGTCAGTTGTTGTTTTCACTTAAAATGTTTTCCATTTCAAAGAAAAGTGAGTCACTTTGAGACGTGGCGGCCACACTGAGGCTTATATTGAGGTGCGGTTGACTCATACACATCAAAAATGACCCATGGATCCTTTTCCTAAAGTATTAACAGAATCCGAATGCATTTGGTCAGTTTTATGTATGTCAGTTGTTCTTTTCACTTAAAATGAATCCCCTTTTAAACTATAGAGAGACACTCCGAGTGGTTCCAGCCACACCACGCCTCGGATTGAGGTGGGGTTGACTCATACACGTCACATATGACTCATGAATTCTTTTCCTAATGTTTCAAAGGAATTTGAATGCATTTGGTCGGTTTTCCGTATGTTAGTTGTTGTTTTCACTAAAAATGATGTCCTTTTGAAACAAAAGAGAGACACTTTGAGTGGTTCCGGCCACACCACACCTAGGATTGAGGTGGGGTTGACTTGTACATGTCACAAATGACCCATGGATCGTTTTAATAAAGTTTCAATGGAATATGAATGAGTTTTGTCGGGTTTTAGTATGTCAGTTGTTGTTTTCACTTAAAATGTTTTCCATTTCAATGAAAAGTGAGTCACTTTGAGACGTGGCAGCCACACCGAGGCTCAGATTGAGGCATGGCTGACTCTTACATGTCACAAATGACCCATGGATCCTTTTACTAAAGTATCAATAGAATCCGAATGCGTTTGGTCCATTTGCCGTATGTTAGTTGTTCTTTTCACTTAAAATGAAGTCCATTTTAAACTATAGAGAGACACTTCGAGTGGTTCTAGCCACACCGCACCTCATATTGAGGTGGGGTTGACTCGTACACATCACATATGACTCATGGATTGTTTTTCTAATGTTTCAATGGAATCTGAAAGCATATGGTCGGTTTTTCGTATGTCAGTTGTTGTTTTCACTAAAAATGATGTCCTTTTGAAAAAAAAAGAGAGACACTTCGAGTGGTTCCGACCACACCGCACCTCGAATTGAGGTGGGGTTGACTTGTACACATCACATATGACCCATGGATCATTTTCATAAAGTTTCAACAGAATCCTAAGTTTTTTGGTAGGTTTCTCGTATGTCAGTTGTTGATTTCACTTACAATTTAGTCCATTTTGAACAAAAGAGAGACAATTTGAGTGGTCCCGGCCACACCGTGACTTAGATTGAGGCAGGTTTGACTCATACACGTCACATATGACCCATGGATCATTGTCGTAAAGTTTCAAAAGAATACGTAGGCGTTTGGTCGGTTTCCGGTATGCCAGTTGTTGTTTTCACTTAAAATTAACTCCATTTTAAACAAAACATAGGCACTTTGAGTGGTGTCAGCCACACCAGGCCTCAGATTGAGGTGGGGTTGACTCGTACACATCCCATATGAGTCATGTATCATTTTCCTAAAGTTTCAACACAATCAGAATCCGTTTGATTGGTTTGGCGTATGTACGTAAAATATTGTCCATTTTGAACAAAAGAGAGGAAGTTGGGGTGGTCCCGGCCACACAGCGCCTCAAATTAAGGAGGGGTTGACTTTTACACATCACATATGACCCATGGATCGTTTTTACAACGTTTCAACAGAATACGAAGTCGTTTGGTAGGTTTCTCATATGCCAGTTATTGATTTCACTTACAATTTAGTCCATTTTGAACAAAAGAGAGACAGTTTGAGTTGTCCAGGCCACACCACAGCTTGGATTGAGGCGAGGTTGACTCTTAAAAGTCACATATGACCCATGGATTGTTTTGATAAAGTATCGACACAATCCTAATGTGTTTGGTTAGTTTTCCGTATGCCAGTTGATGTTTTTCAATTAAAATGACGTACTTTTGAAACAAAAGGAAGACACTTTGAGTGGTGCCGGCCACACCACACCTCATATTGAGGCGGATTTGAATCGTACATGTCACATATGACCCATGGATAATTCTCTTAAAGTTTAAATGGAAACCGAATGCGTTTGGTTGGTTTTCGGTATGTACTTAAATTATTGTCCATTTTAAGCAAAAGAGAGCCACTTAGAGTGATTACGACCACATTGTGCCTTAGATTAAGGTGGGGTTGACTCGTACACATCACATATGACCCATGTATCTTTGTGCTGAAGTATCGACACAATCCGAATGCGTTTGGTTGGTTCTCCGTATGCCAGTTGATGTTTTTCACTTCAAATGATGTCCTTTTGAAACATGATTGAGTCAGTTTTCCGTATGTACTTAAAATGTTGTCCATTTTATGAGAATCCTCTGTGTGGGGGGTTGTTCAGGGTCCAAGGAAGAGGGTGGGGGGATGTTTGGAGGGCTGTCTAGGGGGCTGTCTGGGGGGCTGTCTGGGGGGCTATCCGGGGGGCTGTTTGGGGTCCAGGGAGGAGGGTGGGGGGTTGTGCGGGGGTTGTGCAGGGGGCTGTTCGGGGGGTGTTCGGGGGGTTTTCCGAAGTCCAAGGAGGAGGGTGGGGGGCTGTATGGGGGGATGTACGGGGAGTTTTTCGGGGGGGCTGTCTGGGGTCCAGGGAGGAGGGTGGGGGGGGGGGGGGCTGTCCGGGGGGCTGTTTGGGGGGCTGTCTGGGGGCTGTCAGGGCTGTTCGGGGGGTTGTACGGGGTCCAAGGAAGAGGGTGGGGGGGTGGGGGGGCTGCCTGGGGGGATGTCTGGGGGGATGTATGGGGGGTTGTCCGGCGTCCAGGGAGGAGGGTGGGGGGGCTGTCCGGGGGGCTGTCTAGGGGGCTGTTCGGCGGGGCTGTCCGGGGTCCAGGGAGGAGGGTGGGGGGTTGTCCAGGGTCTAGGAAGGAGGGGGGTTCCCAAACACACAACCACTAAAAGACAACAACATCCATAAAAACAGATAATATATAAAAATAACTCAACTCCAATACTATTCTACGAGTCTAGATAAAACCAAAAACTAGAATAGATTAAATATCAAATCTCAGTAATATTAGTCAAAAATATAATGAATCAACTTGTCCCACATCACCATCACCATCATCACCATCATCATCATCACCCTCATCCTCATACCCATCATCGTCCTCTCCCTCGCCCTCCTCCTCATCCTCGCCCTCCTCCTCGCCCTCGCCACCCGCCTCGCCCTCCTCCTCTCCCTCCTCTTCTACATCAGACTCCTCGCCATCATCATCGTCAAGATGGACATCGTCCTGAACACCACTAGAACTGCCACCTGGTGCACCGTATATAGAACGTATCAATGACATATACTCATCAAAAGCTGTGATGGCCTCTGCCGGAAGTGTAGGACGTAGAACTTCAATAAATTTCATAAACACATTGTTTTCCCTAGCAGACTGTTCTGCCGTCTCTGTGGCCCTTTTCTCAGCCTGTTCTTCCTGTGCCCTAACTTTCTACAGCTCGGTGGCACTACAGCTCGTACCTGAGGAGGGCCAATACCTCGTCGGGGCTATCCTAGGTCGGCAGCATACTCTGCCAGAATGCTCCTCTCCCAACACCTGATGTAAGTGATCTGTTGGTGCAAAATTGTATGTTTCTTGGGAATCGAGGGCCTCCAAAGTATCCTGTTACAAATATAAATATATCATTAAGTTACAAAATAGATATTAAAAAATAAATTCACTAGATTAAAACTTACAATCTGCTGCTGAGTCGCTTCGTTGACGGCACTTCCATCCTTTTTCCATCTACTCGAGCAAAACAGTTTTGCTCGAGGCACACATCCTTCAATATTTTGTATTTGCCTCTACAATGACATTGAAAACTGAAGTTATATGAAAACTTTAGCAAACTATTAAATAATTGAAGAAACAAAAGAAAGTGTAAGTCGTAAAGAAAACTTATAAACAATTTTCAAACCTGCTTCCTCTCATGATCAGACATCGTAGTGTGTCTCAGTGTGTGGAGGTATTTTTTTTCATCAATGTTCTTTTTATTTTTTCCAGATGATTCATAAATAAAATTCGAAAATTCAATAGACAGTATTAATGAAAAACATGAAAGTTATTATTTAAATACCTTAAATGTTATTAATACCTTAAATTGGGTACTCGTCCAATGAGTAATCATCTGATGATACTACTCTATAGGACAATCATCCACAACTGGTACCGCCTCTAACTCAGTGCCAACTCTAGCAACCCAGCCAATATACAAATCATGCTTGTAGGCTCTCCAAAGCTTGCCTAAATCCTTTAGACGTTCCGATCGTGCACCCTCACCATTGGGAAAATTAAATCGAAGCTGAAATCAAAATATTAATTCATATAAATACAAAAATATTTCATGGAATTAAATAGAATAGATTTTTTTACCAATATCTCTGCCCAAGCTCTATCCTTGACCTCATGTGGAAAATGTCTCCACGATAGCGGGTGGACGAGAATGATGTCGGAGTATTTGGAAAGCGTCACCAAAATACTCCGACATTGCTTCCCTGTTTTCTCAACCATTTGGTTGTCTTCATTATAATCCACTATAACCTGTGCGCGGTGGTTCAACACTGAACGTATGCGTATACGCCCCCGCCCACGCCTCCTGTCAGTAGATGTATATGTCATTAAAGAAAAATAAATATTTTATCAAAACATGTTATAATGAAAATAAATATTTCTATAAAAATTTGTTAGGGTTCTATAAATATACCTATGCCGGTCTGATCACTGAGTGCCGCTGGATCCACAAAAACTGATGGAACACCTTGTGGTGGAACAGGAGTCAAAGACGGTGGAATATAGTAGCTCGGAGAGACAGAAGTAGATGGAAAAGAAGATGGGACAGCTGTCTGACCGGATGCTGACTGAGGAGTGAGAATCATCATGGGATGTGAAAATGATGGGCCAAAAGATGCAGAAGGTAGTGAAAACATGGGAGGCCTAAACATCCTGTGTGTCTCTAACGACACACCGAGATCAGAATGTGGGAAGGATGACATGTCAGTGGGAGGGGAAGGGTCTAGTCAGGTACGCGCAGCTGCTCGTCCACCTATGGTATGAACCCTCCTCATACCACCGGCCTGAGTACTAGGACCAGTACTAGGCTCCTCGTCGAATAACTATCGATGTATAAGTGGATCCTATAAAAATGTTTACAAAAAAATTAATCACATGAAATTATATATTCTTTAAATATATCAATTTGAAATAAAGTACTCACTACAAGCACTAATGATGGAATTCCCAACTCCGTCATTTGAAGATTGTTCTCCATCATTTTTTTCCTTTGTCTCTCTTCAATTGGCTTCATTTCCTACATTTTGAAAACAAATATGTAATTAATTAGAAAAAGAAAACTAATGTGTAACCCAAAAAACTAAATATATGAGGGAATATGGGGATTCATTGGTAATTTAGCTATCAATTGTTTTATAAGATCTTGAATGGATTTAATAAATCATACAAGTTGTAATGTTCACCAAGTTATAAATATTGTTTGACTATGTTTGAATACAGTTCAATTCCAAATTAGAAAATGCAATTCAAGTAAAACTGCAACCAATAAACATTAAAAATTCACATAATGGTCAATTAAGCTATCAATTGTTTTAGAAGATCTTGAATGGATTTAATAAATCATACAAGTTGTAATGTTCACCAAAGTTAGAAATATTGTTTGACTATGTTTGAATACAATTCAATTCCAAATTAGAAAATTCAATTCAAATAAAACTGCAACCAATAAACATAGAAAATTCACATAACGGTCAAGTCATCTATCAATTGTTTTAGAAGAGCTTGAATGGATTTAATAAATCATACAAGTTGTAATGTTCACCAAGTTAGAAATATTGTTT